>CM060833.1:17725000-18055000 GCA_030762175.1 Metallyticus violacea | reverse complement strand
GTGGATATCAATATTAGATCATCCGCATAAAGGAGAGCGGGTATGGATATTCGGGGCATCAGATTGTGATAAAAAGTATAATATATTTTTGACAACATGTTACTAATAAATGGACAGCAAAATGTCATGACCAGTATTGACAGTGGCGCCGCCACCACTTGTCATGGCTATGGTTGTGACTGGGGAAATGCAGAGATAGGATCACTCACAGATATACGTAGCGATAATATTACTGCCATTTTACTTCTTTTATTGAATATTAATAATAAAATTCACAAGTTAAGATCTCCTCGGATGCTGAAGACTTAAAGTAACACATACGAGTAGTAATTGGCTAGCTATAAACGGCCGAACGGACCGTTACCTTAAGGGTGATGTCTCGCAGAACCGACGGTACAGAGCGACCAACAGCAAAACGGACAACTCCGGTGGCGAGTGAAGAAACAGGCGTGGAACAGGCACAGACAGACATTTCTTGAGGCTCTGCTACCCCCTAACATAGCTTCGCAATTGCTTAGAGGTGTCTTTACATTGTGCTGTAATGCTCTCCAATTATGGTATACCAACGCCCTAGGTGTGAATTACAGTGGTCAATGAAATTAATGAACGGTGTTTAACGTCCGTTTTTGCTACGGAGGCACCACAGGCGATGAACTTGAGGTGAAATGATATATTAGGAAATGATTTATTTTTAAGGAGGGAAACTTCTCAGGCCTTAGTTTAGGGTACCTCCCCGGCATTTGCCATTTATGAGGACTGAGGGAAACCTGGAAAAAAACCTTAGTCAGGGAGGACAGTCCTAGCGGGATTCGAACCCCATACCTCCTGCTCACGAGTAACGCCTTAAGGACCTCGGCCGCCTTGGCGGTAGGTAGTGGCCAATGAGAATAGGGTACGTAGGTGTAGGAAGAATCTAAGTCCAGCATAATTCTGCTTGTTGCTAAGCGGACGATTGCGTTACGGATTCCTTTAAGTCATCTACGGATGTGGTAAATCAAATGAATGTAATTGAGTTAGCACTTTGGATGCCGCTAGGCAATGTAAGAATATAAATATTCCAGAAATAAAACTAACTGTTCGCATAAAAAATTTGACCAATTACCAATTTAAAGCACCCCCTCGGCTGTACATGTAACAATATCATTTTTCTTATAATTTTTAACACCTTTCTCAAAATAGTCCCCGCAATGCACCTGTTTCTGGCAGTCTTCAAAGGATGTTCGAAACTGTTTATTGACAGTTCTTTCAGAATCGCCTCTGCAGCCTTCACCTCTGCTTCTGACGATGAAAAATGCCTTCCACGAAGGTGTTTCTTTAAATGAGAAAAACGAAACTGCCACAGTGGACTGAATTTCAATTATCGGAAGGGTGAGCGAACTCTTGCCGTTGATTTTTGAGATATTTAGCCAATTTTCAGATACTGGATCGTGCATTATCGTGGTGCAGCACCCAGCTTGCAGTACGGATATGTTACGTGTAGTATGACTTTGCAAAGTGTTCAGAACATATTTATAACATTTCCCAGTTACAATTGTGAGTACGGGTGCGACATGATAGTAAATCATTCCTTCAATATCGAAAAATGAGATAATGATAACTTGTTGGTGATGGTGATGATAGAGATTTCGGTTTACCTTTGAATGAAGCTCCCCATCTTTCTGTAACATCTTAAACTACGTGCGAACTTTCTTTTGTTTGGGATCAGCGGTCTGCACAAACACGCCTTAAATACAACTTTTCATTCGCCCCAGTATAGGGGGCACCCAGTGAAATGTTCAGCATTTCTGAAAGTGGTTTAATGTCATTCCACGATCCTCTGTCACAGTGATAGCAGCGATGTTACTGTTTTCTTCCGTTAGAGCACAAACTGGAGCCTTCTGTGTAATGTTACCTCCATAGGTCTCCTATAACATTGCATAGGTCTCAGTTGAGGATTTTTTTTGAGATGAAAGCAGAATTTCAGAGCAGTTTACTGTTGGTCGCTTATTGTAGGCGGAACTGAACATGTTTCAACGTGCACACGTCTTACGGCAGGAACCGTAAATGGCAACAATGAAACTAGTAACACTTATACATTAGGCATTAAGCTAACAGATGTTAAATTTTAGCATAAGAAATTACGCATGTAAATAAAATATTATCATCTTTATTAGGAAGCCCTCATATTTTCTTCATATTATTTGCCAATGACAGGTTGTAATTGTTCACTAAAACGGTAAAGTGCTACAATGTTTGTTCCATTTTGTATACCTAGAATTGTCAATACGTTGATAAAGGATGCACGACTATAGTGATTTAAAAAAAAAAAAAAGACGCTCGGTAGGTGAATCTTGATATATTTCAAAGGCAGTTTCCAAGGAAACGATATATTTGGTAGCGAACAAAGAAGTCACTAAGTGATATTGAGAGTTGAGCTGCTTTCAATGTGATTAAAAACAAGTGCAAACCTTCAGAATCTTTCAAGTCAGGCCGAAAACTTTTAGAACACCCCTAGTAGAAGTTCACAGTAGCTCCGCACTGAAGCCAAAGGAATCGAACTTGTCTTTGACAGTGTGAATAAAACATAGGTGTGCTGTAATGTGCTCTAATACGGCGCAGTAAAGTGAACCATTCTGGGAAGCGGACATTACTGCCCTTTCCACTGCAAAATACTCTCATTCCCAGATTATTAAGCATTTTAATACGCGTGATTTCACAATTTTGTAGAAAGGCATCTCATGTGTGCTTAACGAAAAAGGTAAGGCGGAAGAGGATTTGTCCCACAGGGCAAGAAACAGGGAAATCCACGACCAGCCGCCAGATAATTCGGAAGGTTCATACCCAAGTCTCTAGCGAGCGCAAATCCAGGACATTCATTTCTTTGAAATCAGGGGATCTCCGTTACAACTGTGAACACCGTAACAGGTTCAGGGCGCCTATTACAAAACAGGAGTTTCTGCAGAAAAAAAAAAAGAAGAATCATCGATCATATTTGACTATCAATTTTAAAATATTATAAATACTATGAAAATATTTGCAAATGGCTTTATTTTGTAAAGAAACTTATACAAGAAGTAAAATAATGCATACTTTAGGTCCTATACAAAACAAAAATACTGTATTTTGTTCGTATTATGTAATCTCACTTCTGTTTAGTAATATTGATAATCTTGTAATGCATGCCTACTCTTGATACTTGATATATTTTCCAGCTTCATGTGATGGTTGATTATTAATAAAATATATATTCACATCAGGATGCACAATATGACAGTTTTAAATAACTTAAAAGCTTTAAATAATGTAAAATCATTAATTATGGAAGTGCAAAAATGTTTTCCTTTGTTTCATGACAATTTTAGTTTTTGGACTTAATATCGTTTCCCAAGAACAGTTAAAATTTGTTGAGAATCAAATAATTTACAAAAAGAATTATTCAAATGTGAAAAATTATACAATTATATTATTAGCCTATTCTTTCAAAAGACAAATGTTATGTACTTTAGAAGCAGAATCATTAGTGAGAACAAATTGATTTCGTGGCTGTGAAATATCCTGTTATACACATAAAATATTTATAAAATAAATCAAATTATTTGTACAATTAATAGTATTTAAAATAACGTTAGTAATATATAAAAAATTAAAGTATATAAACACTTTGCATTTCCTACTTTATAGCAAATTGAGCTTTAGAGTCTTACAGCAGAAATTAAATAAGACTCCAAACAGTAGAAATAGTGAAGTTTCTACACTAATGACACCACCTCATTAAAAACAGTTCATACTCCCCTGAGATTCTTATCCTCTGCTTTGGAACCAGATAAATAGGAAACATCCAACTTCATGCTTCAAGAGCCGAAGCAACGCAAGAAGATCATCTAATAAATTATTTTAGTGACAACAGTCACTAAATTTAATCCCTGTAAATATTAAAACCCCCGCCAAAAATACCATTCCAAAGAGATGGAGTCATAAAGAGCCTACAGGATGATCCGTTTGAAATGTCAAAAAAGTAGAGCTGTATAACACAGGGGTTATTGCGCACATCTCTGAGCGTTTTGTTGTAACATATGCAGAAAGGATGTAAGTTTAAAGTGGGCGATGTTTCCCACCTCAACCGCTTGCCTTATTACCGCTAGCGTGCATGAGAGACAAAATGGTGGTCAGGCCGCAACAGCGCGCTCAGTTTGTTGTATGGCGTGCAAGATTGTTGAATGTTGTAAGGATGCAACGAGTTTATAGAAATGAGAACAACTGGCATTATGTCCCTTCACATCGAGGCATTGTTAAGTAGTACAGCATGTTCCTAACAACGTCTCACATAGGCGGAAGGATATGTGATAGCAGCATAAAGTCATGTCTCAGAGCCTACGGAAGTCACTCCGCCGCTTATCACTAGAGCACGGTACTCCGTCAAAGGATTGTCAGGTAGTACCCCAAAACGTTTCCATACCACATTCAGCGAAAACAGCTTAATTATGACGCCCTTTACTGCCGCGTGATGTATGTTAAGTCAACAGGTACCACAGAATAATAAATAAATACAACTGTCGCATGGGCCTTACGGTCGTACATGCTAATATCGTCCTTATAATAAAAATGGCTACATACATACATACATACATACATACATACATACATACATACATACATACATACATACATACATATCTCCTTCCATTTAGTCACACCCTCTCTCCAACTCCCCTCTCTTCATTATAGCCATTAACCTTATTTGTCGGGTCTTCTCCTGAAATGTTCCCAAATTGTGTATCTCGCATGCACCGACATTTCCTGGCAAATGTTCAACTTTCTATTGGAATTCAGAAATTACGGTGATAAATGCTCCTTTCTTAAAATCTCCGTTTCCGTTCATTCTACCAAAAGATACCTCCACGTACCACTTTCTCCGCACAATGAGAAAATTCTTTCCCGAGAGCATCAACTATTTTGTTTCCTTTCCAAGTTCCGACGGCAGTTGTTCTTTAAGCTTCCTGTTGTTTTAATTACTTCCCCTATCGTAATGTCACGATCCGATCCATAATTTCAATTTTTGGTGCTCCTAATAATTTAGTGCTGTACCATAGAAAGAAACCGCACTGCGACAGAAGATTAGATATGACTTTGAACAGATCACTCCAGAAATGCTGCTGGTCACGTGGGGCAATGCGTCTGTGCGGTATGAGGATCCGCAATGGTGGTCATGTTGAGTGCTACTGTGCTGCGCAATAATAAAAATAACACAAATGACCTTCTACCTCTCCCACTTTTACGAGTAAGTACATCATTACCAGGAAATAAATCTGTTTAGTATCCTGTATATATAGTTCTTATTTTTTGAATCACAAACGGATCACCCAAAACTTGAAGTAGATAGTGGTGTTAATGAAGTTGGATTAAAACTGATCCAGAAAAACCCAAGCTATTTTGTTCAACCAGCTATCTTCCATCACTAAGACCCCGCTGCAACATGTAACCCTCAACAGCAAAACCATCCCTTTCAGTGATAAAATAAAATAATCTTGGTATGTACTTTGACTCCAATGTGTTTCAGATAAACTTGTAAAAACATCCTAAGTCCGATTTCTTTGAAAAAGCAGAAATATTCTTTCTGGAAAGAGTAATAAAATTCTAATTCACCGTTGATGCCTTACTTTATTAAGACGTTTTATACAGCGACCTAATTGCGGATCTTTCTCAGACACTTGAGAGCGTTCCTATAATCGCTTTACTTTTAATATCCGCCTTCATGATTATGTCTGAATACTTCCAACAACTTTCCTCACTTCGTCTAAGGACAGGCAATTACTCCACTCTCTCTGCTATATCGATCATCAATAACTTCACAGCTAACCAACCCGTCTATCGCTTTACACTTCTGACTTAACCAGCATAATCGTGACACCAACATAACTTCATTCTATCAATAACACATCAGACAATTCTGTAATCAGCCTCTTGCTCTGTGTCACTGCTTGGTGTTTCAATTCGCCGGCACAGGATAGCAGATGCAGTTAGAGCCTAAATGTCTTTTTAAGTTCAGATTATTCATATATAGTAAGCAAAATTATGAACCACAGTTGAAATTCTTCATATTAATTATAATTTGTATGTCAGTTTATTTATTTATTTACCCTGGCAAATGTTAGGCTATGGGGCCTTCTCTATCACGCGAAAAAAGTCAGCAAAAATACAGAGTACAATATATATAGTATACAAAATACCGAAAAAAGACAAATTAAAGATATATACTGCATGCAATATTACATATTTTAATGTAGTTATAAAATAGATAAACCGCATAAGGATTCCATCTGTTCTTCAAGTCAGTCCTGTGGTGTAGTGGTAATCATACTTGTATCCTAACCCCAAGATCACAGGTTCGATCCTGGTCAGGAGCGATTGATTTTTTCGTAAAAATCCTAAGTATGGCTTCCTTCGGACAGGAAGTAAAGTCGTAGGGCCCGTGTCTTACATTTACGGCACAATAAAGAACCTCAAGCCTGAAAAAAGAGACCTCTCAGCAAAATTTATCGCCCGTTTCACACCCTGATTTGAATGGGACGCTGATGACCTGAGATGTTAAAGAGCGTTCGGAAATAAACCAAATCACAACACAATCACTTGTTCTTCAATAAAATGTTCTCGAGTACAACGGGCGAGGAAAGAGAAGGAAAGAAGAGAAGGAAGAAGAAGCAAGATAGTAACCGCTGTGATTCCTAGAGTAGAGATGACAGTTTAATTTATGTTTAAATTCCTTTATTATCCTCCAGTCTTTAACTTCAGGAGGAAGGGAGTTCCAAATTCGGGGAACTGACACGCTGAATGAGGTTGAGTAGAGATATATAGACAGTAAAGTCATATTCCGGGTTTGAGGTAGCAGCAATTTGGAGGAATGGAGGATTTTGACAGCAGCGTAAATGAATGGAAAGTTCTACGTTTTTTTTAGAAGTGACCGTGACAGTTGATTGCTTAGCAATGTTACATGAGTTGAAGATGAAACAAACACAGGCAATATTAACGCGTTGTAATCTGTCGATCTGCCCGCTGTTCAGATAAGAGTACAAGACATCACAATAAACAAAGTAGCATAGCAAGTACTTGAATGAGATTCTTTTTGAGTTTGAGAGATAGATCTTTTGCTACTGTTTTAATGTGTGAATCAAAAAAAGTATTTTATTGTATATATGTATGTAAGGATTACCTGATCAGGGTCTATATAAACACCTAGGATGTGCTGGTATAATTAATTACACTTTTGTTTATCTAATGCTCTGAACATCGTTTCAGTTTATTTTACTAGTGCACGTTTATGTCCCACGATTATGGCCTGTAGTTTAAACGCATTCAGTTTTGGTCCAAATGTTGTGACCAAGGGGAGATGGAGATACGATCTTCATTTATTACAGTCATGGCATCGTGGATAGGATGACGGGCGGTGTAAGACGTCAGGTGATAATTGGAGCGTAGTGGTCAGAGTACTCAACCCCGGGGAATGGGGCTCCAAGAGGAAACACAACACATTACTGATGCTCACTAAGGTAGGATTCGAACCAGGTAATAACACTGTAGGGATTATAATTTTTAAGTTTGTACTGTAGAAGTTTATAATGGATAATGTCAAAAGCTTTACTAAGTCTAGTAATACTACTAGAGTTAGTTTTTGCTCGTCGCAGGCTTCAAGGATGTCTTCAAGGATTCTTTTATTTTAGTTCTGTTCTTATTGTATATTAATGTTATATAACAAATATTAATATTTGATCCTTTCTTTGTATTTCCTAATGTTTCTGGTATCTAATGTTACTTAGATACTACCCTCGACTTTGTGCTGCCAGAAAGAATACCGTTGATTTCTTTTCAAAACACATCATTAACTCATGTGCCAAGAAGTGTTCATCGTCTGTCCTACATATTTCACTATATTATTCCGCAGCAACTGAATCGAAGATCTCTTGGTCGGTGGATAGGTAAGGGTTTAAAGTAACTTAAAACCACTGTGTATTTGTCTCTGGTGGGCGATATGGAGTCTCTCCACAATCGAAATGTAGCACGTTGTCAGACAATACGCTACATGCCAGGAATTTATAATCCACCTTGCTGAACAATGTTGAGAACCCTAAGCGAGGTCTGTGTTCGCGCAGGAGGTTAACATTTTCTTCAAGGTAATGTGAAGAACTGTCAGCAGTGGCGGCTCGCGCACATTTTAGTAAGTGTGGCACAACTTATAAAAATAACTTTACACTTTTCTCGTAAGGATAGTCAAAAGTAATTTTATGTACCGGTAATCAATTTTATATAAAATATTCACTATATTTTTACTAAAATAAATAATTCGCCTTCGCTTAAGTTTCTGTCTAATTAATGTCCGCGATGCATGTAAATACTTAAGATGTAATTATGTATTTAAACAACTGTCCGCGACTGCTTTATTTATTTATTTATTTGTTTTCGCAGTGTATTAATTGTATTGAGATGTTCGACAAGTCGACGAGAGGCAGAAGCGCTAAAATTGTCTATTTAATCTCATAAGTATCTTCTCACAAATCATTCAGGTTTACTCTTATTTATAATAATGCTGGTTCTTTATAAAATGTAAAGTTTTTAAGGATGCATTAGTTAAATTATACCTATATAGTGGAAGTATAACTTATAATTGATTCCTCATAAGTGAAAGAGCAAACAGATGATGGAAAGTAACAATGTAATCCTCAAGAAAAAACACTTAAAGAATTTCCTCTCGTAGGTATTACTGTAAGATGGACAGGCTCAGTGCGCCTGTGCGTGGAAAGTCCACAGCTTCTGCGTGCCCATTGTGAAGCTTCACTGTGATCCCTTCTCATCCCCTTCCCACCAGCTTCATAAAAATGCATTTAACACCAAAGCTAAGCCTGGACACAATGAGCATGTGCCCTAGCTCGTTCTCTTAACACGTACACCACCGTAAAACCGCGCCTCTCCCTTGTATACTACAATTCAGGCGCTGAAACATTCAGAATTTGCGTCTATGAAACTATAATTTCATAGTTGATAATTTATGCAGAAAACGTTTAAAAGGGAGGGCACATGCATGGTGCCCTTTAGCATGAGCCGCCACTGATTGTCAGAAATGCGCTTTAAATGTTTTCTATCAGCATGTGTTGAAGTAAGAGTGCCCAGGTAATGAAGCTGGTGCTTACGCAATTAAATTGTTTGTTTCAATAAAAAGAAGGAAAGAGGATTATATTTAGTTTTGAACACAAAATAGTCGCCAGGGACAGAGTCTAGGCTGTAAGGTGGATGATCCAGCTCTTGGAAGCTAAATGCTTTCACAGCAGTCTCCCGTAAGGACCAGTGAGTTCCCATTCAGCAAAGCAAATCCTCAACATTCTATGCCTCTCTTCCTTGATTGCATTGCTCAAAGTAGTAGCTGAGCACAGTACTTTTCTCTCAAAGTTGTGTTCCTTTTTTGAAGTTTTATCATCAGAATTTTCCTGTATACCACCCAAAGAAAATTTTTCCTGGACCAATACATCCTCACATGAATCATATTCAAGGCATGTTCAACAAAACCAAAATTAATTTTGACCATCCCTTCACAGCGGAATTTGAAGGGAAAACTTCTCCATATACACCATCAAGGCGTTGTTTAATTCCACTGGTTAAAGTCCTTCTTAAATTAAAATTTTAGTCATTGTTCTGTATTTAATTCTGAATATCACACAGATACCATTGCCACATACGTCCAGTTTATTCTCATTTTTAGCTTTCTTTTCCAATCACTGTTTACGCTTCCAATTGTTACTATGCAACGTAGCCAATGTATTTAAAACAATGTTATTTAACTTATTAAACAACATGCTTAAGACATTAACAATTAAATTAAATTCACTTCTTCTCAATTAAAAATAACAGAGACAGTGTATATTACTGTCATAATTACAATAAGAAAGAAAGGAGAACTTAAATATTTTCTTTTGTGTTTTTTGGCTAAACGGAAAACAGAAAAATAAAAACCAAATAAACTTGTCCAAGGACAGAAAAATTATAATGAATAACTCGATTTAAGAAAATGTTGGCAATGAATGCCATGGATTAAGAAATTTAAACAAAGCATTCCCCAATATTTCAAACAATACCTGGGTCGCTGGCAAAATATAACAAAGTTGGCCGTTGCTAAATAATAAAAAATAAATTTAATAATAGCCAGAGAAGGGCCGTTCCAATGTCATGAATAAAGTTGTAACAAAAAATGGAACGGTGGCTTTCCTGTCCCCAAGCCTTAAGTCAAAGTCAAAGCAGGCGATCAGTTCGTTCTCAACGAACACGCCACATAAGATAAAGTGGAAACGGATTATGGCGTCACATGTAACCAAATAATGATAAAAACTACTTTCGATAAAATTATAAAAGAGTAGGCGTAACAGAGAAGAAAAGGTAAAGAGTTGACACACCTGTAGTCTCTATGTACAACTATTAAAATAAAAAACATTAACTATTTTTACGGAGTATGCTCTGCATATTTTTAAACTTCTATAGAGGCACTATGAATATTATTTAGTTTTCCGTTATTCTCTTAGAGCTTGCGATATGAGTAACAACAGATTTAATTGCTGTAAGCCATTATGTAGATTATAATAAGGTTACCCATGTATATGCTTTGTGTTGCTTATCTCTTGCGGGAAGAGAATCCAATTTCTAGAAATGCTAAGTTATTTCTCTAACAGTTTACCTCAATAATATAATGCGATTACTGCTTCTGCTTTGAATTATGCGCATGCGCTTACACAATAAACCTACAGCGGTGCTGGCAGCACGTAGTGACAAAATGGAAAGTTATATGAGGAATTTACCATACGTTTGGTCGATAGAGAGAAAATGACAATATGACAGTTGATCACATGGATATCACGGAATTTCTTTTAGCGCTGTCTTTTGTACATCTATGATGAACTACATAGCTTTTGTTTCTTACATACTTAAGCTTTTACAAAAATTAGGAAAGAAAAAAATATTTTTGAAACAAACTGTTTTATTGCTCTTCAAAATATTCACCTTTAACATTTATACACTTTTGCAAGCTTTCAAACCAATGCTCGAAACTTTTTTTTCCACCCTGAAATTGGTATATCAAAAACATGTTTTTAAAGCCTTCAACAGCTTCTTGAGGTGATGAAAGTTGCTGTCCACACACTTTTTGTTTTACATTCCAGAACAAAAAGAAGTATTTAGGTGATAAATCACGTGATTACGGGCAAAGAAACATTAATTTCATGTTTTTCTCCTTCAAATAATCAATTGTTTGACGTGCTGTGTGAGAGCTGGCATTATCATGATGAAGAATTTACGCTGTGACGTTTTCGGTTGTTTCTCTTGATTTTGTCGACGACTTCTGGCAAACAAATTGTTACGTACCATTCAGCATTAACTGTTATTCAATCCTGTAAAGGAATGGTTGCGACATGTTTAGTACAACCGAAGAAACAAACGATCATTTACTTGGAAGTACATTGTGAACGAACAACTTTCATCTCATGGTAAATGCATACAGTGGATTGTTGCTTAGTTTCCGGTTCTTACAAAAATATCCAAGTTTCGTCACCTGTTATGGTGTTGTGTAGGGATTTTGTAGTTCCTCGATCGAATTTTTTGAGCATTTCATTACACCAATTAACAAGGGAGTTTTTCCTAACTTCGGTCAAATTATGAGGAATCCATCTGAAACAGATATTTTTCACAGTTAAATATTCATGCAAAATGTACTGCAGTCTTCGATGTGCTTAAAGATGCCTCTATCTCACTGTAAGTCACATGCCGATCTTCTTCAATCACATTGCGCACAGCTTCGATGTTATTTGAATGACAACAGCTTTTGGTCAACCTTCACGAAATTCATCACTGACGGACGCAGGACCACGATGATATTCAGCAAATCAATGTAAACAGTCTTTTCTGATGATGCTTTATTACCAAAAGTTGATCGAAGTGATTCTATGCATTGTTTATGAGTTAGACCTTCACTAAAATTGGGGGGGGGGGAAATCAACAATAACCTTCATGCGAAATGTCCATTTATTCGCAAAATTACTTTTTTTAAAGGCTCACTATAAACAAACTATTCCATCAATTTTTAAGCCGCAACTTTTTTCACAGTAACAAGTGTCAACAGTTCCGAAAATAATAATGGCATATTTTAATATTGTCACCTATGGTCGTTTGTAAAAACTTCAAAGAACACTCTCGTACATAATCATTCAACTTATGCAGGATTTCGCGAGCCTATACAGATGTTAGTCATTCAGCTCAGCAACGACATTTTGTGTAAACTAACACACTGGATCTGCAACATTTTCTATTTCTTGTTTTTACATCTATTTAAATATTTTAATGCGATCTTTAATGTAAAAGTACAGTGTTAGTTATGTTGTAACCCGCGGTGGCGAATTTTTCAAATGAGCGAGTCCCCACTTGTTTGCCGCGCAGTGGAGGGGGTAGCAAGCCTGCTTGTTTATTTGTTGACTTTGCTAACTGTCGCTCTGCTAACACAACTATTCCCGGGTGTGTGTTGTGTTGTTCATTTGTTAATTCGATATTATACATAAAGTCTATTTACAATGGCACAGAGTGTCTTTATGTATTATCCATATGTATTAACTCGGTGGTGAAAGAATCACAGAACCAAATTTAGCATACGGTTGAAATTGTTACATATGTGAAATACTATACTAACAATTTTTTCAGTGAATTAACTGACAGAGAGCGTGATCGTGCATTTTTTCAACAAGACTCTACTGCTCATACTGTGAATAATTCCATGAAAGCAATTCGCAATGTGTTTCCACAAGGCAGAATAATTATTATGAATTTGTGCCCCCCCCCCCCAGTTCCCCGATTTAACAGCATGCGTTTATTATCTCTGAGGCAAATTAAAAAATGTTGCGTGTAATAAGAATCCGCACACCATACAAGGTGCTCACGCCACCGATATCAATATCTACAAACTTTGGTGATTAGTAAGGGACTACTCTTGATTGATGAAACCTTTACAATGAGATATCATCACATTGTGATTAATTTATTATTTTCTTTCCACAGAAACAAAACCGATTAACCTGTGTTCAGATTATCCCCTATCATTTAATATTTACTTTGTAGAATTTTATTAAAATATTAAGTAAATGTCAGAAACAGAACTGGAATTATACCAATAGTGCGTAGAGATATAAAAATCTTGGCGATTCCTTTTTACTTTAGCTGAATTGTTAGTGCCCCACTTGACTGTAGGATACCTGCGAGATAGGTGAAAGGAGGATAATTATATCTTAAAGATGTATGTAGTTTTCTTCTCCAATTTTTCGATATACTTATATTTTTATTCTTTGTAGAATATGCTACGTATAGATTTCGACGTATCCAAATGGATTTTCGATATTCCTTAATGATAGATTTTGGTTTCTTTTCCCATATACATATATTAGTATGTGAGCTATACAGCGGCGTATACTGTGTAGCCTGCTTTAGGAAGCACTGGACTAAACCCTGCACGCCACTGAGCTGGCAGTCTACGCACTAGATTCGCCGCTAATGTCAGCCACTTGCCCCGGGTTGTACTGTGGAAAGGAGGTGCAAGGTACTACATCACCGAGCGAGGCTCTGCGAGGGAAAATTTGTGAGGCAGCCGGAGAACGGGGTGGTAGTTGACAACTCGGATGAGAGAGAAAAGAAAAGGGAAAGAGGAATTTTGAAGAACGAAAAGGCAGGCACGTCGATTTATGTGCCCCAGAATGCTCACGTATTTCATTAACTGGTTTATTGGATCGGCAGATATAAGCGTTCCTTCATCACTTCATTTATAAATGTCTTTGCCCCAGGAGACAACAAGCAATTATAAGGAAATGATAGCAATTTATTTCCCCGTTAAGTGAGGCTATTTTCAACCCCCTTTAAAAATAATTTCTGTCTATATGTGCTTCTGTATCTATATGCGAGACTAGCCAGCCAAACTGTTGTACACAAATATTACTACGGTTGTCGCCGAGTACTTACTTACTTTGCTTTAGAGTAACACAACATCAATAAATTCCGCAATATGAGGATTTTCCATTAAGTACGTGGTGTGGACAAGAGGCGGTGCTGCTAAAAGCGGTTGCGATGATTACAAGCTCCAACCTTTAAGACAATTCATTAACATTTTCAGTCAAAGAGTTTTGAAGAGAGTTCAGAGTTCAGAGTTCAGACTTAGTTAATACTGAACAGGGACTGGATTTGAATGACGTGTCCCCCTCTTTTCATCATATTCATACATTGCTCTATAATTATAAATGCTGTATATGCCCTCTTCAATTCTAATTGTTACTAAAATTAAGTTTTATCCACAATTTCTGCATTTTTATGTATTTTTTTCTATAATTCATAATAATTTTCTGCATTTTTTTTATTTGTAGATTAATTTTATAACATTTAGACCATTCTCAAGTTGTTTTTAATATTTTGGTCTAATCGGAATTTGAAAAAGGCATTTTGTTTTACCTAGTGTTGCTTATAGTAGCTGATATGCTAGCAGGAACAAAGGATTCGGTTTTAGCTATTGCTAAATTTTCAGAATTTTTGGTGGTTATCAAAACAATTAAACTATTTCATTCATATAGCTGACATTAGCAAATCTTGAAGAAAAGAACAAAGCTAGTTTCTAATTTTTACGAAAGCAATAATTGTATAACAACGAGATCAATATTTTATTCTTATATCGGAAACATAAAAATAGAATTAAAATGTAAATTAATATTAAAAATGTCAATTTTCTGATGAAATACTCTAAAGTCAACACATTTTATTACACTTATGACGTCATTGTTATTATCGTTAGTGAAGATGTATTTACTGCCACAAATTTGAAACTTAAGCAGAAAAACTGAATTGTTGCTAATACAGAGAATGCCTTATGATTCAAGAAATATGACAAATTCATTAATTTGTTTAATTGTAAAAATATTAAGGATAAATTAAAACAGTTAATAACGTTAATATTGGTTATGTTTCGGAACAGGCTAGTATCAAATTTCTGTCGTAGCTTGATCAATTTGTCCTGAACGACCTGTCTTGAATGAACCGGTGAAACAAAACCTTCTGTCTGGCCATTTCCGGACATTTCTTCGCTATCTCTCTCTTCAGGGTCTCCAAAAGTGATGTACAGTATTCTTCCATAATGCTTTTCCCCTTCTCCAAGTACTAAATCAAGAGAATTCTTAATGTGAAGCCATCACCTTTCCAGCGGATGAAACGCATTTCGCCTTTTTCGGAACCGGTCGGTTGTATTCTTCTTTAATTTTTACAAACAGTCGGCCGATGTTCGCATGCAATTTCGCTTTTGCTCCGGAGAGGCGCGGCACCAAGTTTTTTCATGTGTAATTTATTATGCAAAATAAAATGAACCCGCTCAGCTGAGATGCCCTTGTCCTCTGCTAGAGTGCGCACTTTCATTCCCATGTCACCCAAAACAATATCATGGACTTCATTGATGATTTCAGGCCTCTCAGTTGGTTTTGGAGCTCCAGGACGTGTTGCATCTTCTGTGCTAGTTCTGTCACTCTTGAACTCCTTTATCCAAAGTCGAACGGCTTCATAGAAAGATCACATAATGTATGCAAAAATCCTCATGAATTTCTTTTGCTGCTTTCCCTTCCTTAATCACACCACTAATTCCAATCTTATCCATATTTCACTGTCATTCAAAATCTTTATTTAAACTACCAAAAAAATTAACATCAGAAAAGCTTGTGACCCCAAAAATATTAATATATACATAACAATCTTTTGACCATATTTACATATGAGAGCTAAGTCACTTAACCAATACTTTTATAGTACATACCAGATTGACTTCATTCGTGAATTTGCATCAAAGAAATAAAAATGGATATCTGCAGTTACTAATACAGAGTTTTCATTTAGACGTGTGGCCGGCTTAACGAGTATTTGTCTGCAATGTTACTAACCGGTTATATTCCTCCCTCCTTTCCCACCTCCCCGGCTTTGTCGCGCAGTCATTGTACTGTGTAGAAGTTAAAACGTTGTGAGACTATATGTACTAGTGTTACAGTGCTGTTAGTGCCCTTATAACGCTAAAAAGTTAGTATACCTTTAAACACAACAGAAGCTTCATGTATGATTTCTATGTGACAACAAACTCATAAAGAAGTGATACAGCGATTGAAAGATAGATTACTTGCTGTTCATACGCCTCCCATAGAAACAGTTCGTATATTCTTGTGAATAGATTTAGGGAAAAGGGATCTGTTCTGATAAAAAATCAAAAGTAACACGCCATGCTCTTACAAAGGAAAAACTCGATGGTATCGAAAAAAAAAAAAAAAAATTAGAACGAAGTCCAAGGAAATCTCTGACAAAATTTGCATAGGAATTATGAATTTGGCAAAACTCGGCTTGGTATGACTATAAACTTTTGAAATTAAAAGCCTATAAGATTTCTGTAGTTCAGGAATTGCACCCATGCGATAATATGAGTATAGTTAATTTCTTCAATTGTGGGTTGTATAATGTTAATGTTCACTCTATTAATTAGTTTTTTTTAACGGACGAAGGGTGGTTTTATTTACATCACCATGTAACGACACAAGACAATAGACAATGGAGTGCAGGAAAATGCGACCTCGTGGTCAATGGACACGAAATGCCATTGTGTGAGTAACAAAAAAAAAATCTATACCCTTGAATTGAAGGGGTTATGAATATCAGACTTCGCCGGCAAGCAGCGTGCTTTCCGATGCAAAGCAAATCCCTGTTGAGCCGGCCACGTATCGAAATGAGGGCTCTGTATTATGGCTTATGGAAACTGTTTTCTGGAATACACTGGCAATTGAGAAGAAGGATAAACAATAGGAAAGCATTGTGTCGTTTTTCAGGGCTGTTCGAACAACAAAATCAATAATAAATTTACATCTAACAGAGAATTACACATCGGCAGAAATGACAAAGCTGCAGCGATACGATTCAAGTTTTTACATGCTCCGTACACATCAAATTTCTGTATCTTGGATAATATTTTGTGCTTTCAACTGGGGAAAAAAATTGCTGTTTGGAAATACATTTTTATTAATTCTGTCAAAATTAATATGGATACTCGACGAATATGTTTGTTCTGAAGGAAATTTTTTAAAAAAAATGAAAATTTTGGGGAAAAATAAGTCAGTCTAAATGGAAATTATGTAGGTATAAAAGGATTTGTACCTAAAATTTTTTTTTTTTTAAAGGAATGCCTAGTACATAATAAACAGCCCTCGTAACCGATTAAAAACAGACATTTTCACCCATTGGGCAATTAAGTATCAAAACATTTTTGTCACCTGCTAGTTAAATTAAACTCCCATCATGAGGAAAAAGGATGATATCAAGGGACGGTTGAGGTCAGTTGCGGCGAGGGGAGTTAGGAATGCATTAGTGCTAATGCGTTTGTCCCAAATCCTTCATCAATTGATTTTAATGAAATATGAGAGAAATGTTAGTCATATATCAATCAGTGTTAATTGTTTCCTTATAAAAAAAAACTAAATTAAGCGTCTCCTCACACTTGCAACACAAAACATCAACTTTTTCATTATGAAGCACAGGTTTTAAGCTCCATTCTGGTCTATTTAACGGCGGTAGTAATGGGTAGTTTATTTATTCCAGTAGGACAACAAAGCATTCATGTGGGTACGGGCCCAATACGTGCTTTTGTATTTAATAAAATATTTTAGCAATTCAATCAGAGGCGGTTCGTGGCTTCAATCATAGATGAAGCTCTTTTCATGTGTTATACAGGTTACCTATTTCTTGTACATTAAGCTAATTCTCTTGCCCTTTCAGCTGTGTACTCCCAAATAATGTCGTCATGTGCAAGTCCTTGCGAACTAAAATGTTGGCCAGAGTTTTTCTTGCGTCATTGAGACGTTATTCATAGCAGCTAACTTTAAGAAACGCAGTATTTTCGTGTATTAAAAAAAATTTATAGGCAGTTCACCAGTGAATTTTAGAAATTTTAAGATTCGACTTAGCTGATCTGCATATTTGAACAGTAATTACTCTATACAAACTGTTTTGAACTGACAGAAGTGACCAGACGTGATGTTAAGAGGAAAAAAACACATCGAACTCGATCGATTTCCTTGAATTTTTTTCTGAGCGCTTACTTTTTTAATCGTGTTCAACGTCCGTTTTTACTACTGAGGCACCAGGCGGTGAACACTGGTGATACATGAAATGAAACGATAAACTGGAAAAGGATTTTAAGGTGGTAAACGTTCCAGGTTTATGTTTAAGGTACCTCCCTGGCATTTTACATTATTAAGGACAGGAAAAAACCTCAGTCAGGGAGAACGGTCCGCGTGGGATCGAACCCCAGACCTCACGAGTCCGCGCCTTAACGATCTCGGCTACCCGTGGCGGTAAGAGGGCTTACGTAAATTTTTCCGCCTTCCTCTACCTGCGCCTCTCTAGATATAAATGTGTGATCGTAACCGGTTGACATACTGAAGCACCTATGGAAAGAAATGCTTTATCGTCATGATACCTACAGAATACAAAGTACTTACACATTGCATCTGTAATGCAGGCAAATAACTTTTTCAGCTGTAACAGTCGTATTCCTATCTAAATTGTATATTTGTAGTGTTTTATTTTTAAATATGGCATCTATTTTGGGAAGTCGTATACATCTCTAAGCCGTTAAATTAACGCTCTCAGCAGTAATATTGTTATAGAGGCGTATTAAAGTTTGTTTACGTAAACCTATGGATGAATGAAATTTTCGTACTATCTAACGTTCTAACTATTGAGTAAACATATAAACTTTCTGTGTTTACCTATTCTCATAAATACCGGGACAATTTCAAAACTGAACATCATGATTACTCCACGAGACAAAACAGCTGTTTCCTAATTACTGAACCCATATGTAATACTACTGCAGGTTCTTTCCATAACAGTTGGTCATGGTGGTGCAGTGGTAACAACTTGCCTTCTAAACCCAAGATCGCGGGTTCAAAACCGGCCAGGATCGATGGGTTTTCTCGGACGTAAAAATCCTAAGTATGCCTTCTTTCGGAAGGGAAGCAAAGCCTGGGTCCCGTGTCGTACATTTACGACACAAAAGAGAACCTCAAGCCTGAAAGAAGAGGCCTCTGAGCAAAATTTGTCGGCCGTTTCAGGCCCTGAATTGACGCTGATGACCTTAAAGAGCGTCCGTAACTTTACAAAATTTAACCAAAAAGAGCAAACTTTCCATGGGCATTGAGTATACAATGCGATAATTAAAACTGTACAGTTTTGCGTGAGCTTAACTCAAATAGATTAAAAACATAAGTTTATCTAATTATTAAATTATTTTTCTGTAATAATGTGTCAACATAATTTCATACACATGTTTATGCAACTCTCCATACACACACACACACACACACACATTGAAGCTTCAAGTTAATTATATCTAATCCTGTAGATGTCTTATTAAATCACATATTAAATATCTGTAAGTTAAAAATAAGTATTTTGCTAATCAAGTTTGTATGCTTAACTTTTACTCCAAATTCTTTAATCCATGCTCTTATCCCTAATATATAGCTTATTTTTTGTACTCGTGTATTTAATATAATTGTTTTAAGGTTTTAACCACACGTTTTAAGCTCTTCTTTATAGAAAATCGGTATGCTTTTTTTATATTTTACTAACGTTTGAATCAGGATTCTAGTTTATATACAGCTGTTTTCTTATACTACCGCAATTTCTATATTTACATTACTAATTTCTACTTCCGTGGTGCTACAACCCGAGATACCGCCTCGGTTGGCTGAGGTCGTTAAGACGCGGACTTATGAGCGGGAGATCTGGGGCTCGTATCCCACAGGACCGTCCTCCCTGACTGAGGGTTTCTCCGGGTTCTCCCGAGTCTTCACAACTGGCAAATGCCGGGGAGGTACTAAGACTTGGAACGTTTCCTTCCTTTAAAAAAAAATCCTTTCTCAATTTATCATTTCATCTCATGTATCATCAATGTCACCACCTGTGGTGCCTCAGTTGTAAAAACGGGCGTTAAACACTATTCAAAAAAAATTCATCTATGCCGTTACAACCCGGGATCAGGTCATGGCCTGATACAGTCACCTCTGCTTCCTCTACCTCCGTCTTATGACTCAATTGGTAGAGGGCAGTATTGCAGGAGGATGTGATCGGCAAACCAGCACCCCACGATATTCTATCACGCGGGTTTTGGGATCGATGAACGCCATCTCTCCATCAGGCAGCTCCCCAGGTTGAGTGGACTCCTTTCCAGTCTTCTCTAATTTAGAATATGCCAGGAATCGAACCCGGGTCCTCCCGGCTAGCAGTTAGCAACCTAACCATTAGACTAAGGAGGCAGTCACATTACTAATTTACATGTACAAAATTGCAATGTATAAAGAACTGCATGTGCACCCGAACAGAAACTTTGCACTTTAAGGACTGTAACTCCCTGATTGTAATCTTTTGTTATGTACGAACTTAAATAAATAAATAATATATATGTATATTTGTACTTCGCTCACCCATCAAGCTTCATTTTTGTTTCCCATCATAGCACATGCGTAACAATATATACCGAGGATGCCAAAAAATGCATGTACACTTTCAGAGTAGATATGTATTTAATGTATTTGGAAGCTGGATTTAAAAATAGCAGTAATGTGTAGTATGATGTTTTGTAAACAGATGTGACTCACACTACGTTATGCTAGCGTTGCTACAAAATAGAACCAAGATTATCGTTTGAACATCGGAAAGCAATTTTGAAGTGGTATTGGAAAACCGAGAATGTTGTTGAAGTTCAAAGACAATGGAGACGTGTGTACAAAACAGAACCGTTGTTGAATTTCTACCTATGGGGAACTCTTAAGGACGCTGTATACCGTAGAAAACCAGACAAAGATGTTTTATTTTTGTAATTCATTTCAAGTGACGCCTAAGACTAAACAACAAAGATTTAAAATTAAGAGTTTTCACAGAAGAATAGTTTAGATGGCCTGGATTATCGTTTGAATAAATTTCCAAAAATACTTTCTGAACCTTTAAAAATAAACAGAATTTCATATTATTATGTGCAGATAGCTACCTTGCTATAAGAGTAACATATTATTGTGACAAGAACTACAGGCGAAAGCCATGAATAAAAAAGAATTTTTTCATAAAAATTTACTAGGATATTTACGCCATTTCCTCCTTATTCCCCTTTCCCCTTGTTTGCAGATCCCAGCTTTTGGTACGAGCTTTAACCAACTTGCACCACATCCATTACCTCGTTGTCATCTGCAATTTCTGAATGCGCAGCTGTTCTCTCTCTCTCTAAGTGTAGTGCCGTACTTGAACATCGATCATTATACATAAAATAGTTGCTTAACTACGGCTCAAGAGCAAATTTGTTAAACAATGACTGACAGTAACAGTGAAATCATCAAAAATGCGAGAAAGAGCACAAATTTAAGGGAACACCCAATGTAAAGAGCAAAATCAGAGATAATCTTACGAAGTAACTTTTCAAATACTTGTCTTTTTGGTTTTACCAACTTTATCACAATTACACCAAATCTTTAAGTAATAAATACATTACAATTTATTTAAATTAAAATTTAGAAAATACGCGCATAATGAACCAAACATCAAGTTATAAAAAACAAAAATAAACACATTTGCAGCACTTTTTAGACTGTAAACTTATTCACAGATCACGAATAAAAACGTATGTCCTAAAGGCATTGAGAGTAAGCATTAAATTTACAGTGATATATTTAAACCCAAGGTAGAATTCAAAAATATTTATGAGAAAATTACGTAGGCACCAGGAATCGAAATCTTCACACCATTAGACCTGAAAGAACACTCCTCGATATTTAAAACGGCGAAGTCGAGCAGAGCAAAGAGCGAGGAAATATAAAACTCATATCTGCCGTCACGACGTCCAAAGTTAAGATGGCGTCAAATCCGGACTGTATAGTGAATGTTTCAACACCTTAGCGAGCATAGTCCAAAATAAATAAAAGTGTTTTTGAAAGATGTTCCCGACATTTAAATTGTATCGCGAATTTCAACCTGTTTAATGGCAGTTAGGGCCACTGATGTCCCAAGTTTTCATCAGCATGACTTTTGTAGCGGAAACCTGCATTTTGTATTGTTTCTTTACCATAGACGATGAAATGCTTCCATTTATTCGATTGAGTCATACTTTATGGTACTGGTGTATCCAGGACCCTGTTCCAGTCGATAGAGGAAAACACCCTGAACACCAGTATGAGAGTCAAATGTTTCTGACAAATAGTCTACTGCGCTCCTTTCTGATCACCGTGTAGCTGCCTTGGCACCCATCGATTACACTCTTTCCCATCCCAGTATAATACTGTACTAGAGCCGTGACTCGTGCTGAATTCTACGTCAAATTTATAAACAGTGATTTGTCTGCAGTCACACAGCAGTTGCTCGTTCTGTTGTTTTAAATTACTATATAAACTGATCTCCAAATCCGGTGTTCAGCACTGACACAATTTTCTATAGCTTCCAAAACCACAGTAATATTCTTAGAATCAAACACGTATCCTCCATACAGAATCTTAATTTTGCTTTAGATTTAGAACATTTCACTCCTTCTCATCACATAAAACTACCAATCGGTGCAACAAAACATTTGAGTCTCATATTTTGCAAACTATTATATAGTAGCATATAGCTCGATCGTTATGAATATACCATATATGAGTATTGCTAAGGAGTCATTTTGTGTCCCAAATAAGTTTCATGGATATGCATAATCTTTATAAAGTTTAGGAAACATACGTGTTATTTTAATGACAGACACCACTACAACCATTTGTTCTAAGTTTAGACAGATAATCTTTGAATGAAACAATTCCGTTACTGTACCTTGAAAAGTGTATAACAGGGTTCAAGAGAGATGAAAGATTCTCAGAACCAGTTTCTTACAGAGTTACCAATTTATTCCCTTAAGTATATAAATCTGATTTTACAATATTTTTAAGAGAGTTAACTTAGTGAACGAACTTTCCTTTTGTTCCACAGAAATTTGCCATAGCTGTACGGTAATGTTTTCATGAGCCAAATTAGGAAAGTGTTTAAAGAAGACAGAGCCATTAAAGCGAATTTGTAGCCCTTTTAAGTCTTACGACCCCACTCTTGCGAGTTTTATCTCTGGAGTAAATTAAAAGAGAGAATATATAAAACAAGTCCAAAACTTTACAAAAACTGAAAACATAATAAATGTAAGATCCGTCAGCAAATTGCTTTATTCCTCAATAGAATTATAAAGAGTAATGGGTTCAATTATTTACTATATTAAAATATGTCACATTTTCGGACCCTGCTGTTTAAAAGAGGTGAATAGGCCAGTTTGTAACGTGTTTAATTTTAACAATACATTTTTTCATAAATAACTAACGGTGTTTGGGAGTTTTTCTACAAAATAAAATACGACTTATATCTTATCTTTGTTATACAACGTACGTGAAAATTTTACACCCCAACAGTATTTATAACAACCCCAATTTACAGTTCTTTCACTTAAAAAGAAAGATCTATTCTCATTGTTAAACGTGCGGACTGTGATTCTATATACAAGGTTTTTCAATCAGCTACCTTGTAACAGAATTTGATGATCTTTAGGATGAGAGGTAAGATATTTTATTTTTTTAAGTAAAGTTTTCCCTCTTGCATATATATGCATTTTTTTTAACTTCGGAAAGGTAAAAAGTCGCGTGGGGCTATATCTGGACTATAAGGAAGATGAACATTTTTCACATTGACTTTTGTATTCAATAAAACATTTGCAATGTACAGCGTGCATTATCGTGATGCAGCATCCAGCTGGAAATGTGATCTTTAGCGTGTGATATGGCTTTGAAAGAGTTTTCAGGACATCTCTGTAGTATTGCTGAGTTACGGTTGTGTGTACAGGTAGGAGATGCTGGTAAACCGTTACTTGAGTATCAAACATGAAATGACCGTAACTTTCCCAGAAGCAGTTTCTTTTGCGTGTGTTGGTGTTGATGGACAGTTACACACAGAGTTTTGATGTTCACTCTTAGGATCGAAAAGATTTAGCGAAGTTTTGTCAGTAGTGATCACGGCCAGTTCTCACATCCTTGTCTGCAGATTCCCCTGCTGCTTGCAAATCCACTGACTAATTGTAAACGGTCTTCTGGGTATAACTTCCTTGATCATATAACGCCATTGACGTCTAAGAATTTCTGAACTTAAGACGTCTTCCTTGCACAAAAACCATGGACTAAATCTTCATCCATAACAGTCGCCTTCCATCTTGTCCATGTCTTTCTCTACTTGAAAAGCAAAGAACACTGTGCTTTCGCTGCATACTCGGCTTACAACTGCCATCTACCGTGTATTTATCAGTCAATGGACATACCCATAGATTGCGTGGTATTCGTAAAACACTGTCATTGTAAATCATTTCGCAACCTCCTTCTATTATCGTCATTACTACCTTTAGATTCTAAAATTTGAAGATACTCAGGTTTGAATGCTTACTAGTCGTCATTAACCACGGATTATTTAATACTCCCATTAAACTGTTGATGAACAATGCCGTGATAATGCTTTCCGAAAATTGTCACATATATTATCATTGCTTACATTTTCTTATACAGTAATTTGCATATAATTTTATTTTTCTTTGTTTTGCTGTGGCATGGCCAGGGAGGCAGGTGTTTGGTCAGCAGATATATTAAGGAAGTATGCAAGACGTAAAGTATTTTACATAAATCTTAGAGCTCATTAAACTGATCTACGATTTTAGACTATTTTATTGGTTAAATTCTGCGCCTTTGGTCTGTATCACAGGTGGTGAATCCAAAAAAATAACTTAGTTCAGATTCCTGTTATGAGCATATATTAATCCGTTCAAAACGCATTATTTAAATCGACTTTTAACATTTCTTTTAGCCTGATCGGGTATTAATCATATCTGAAATACCTCTGCAGTTAACTGCAGTAAAATCTTCCTAAATTCCAGTCAGTTGTCATTATCTTCAGTTCAATGTGATGGGAGATATAGAGAAACAATGAGTGCATCATCATTCCCTCACGGTTTTCTGCTGTTAATACAGTACGGAGATCCTATGCTATGTCACCGACCCACTATCGAGTTCCATAATTGAAATGGGTCACCAAAGTTCATGTTGCACAGTCTTCAAAGACAGTATTTACAAATCTCCAGCAAGTTGGCAAAAGCTGATATTTTTACAGGAGTTTAAAAAGTCCTTGGAAAAATCACTTTTTCCAAGAACAATTCTAATTTATTTTATATGCACTGGTTTAATCAAATAATAATAATAATAATAATAATAATAATAATAATAATATGTAGAGCAGCTTATTATTAGTTCGACATATAATGCTTGCCCTCAACATCACGGATTTTAAATAAGATAGACAACATAACGTAATTTGTCTACTGTATATTTAATTTGACATTTTTAAACGGTGTTTAAGCCCGTCTTAAACTGCTGAGGTATCACAAGCGGCAGACACTGATGATACTTTTTTTTATAAAGGAAGGAAACATTCCAGGCCTAAGTTTAGGATACCTCCCCGGCATTTGCTATTTAGGAGGACTACGGAAAACCTGGGGAAAAAACTCAAGTCAGAGAGGACGGCCCACACCTTAATAACTTAGGCCATCCGTGGCGGTTAATTTGAAACAAATAATAATGAAACCAAATGCAAAAGAGAGAGATGGGTGGGTTTAAGTAAATAATATGACATTTTATCCTGCAATTCATTAAATCCTGTAACATGATTGCTGGTTGACAAAGATTTATAGAAATAATGGCAGTCTTCATTTTTAAGGCTATCGATAGCAGATCTTCCTTTTAAGTGCCCTGATCCTCAAAATATCATACGTAATAAGCATCCAGTGACCTTCCTTCAACTGTTTGTAAAAAATTCCAAGTCTGTAAGATGATTCAGCATCCAGACTATAAATAAATTAAGTAAATTACTGATAATGTAGGAATATGCCAGCCATTTTATGTATCTAATCTCACTAAAACATAAAATGACACATGTTTCATCATAGCACTTTTCCTTGTAGATTATTATATTTAGGAGTGAGATTTAAAGCGAAATTTAAAAATCGCTCTAGAAAGCACATTTTTAATTTTTTTAAAGGATACTCGGTAAATGCCATTGAAGTAAAATAAGAAAAATGGTTTCTGAACATCAGTGAAATCGGAATATTAGAAAGAGGGAAGGTTACCTGAAACCCAAAATTTAAAAATCGCTCTAGAGGCATTAATACTTCTTTTTTTGCAAGATGCTTTGTACATAACATTTAGATAACATAAGATAATCGCTTTCTTAAAATGAGGGAAATCAGGCTATTAGTAGTAGGAATTTACCTGAAACCCATAATTTAATTTGGATAATCAATGTATCTTTTTAACTGAAGCTTATTCAGAAACTGTAAGAGCATCATCTGTTTTATCTGACACCTTTTATTTCCTCTTATCCATAAGCAAAACACGGAACCAATATTTAGGAAGCATTATTTTAGTATTTCTTGCCATTGTCACATCCTGTGCCTTGCAGTAAGAACTTTTAATTTTGGCATCTTGAAAATCAAACAAAATTTACAAATAAGGAAAAATCATCACCGATATTAACAAAACTAGAAGTCCTGACTTATTAAAGTTGTCATATATCTTACTGAGAGAAACAATAACATAAATAATTCGTTTTCAAACAAAAGGGAACACATAAACTTTTGTTATCTTATTAACGATATAATAAATTAAACGTACATGAAAACAGTAAGTAAAGCTTTTCATAGTATCAACAATTAAAAGTCAAATCTATTATTCGCATCTCATACGAAACCGTAGTACGGCTATAGTGTGGGGCAAGACTTCCTGATCTTTTTACTTGAAACCGAATTACAGTTATCTGTCTGTTACATATGCGTGAGGAATGTCGTGTATCAGAGCTCCCTTAAGAAAACAACCTTAACACGTCTCTGCAATCTCTTTCAGTATATGTTCAGTGCTAACAAAGATCGGATGCGGAAGGTATTTGTTACTTACTAATTAAGACACACCTCAGATGTTCCTAAATATCAGAAACAGGAAATATTAATAGTTTCTGCTGAAATTAAATGTATAAAATAGTAATAATGCTGGAGAACATCCAATTACCTAGCGGTAGTGTGTTACTATTTGGTCGAAAGCGGTAACACTATAAACTCGGAACTCGGTGGGATGGAATGAGGTCATTGAAGTTTATCTTGCACTTTACAAGTTTATGACCTTGAAAAACACGTAGACTATCACCAAAGCATTCTATTCTCCTCCTGTGGCGCCACAGTAGTAAAAACGGGCGTTAAACACTTTAACAAACAACAACCTAAGTATTCTCGTTACCACCTACAGATCAAAGGAAGGCTTAACACTAACACTGATAAATACTTCCATAGCTGTAAATAAGCTGCCATTCCACACAGAGTTTGTCTGTTGTTAAACCATAGACTGCTATTGGCTGAAACTAAAATAACACTGGTGCGCTAAAACAGTGTTTCTAACGCTCATAAAGTAATTACCGTATTTAAGCGAATGTAATGCGCATCCCATATTTGAAACTTAAGATCATCAAAAATGCTTTAAGCACATTGTTGAACGGCGACTTAGAGCTAAGCCCTCCCACTTCATAAAACAATCAGGACATAGAATGTCTAAGTGGACTATTGTTACATCTTGGAGCACGAAGGACAACATCCATTACTCGTGCTGTTGTCAGGATAGTTGGCGTAGGTCAAAGAAGAAAAAGTTATTTCTTATAGTGTCACTAGTCACAGATTGTCCGTTCTTCCCCCTTTCATGTATGAATTCCAAAACATTTTCTTTAATGTCGGATGTCTTCCTTTGCGACAACCAGTGAATTTCTTCCTACTAGCTTTAGTTGCAAATGACGTCAATTTCCGTTTCCGCCACAAGTGAGCGTTACTCTCGGCTGCATTGAACTCTCTTCCTGCCTTTCCGTTACCTTATTTTTTTTTTTTTTTAGCATAAAGGATTACTTTACGTTTGAAATTAGCATCGTAAGATGTTTTTCTGTTTGTCTTCCATTTTGTGACCATCTAGTATTCAAACGCTCTATGCAATAATAGGCCAACAATAAATGTAACGAAATGGAGAATTATACTATACATTATGACATAAAAAACTATACATTTGAATGAAGTTTCCGACAAACTATGTGACGGATTTGCACTCGAATCTAATACTCTGCCAAATCTAATGCGTACCACAATTTTGTATGCTGCTTGGAAAAAAAGGGGAGCATTAGATTCGCGTAAATACAGTATGTGGTAACAATCAAAGGTGGCCGTTTGATAACGAAGAAAACATCCAGACTATAAACACGTCAACGCTTTCAGCGTCACTCTGTAGAAAGCCAATAACAGCACGTTAATTGAAAATATTTTATGAGAGTCCAAACTTGGTGTTAGTTTTCAGCATCTGGAAACCTTAGTGGAAAACAGTCTTCGAAATGCAGCGCCACGTTGTTCTGTACATTTAGTCATTGGTTGTGAATCGCAAAACGCCCCTTTAACCATTCACTAACTCAAAAAAACGCCACATTGAAATGCAGTCAGAATTTATTTAAATTGACAGTGCCCTCAAACCAGACATAGCCTACAGCGGATTACAGTTTGAATTTTCAAACACCGAATGCTGGAAATCTGGAACGTTCCATAGGTATCGACGTATCTACCCGAGGCCATTCGGCATACGTTTTAGAAACCTGTTTTCTTTTCAGGTCCGGGGGAAATACTTCTGTGGCTTCAAGTTAAACTGAGAAATAATGAGGTTCTTTTTAAAAGGTTGCTTTATACAGACGCAAATCCCAAGGCGGGTTTTCGCCTCTTGAAGAAGCGAAAGCAATTTCATTCCTTCTCGAGTTAATCTCCATATTTACTTGGTGCTCAAGCAGTGTTGGCGTTTTCATACGGAAATTTACATCGGTGGGAGGTGATGAACTGCCACCGAAGAAAAAGAGTGTGGCTGCGAAAAGAAAAAAAATATATAATAAAGTACACCTCAACTGTAAGAGTATTACCATCCTAGTCTTCTTTTTCTTATTGCTAAACAAAGTTTGGGAAAAACATGTCCATTCCTAATTCAGAACTTATGAACCCTATATTGCTCTCGGCCTACCCTGGTTTCTACTCCCATGGGGTTTTAGTTGTAGAGTAATTTACGCATATGGGCATAAAACGAAAAATGGTGTAAAACGAAAAAAAATTGAAATGTTAGGAAGTTTGCTAACGATAGAATTCACGTTGAGCAAAATATCCAAGAGTGTATCAATACACGAATTCATTCTAGAATAAATATAATAAAAGAAACTGTTGTGAAATAAAGGTTAGATCCATAAGTTTCCGGCCTCGCCAGAATTATCGTCTACACAAAACCTTTATCGGGTGTCATACCTTATCCGTTAATTAAATAATTACAACTCTAGCTTCCGCTCTGCTGTGTTCAGTTGTGCAAATATAGTTGCATAAAGAACATTATGTGTAGAAGATTGTGACATGTTCAATCAATCCGCTATTAAGTTCTTCACAAAAGAAGCACTTATTCCAAGTGAAATTAAACAGCAATTGGACGATGTAAATGGGAGAAAAAAAACCCCTCATTTTCTACCGTAAAAGAATGAGCCAAACTTTTTCGAATGGATCGAGAAAGCATTGAAGATGAAGAGCGTGCAGGTCGGCCCTTGGAGGTGCTTACTCCTGAAAACATCTCTCTTGTATAAGGAGCAATTATGGGAGATCGGCGGCTCAAAGTTACAGAAATAGTAGCAAAGTTGAATGAACCTTTCTAAAACTACAGTTCTTCGAATTCATGAAAATTTAAACATGAATAAGGTTAGTGCAAGATGGGTGCCTAGAATTCTTTCCTCAGTACAAAAGTAGCAACGAGTCATCTATTGTCAGGCATTTTTGGAGCTCTGCTGTGGCCACCAGAGAGAAGTTCTGCAAACCATTGTTATAGGAGGTACAACTATCGTTCTCTATTATATTCCTTTGTTCGAAAGAGAATTGAGTAGCGTAAACCTGGCGAATCACCTCCTCTAAAGACCAAGGTAACTCAGACAACCAAGAAGATCATGATCACAATCTTTTGGAACTGTGAAGGAATACTCTTCATTGACTTCAAGGAGAGGAACACCACAGTAAATGGGGAGTACTATGCTGGCCTACTGTATGGACTACGTGCTTCCATCAAAGAGAAAAGGCGAGGTGCCTCAGTAGTAAAATCGAGCCTTAAATACCATTCATAGAAGAGAGAGAGAGAGAGAGAGACAAAGCGCGTATGCACGCAGCTCTTTTTGCAAAGGAACCTGTAAAGAAATATGGCTTCAAGGAGATCAACCATCCACCCTTTTACCCAGATCTAGTTCCCAGTGACTATTTCCTCTTCTAAAAACTCAGTAAGGACCTTCGAGGAAGGAAATTTAAGTGTGAAGAAGAAGAAGCGATGGATGCTGTTATACCCATTTTGCAGTCAAGATTTCTGACTATTTGGAATGGGTTGAAATGTTAATTCAAAGATATGAGAGGTGTATTGCAATAAAGGGTAACTATATTGAAAAGTGAAATATAGTTTTTCTCTTTATCATACCTAGAAAATGATTAGGCCGGAAATTTATGGACCTACCCTCGTATGTGGTTTTATCAAGAGAAACGTATTTCATAAACTTGATCGTCACTTGCGACAGAATCAATTTGCTGATGGAACACACGAAGACGTCCGGCAACAAAATGAAACGTCACCTTGTATCTCGTCAAAGAATATGGAGTTCCGTTGACGCAAAGCAAACTCAAACTCCTCTATTTTTCAATGCTTTTTCTTTTCGCGATAAAAATATCCATTAGTTCCCCTACCACAGCTTGTTTGTGTCACTGATTCGAATACGGCTGAAGTATTCACAGGAGGTAAGCGTTTTTATACTGGAAAATTATCTGTGAACTAGTTCATTACATAGAACTTTCATTTAATGTTAATTCCTTGAATGAACAATTGTGAAAGTCTATGCGCAATTGGCCAAATGTAAATTAACACTTTTCTATGTCTCTGGACATCAGTTTGCCAGTTTTAGAAAGTAAAATCTGTGGTTACCCACCTTAAAAGATAAAAAATTGAGAAGTTTTAACAATAAACCTACACAAGTATGTAAATAAAACCTATCTTCAGTGCTATATACGTCTCTTTTCGAAACATAGTGGCCATTAAATTTGTTTGTGCATGTTCATAACAGCCTTACGGGAATGTCCTGTCTTCTTATTCAGTTGTTGGACGGGAGCGTCAGGATCCTTCATGTCTGTGTGTTCGTACTACCTCGATCTACTGATCTCATATTCCTTTGGTCGTAGAGGCATTTCGTGTAACATGAACACCAATTTTTCGGAATGAAATCCCCTTTCTCGATATGTCATTATTCTGCCACGACACCTGCTGGCATCGCTATTCATTTTCGACGAGTTTTCTGAAAAAATGTCAGTTCGATTTAACGAGTCTCTTATGTGCGTTTCAATGTAGAAGAATTCGTCTTATTCCTGTAGTCATTGGGTTAAACCTTCTTGGCAAGAAATTTCGTTATTGTAGAAATATTTTGAGGTCTCAAACGAGCAAATCAAAGATAATAAACTCTGCAAAGTACAGTGGATGTTTAATGTTAAACTTCTGGAATGAGTTTTGTCGGCCAGAAAACTGTGAAAATAATTCATCCAGATAACTGTTAGACACAAAGCTTCTTGATCGAAGAACCTCTACTAACTAAAACATTCGTGAGCTTCAATATTTTATTTTCACTGAATTTTTTTTCATTAACATATCTTTCTCTTTTAGCACGTTTATTCGTGAGGCCTCCATGGAGCGTTCTATAAAGGGTATTTTCTTTATTTGGTCCTCAAGCATTTAAGGAATGATTCTTTTAGTTATAAAATTCTGTCAGTTTTATTCAATTTAAAATTTTGTAGGTTTAATATTTTTGTTAAAATAAAAGGGTGCAGGTTCCATATGCAGCACAAGCAGATGGATCACACTCATATAAAATATAAAACATTATTATGAGATGAAGTAAAAGCGTTGAAATCTAGGAATCCATTCACCCACACAGACAAGCTGAAACCAGACTGTGAGAAAATGGCTTAGTGGCGAAGTCTTTGTTGTGCCAACAGCAAGAAATTCGCTAGATAGATTATCATTGCACAGTAGGAAGAGTAAAGGATTAAGCTGATTAAATAAATTGTCTTAAACTTTGTAGTGAAGTGAAGTAATAGGTAGCTGGTTAGGCCGTTACGTTAAAATAGTTGTATTTTTATTGTTATAAATTCTATATAAACATTGCAAATATATTTTATGATGAGTCGTAGACCGTACATGTTTAGTATGATACACAATTAGAAAGCGGTACGAATAACAATAAATAACATTATTAATAATCAATAAAATAGGAAGAACGATATTTACAGATAGAAATGGAAACGTATTACATATTATTTATAATACACTAGTTATTGCGTCCTAGCCAGAAAATGAATTGCTTCTAGCTTCGCGCACATTGGCTATAAAACAAGCCCATATTCAACAAATTAGCAAAGTTTGCAAACAGATCCCAGCACGCAAATTGACCTCTAAAGGAAATACGTTTTCCTAGTAGGTACATTCTGCCAGAATATGTACCCATTCCTGATACCCTCCTTAAAATAGGCAGATTCTCCTACCAGAACTATTCGTTATTTTTTAGCCTTCCAACTTCCTAATTTAAACCAGGTCTCGCTTTTCTCCCCAGAACGAGCATATATGCCTCTTTACTAGGTTGGTTGACTAGGAAGGGACGCCGCGCAAACATAGTTGAAAATGGTTGACGTGAGAGCAAATATACACAAATACCAAAAGGAAAAGGTAGGTTGAGTACAATGTACGAACAAATAAATACGTCAGAATAACAATGGCGAAAATGGAAATTCCTAATCAATTCATATACATATATTAATCTAAAACTCGGATGAATCATAGAAACCATAGGACCCAGTTGTTTACTGCGACTCTCTATGGCCTTACGGTCTCTGGCTCCTATTCGCAATTATGAACTGGCGGAGCATAGTTGTGTGGTAAAATTATAAAACAGTTGGCAACTCTGAAAATAAGGGAGGAACCACTGAAAGCTATGCACAGAGTCATTCTGGCGGTGAAAAATGCAAAACACACGTGTGAGCACAGTGCCATGTCTTAGTTTGAGTCTAGAGCCGCATTCGGTAATCTTAAACTTCAAACTGTACACATTTTGCCTAATAGTATCTCCAATTACTCCATTCTTGTTTGAGCTAAGTTTAGATAATTAAAAAGTTTAAAACTTCTGCTTTCTATGCATACCTATACGGAAGTTTCAATAAATGTAAGAATTATGAAATTTGGAGGTTTTTATTAAATTTCCCAGTTATATGACATTTTATAAAAAATACTAATATTTTTCAAAATTTCTCTTCAGCTTTTTCCCCAAAATTCGAGTTTGAAACTTTTCATACCATTTACAAAATGTTAAACAACAATTATTGGTATTCTTTTTAAAAATCACAATGTTATATATTTGTTTTATATATAGCCTTTCCTTTCTTTTTAAAATTTAACTTGTTTCATATTTGATACTAAATATCTGCCTAAGTTTACAAAATATGCCAACATTAATATAAAACAGTAATTAATAAAATATGTGTACATACTTCAAGCAAAGAAAACACTGTGTTAACATAAATAAAAAATGACGAGCACTAACCATCTTAGACCTTTACAGTTACAACAGTTACTCAAAAACCCACCATCGACGTCGACACACTTCTGAGTACGTTGAACTACTAATTGAGCAACGTTTACGAAAGTGTCCTCAGCGATTGCAGCACATGCCGTTTCAATTTCTTCCCGAAGTGCTGTCAGTGTAGCTGGTTTTCTACGGTATACAACATCCTTAAGAGTTCCTCATAAGTAGAAGTTCAACGGAGTTAGATCCGGAGAACGTGGTGGAAACCTCTTTGTCCTATTGTCTTTGAACTCCAACAATCTCTGTTTTCCAATATCACTTCAAAATCGCTTTCCGCTGTTCAAACGATAATCTTAGCTCCATTATGTTGTAGCAACGCTAAATAACGTAATGTGAGTCACATCTGTTTACAGAACATCATACTACACATGACTGTTGTTTTTCGGCCCAACTTTGAAATATATCAAATAGAATCTGCTGTGAAAGTGTGTATACCTTTTTAGTACCTTCGTTATATATACAAAATTTCAAGGCGGTCACCTTGAAACTTGTAGTACTGAGTAAAAGAGCATTCAAGCTGTATATAAGTATCAAAAAGTTTCCCTTTCTTCTGTAGCTGTTTTAGATAAATCTTCTTCTTTCAAATTTTCTCATTCTCATTTCTCACAACACTTGTTCTCTCCCTCTCCTATTATGATCACCACTTACCCCATATATGCTTTCAAATGATTATCTGCCATAAAGTTTTCATCTTCATTTTTTGGCATGCAAGTGTACTGGTATTAAATTCACGCACAGTATTTGCAATCGCCACAGTTGGCATAGACACAATATTTTGTCGTTTTGGACATTTGTGCCAAATGAGTGAGTGCAAATTCATTTGGGTTTTATGCCTTACCTCTTGCGCATTTCAATTGTTCATCATTTCCGACTTTCAGATTTATGCCACCGGCCAGATATTGGAGACGCATTGTTTCACTATTCCACAAAACAAACAGTTATTTATACCACTAAAGCAATAATCCTGCAAGTAAACCCAATTAACGCCACCATATTATCCCGCAATAATAACACTAACATAAACAAAGCAGCATGGGTCCTGTTATGCATTCTACACAAGGCAGCACTGAATTACACCGACAGTCCTCATTGCAATCTTAAAATGAACTTTGTATCTATAAAATTAATAAATATATTTCTTTAGTAAGTTTTACATGTGAGAAACAGATTAAAACTATGCCAAAAAATGAAATGTGAATTGATAAAATTCATGCTTATTTATATGTACATGTATGCACATAATATTAAATTGCAACACAACTCAGGAATGATAGATGCTATACCAACTTTAAACTCAATAAAGATGAAATTTGTGATAAATGGAAATTTTTCTTCTGAAACGGGGATGTTATAAATTAAAACGACAGAAACGAGCATTTTAGATGATTCTGCAGGACCCTGTTTCACAAAAGTATGGTCTAATGCATTACAATTGTGCGTACTGGTAACTTGTAGTTATTAGTAAAAGTCTGTTCCACAAAGGTTTCTGCTACACTTGTACTTTACAACTCCATACCTACAAATGTACAAGTAAATTTTCGTAGTTTGTTCCACGAAAGTAGTAGTATTAGTCAGGCACTGGTGGTTTGTATAAATTTATTTACAAGTGTAAAAATATTGGTAGCTTCAAAGTCTAGCACAAAAGTTATTGTCTTTTTAATGATTTTGGTAGACAGTTGACCCAAATGTGCTAAGTATTAGCGAAAGTGATGAGTAGGAATATGTAGAAAGAAAGATTTTTTTTGAGTAGTGTTTAACGCCCGTTTTTAATACAGAGGCACCACAGGCGGTGGAAACTGATGAATACATGAAATGAAATGATAAATTGGGAAAGGATACTTTTAAGGAAAAAAGCGTTCCAGGCCTAAGTTTAGGGTATCTCTACGGCATTTTCCAGTTATAAGGACTGAGGAAAAACTGGAAAAAAAAAACCAGTCGGGGAGGACGGTCCTGGTTGGGTTCGAGCACCAGACCTCCCGCTCACGAGTCCGCGCCTTAACGACCTCGGCAACCCGTGGCGGTATAAGATCAACCGGAAAGAGCAATTTCTGCCATCTTTCGATGACTGAAATTGATGGGACCTTAGTCTCGAAGTGTATTATTATTCTTGAAAATCGTAAACACATAATAAAGTATTTAAATTGTTATGTCTGAGAAAAAAAAAACAAGATCTATTTTGCAGAAATGATGACAATGGTCCGCTCTGTGAATTAAAAATCCCTAAAGAATAGACGTAACTAATTCAAGGTATGGCAAACAGCTGTTTCTCCAACTTGCTCTTGTATGATGTCCACATGTCGTCACTTGTAACTTTTTACTAATACTTTACCAGTGCAGCATTTCTTTCTTAGAACAGAAAGTTACAAGACCATACTTTACAAGGAGCTACACTAATACACGTGAATGTATTAGACCATACTTTTGTGAAACAGGCCCAGGGCGTTTAAAAATGGCCCTACATCAAAATATATATTCTTGTGCCATACATGCTGGGCTAATCTCTATAGCAAATATTTCAGTTTTGGATCATTTTTGTCTAAAATCTTAGTAGAATGCCCTCTTAGGCTTCTTGGGTTAAAAGTCACCTACAACATGAAAGTGAATTATTACTATATAGCACTGATTTTACCAAGAATATCCTTACAATTGATTTCTTTGCTTGTAAGGAAACCGTTATTACTAAACTAAGCTTCAGTCCAGTCCGTTTTTTCATAAATCCAGATGAAAATATGTTTCATGTCCTAACAATGGTTTTTACCGAATGACTTGTAAAACAGAGTGTAACAAGCCAGAACATGGATAGATTAATTATTCAACACTTATGGCTATGATTAAAATTAATTTCGATTCTGGAATATTTTTCGAGTATCCAGGTAAGTGTATGGCCTTTGCCTTTTCATTATTCGGAAGAAAAAATCAAGGAGAAAAGGTCAAATAAATTTCGTATCTCACCAAATTTTGGGCGGGGGGTTTTAAAGGCCTGCATATCGTGCTATTTTTGTCATGATGTTTTAATGACCTATGTTATAGCAAATATTCCAAGATTTGCCCCTTTGTATTCAGGCACTCTTCGATCCGCACGCAAAAAAAATTTGTTTCCGAAATTATTTGACTTTCATTCTTAAATTTTAATTCAATCCATGTATAAGTGATATGATTATTTCTATATCTAGTCTATTTTATGTCGTTTCCCATCTTTCTACAAAGAATCAATTACAACTTTGTTGAGTGCCTAGTAATTAGGACATAGAAGGTAATGAAGAGGCATATTAAACTGGCAAAAGAAAGAACAACCTTGACTGAATACGACTAGATTTTTTTCTGTGGCTATATCAATGTACGAAGAAAGAACATAAAATGGGGGAACTTTCGCGGTTAAGATCTGGGTAAAAATCATACGCACTGACTTTTAGGGACCTGAAGACCCTATCTCCTAAAAGTTTTTGTAGAATAAAAAATAGATCTGGGGAACGTGAAGGTCATAACTCTTTAGAAATGACTGGCATCAAAAAGTTTCTTAGAACGTGAAAAAACGGGCAATTTGAGCTGTGACACAATCTTGTTGAAAAGTTCTATGTTGCCTTTAATTATGGAATGATTTTTTTTTTAAATGTATATTTGTGTGAGATATCCCTCTGAGTTTACAGTTTACTAAACGGATATAAGTCCTACATTTGCCTTTAAGTTACAGCACACCATATAGTAATGTTTTCAATCATGCAAGGGAAATTCGTGAATTAAGCGCACATTTTCCGTGCTCCAGTGCCTATAGTTCTGTAAACGAACATAACCATGTAAATGAAACCAATCCTTATCGGGGAAAATTAACTGCGGATCAGTAGACCCTTGCAAAACCCATTTACAAAAACTCACACGACCTATTTCGTTAAGCTGTTGCAATTCTTGGACTAAAACCACTCTACAGTTTAGAGTTTTAGTAGTTCTATGTATTGAGTTTTAAAAATAGTTCTTTATTTTGTTATATATTATGTGTAAGTTAATAAGGAGATCACTCTAAGATTTCTCCAAAATGATCAGGTTTTGCTTCCATTAGAGCACGCAGTTTACGGTTAGGAATTCTATTGTTTCTGATCAAAACCCTCCCTTAGGGCTTCTAAAGTATCATAGGCAATGTGACTGTAAAATATTCTCATTGTCGTTCATTATCTGATCAAATCGTGTTTTATCTCTATGAATTTACACATCAGTTACAGCTTATCACACTATTTCAACATTCAAGCGGACTTTGTTAATTAATCTCAGATTTTCTATGCTCCAATGCCTACAAACACACAACCATATACATGAAGACAAGTCCCATCGGAGAAACGTTTTAACTGAGGATCGGCAGTTACAGAACTTCACATAACTTATAACCAGAGCCCGGAAGTTCAGGCATTTATTTTGATTAAAATAGGCAGACAAAAAGTCACTTAAAATACTGAAAATACAAAATAATATAATTGAAATTGGCATTTGTATAAAGCAAAAACAGAGTGTAACATCATTCGTTATTAATGAAAATAGATCTTTAAGATACCTAATAATTTCCTTATAACATATTAAAGTACTTAAGCTTTCTTTCATTGCTTACATGCAAGTACTTAAATGTTTTTTCAAGGTATCAACTGTCATAGTCAGTCGCTTGTCAATTTATCATCGTCGGAAAAGAACGTTCTACTTCCACTGAAGTGATTGGAGCATATTTAAAACAAACTATTAAGGAAGGACTCATACCTTTTACAACATAACATTCAACTTTCAGGATATCATGGAAATGTTGCCGAGACAAAGTAAAGTAGTTTTGAATAATCCTGGCGACTGAGCAAAAGATTCGCTGTGGTTTCTGGACGAGTTCATTTTCTGTTTATGTGTTTATAGGGGAATCAGGTTAGTATCTCTCTTACTTCCGTGCTGAACACATTGTAGGGACGGTTTATTGCACAGCTGTACCGCTCTCATATTTTTTGTTTGCAATTGTTTATTACATTTTTACAGCTGAGAAATTACCCCTACTACAAATGTCCCATAATTGTCTCGCCGAGATCGATACAAGGCCATTCGCCATGACTGTTCAAAACTACAGTACTTCCTTCATCCTCTCTGTTTCCTAGTATTCGTATGCCCGAGGTAAGCGTGCGTTCCTTTCACTAGTGAAGGTTCTGCTATTTAAAGAGCTTAAGTAAATAGGTTGATTAGAAAGTTTTTGACTATTTGAAAAAAATATATAACAAAATCCTCAATAGATATATTTTGGAGAAATATATGACATACAATTTTATAGCTTTTTCACTTGGATATATTGAAACTCTCTATATAGTTTTTAAAATGCGTAAATAATCTCAGAAAATATACATAACGATCTAAAATAGGTAAAAAAAATAATAAATAACTTTAAACCTTAAAATAGGCAATAGAACCCAAAATATGTAAAATGGCAAAATAAAAATTGACCCTACCTCAAATATACAGAAACATGTTGATTTCTATCCGGCTCTTAAAATATCCAATCAGATAGAAAAGGCATTTTGCTTAAACTTCAGGGTCTTGCTTGTGACGTTAAATGATTTTAACTCCTGAACTAAAATCACTCCACGAGTTTCAATTGTTGTTATTTAGGAGCTAAACTTTAAGAAATTCATATTTCTTGTGATGCATACGGAGACACTTTTTGGAGAAGGTCCTAATGATTTTCCAATACTATCAAGTTTTTCTTGCGTCAGAACACGTCGTTTTCGGTTAGGAATTCTGTTTATTGATCTCGCTTCCTATCTCTATGTTTAATTTAAATATCAGGATTGTGTTTTATATAAACATTATTATCTCATATAAAGTAAATATGTGAGTTGAAGTCAACGCACTAAATTTAATTCACGGGCATTAATAGCTTCGCGAGTTAAGAACGCTATTGTTAACGCACTACAAGTATCTATAAACTGATTTTGTGTCAGAACCGTATGAAACATGATCTTCAGCGGAAAGATGATAGGCCTATAAAACAAGAATTAAATGTCTAGCAACAGATGACTGAACAGATGACTGAATATTACTTTTGGTGCTTGAAAAAATGAAAACGCTTGTTAAAACAAGAATAAATATGTGTATCTTTTCTTATCTGAGTAAAAGGTATGTTCTAATACTCGTGAAAAAATCCAGGCCTTTAGCGATATCTTCACCGAGCCGAGATTCTATCAAAGCTCTTCCGCAACTGAATGGCGAGTGTACAAATGCAACCAGAGTTCACTGGTATCTTAAAGAACGACTTTTCCTTTTAGAGCGAGCAAAAACTGTAGAAAAACTTCACCCCAGCAACCTGCTCAAATCGCTATCGATCTCTCACCGCTGCCAGATAACCAAACCACTTGCAACCTTTGTGACACTAGTTTCAAAGCCTCCTGGCTACTTCGCAGTTCCTTTCTAAGTCAAGCATATCAAGCCATCAATCTTGTTGGACTTAATATGCGTTTCCTTGCACGGTAAACCATCTGTTGTATGTTTCTGACGTCACGTCAGCATTTCGCGGAGCCTTTGACCTTTAGCATCAATCAAAGCATGCGTAGGAAGCTGACAGACTCGTATTTGAAGCTAAGGGTGGTCCGGGTAAAGAAAATGTGCATATATAAATATATACAGCTTTCTGTTCCGCAATATGTTAATGCACACAACGTGTGTTAAACATCTAGTCAGTCGGCATGCTCTGTGTGTGCGTGCGTGCTTGTGTGTGTGTTGAAACTGTACTTACGGCCCACTCCCACTAAAATATAAACATAATATATTACGTATATTGTAAACATCATCATAATATTTTATGTAATAAAATATAATATAAATATAATAAATATAATTTCATGTAGTTAGTAATGTAGATTCATTGTGTGTATATAGGTATATACATATATATATATATATATATATATATATATATAAAATACCGTATAACTGTAGCCTGTTAATTGTAGGTCAACAATAGAGAAAGTCTCTGGTGTTAACCGTCTACGGTAGTTTGGAGGCCTAGAGGGTCATACAAAAGCTTTATAATAGGGAGAATGAACCCAAGGGTGGAATGTGATGCCATTATTTAAAAATACTTTTAAATTCGTTAAAGGGATCGGACCCCTACCGGTGGTTGTACAGCTTTCGTTTTAAACTAGCCAATGTCGATAAAAGTTGTAAACTTCCAATACTAATGAATGGTAAGCCCGGGAGTTGTTTTTTTTTTTTTTTCTAGTGATGTTTAACGCCCGTTTTTGCTACAGAGGCACCACAGGTGGTGGACACTGATACATGAAATGAATTGATATATTAGGAAAGGATTTTTAAGGAAAGAAATGTCCCAGTTCTAAGTTTAGGGTACCTCCCCGGCATTTTCCATTTATGAAGCCTGAAGAAAATCTGGAAAAATAAACCTCAGTAAGGAAGGACGGTCCTGGCGGGATTCGAACTCAGACCTCCCGCCCACGAGTACGCGCCTCAACGAACCTCGTCCACCTGTGGTGGTACGTACAGGAGGTGAACTTTAACTAGGCAATGTTTGTTTCAAATGTTTAAAGAAAGGCGCGTGGCTTTAGGCGTCCCCTAGCCAATAATTTTTAATTTGATTTTAATTTATAAGGAACCGGTCGCTCCGCTGGACCATTCAGTTCACGCTTCCTCATTTCTCAGTTTCAAGTTCTACACGCGGCAAGATACACGCAGCTTTTAGGGAGTTTAAGTTTTACATGCGGCGAGACGCAATTATAAGATATAAACCGCGACATAAGCAGTAAGCAGTTCGCAGAAGCAGTCATAAGCTCTACACGTATTTCATTATTTAGTTCGAAGCAGTTCACAGTATTCATTATAAGTTCGACTTTCAATTTCACGCACTGCGGCAATCATAAATAAGTTTCACACGCGGCAAATAAGTTTGTATTGGCTTAACTAAGTCTATCGTAAGCAAAACCCCAAGGACGCCAAATATTTTGGACATAATAAAATACCAATAGATATTATGTCGCATCGCGTGCTCATTTACACCATTGAATTCCTCTTCCAGTCACGTTGAGGATGAGTCAATCAAATAGCAGAATTTACCCTGAGAATTTGTCGTCATTGAAGCGTGGGCAACAACCCCGAAGCGATCTATAACCCATTTACAAAACCTAGGGCACATAGTCGGAGCTTACTAAATAACTTCATATTTTGGCGCCCAACGTGGCTGCCATACTAAGATCTTTTTCTTTAGATCCTAGCAGCATCCTCCAAAACACAGTTTCCTACCTCGTTAACCACGTGGCTGTAGGAAACCTTTTACTTTCTTTCTATTTCGTCCTCACTTCTCTTTAACTTTACCTAAATATCTCCCATTTTCTGGATGTTTTTATACTGTTGTTACTTAATATTTTATTTAACACTAATTCTTCACTAATTGTCCCGTTTAGTGTACCAAACTTTCTTCCACCACCATTTAACTTTCTCGCATTCCAATAAATAATGGGACACACTGACTTCTCCACCACACATACCACATCTATCATTATTGTCTCCTATATATCCTTTCAGGAGTATTACTCCTGCACGCAACCACACCCAACCTATTCTACCCATTTGATCACAAATTCCAATATACCTCTCTCCCTCCCAATTCAGTTTGATGCTTTTATATACGACCAAGGAACTTTTATCACCCTAATTAAACCGCTTCAAAATTTGACCACCACAACGACTATAGTACCCATATCAAACCGCTTCAAAATAATGAATAATGGAGCAATATAGCTAAAATAATAAGAACTAGAGGGGCACAAATACATAAAACCCTAAAATAATAACGAAATATCGCAATATTTCGAATAACTCGTGTTCTTTAAAGGCAGAAGAAAAGTGAAGGTGGTAAAATTAAATATTAAATCTCGAAGTTAATGCAATGCGTGGAAACAAATAAAATTATTAACAATGAGAAAAGGACTGAGGAAATATAAGAAATATAAATATAATAATCATTCAAAAAGTTTTAAACATATAAAACAATAATAACAATTTTTAAAGGGAAATATTAACACGTAAGTTTTAAACCCGGTGGTGTACACGCTTTCAACAAAAATATAGCTGCTATCTCTCTGTCTCTTGAGGTATGAGTCGATAATGCATTAATACGTGTTAAATTAAATGCATTATCAAAATCCTCAAAGTGGGAATGGACATGTTAGGCAACTGGCCAGGGAGACTTCGTTTTAACATTACGCCTATGATTCTTCATATGGAGCAAAACAACAGCAGAAGTTAAACCAATGCAAAATGCTTCACACAAGATGGGATATAGATGTTTTTCTTAGAAGCACAGTTAAACATGAAGTAATGTTAAATTCCCTGGATAAGTGGAACGAATGAATGCAGTAATTAGCGCAGAGGTTTTGTTTGAACTTAGGGCGTGGGCAAGAAATTTGGACGGAGATAGGTTGCGACGAAATATACTTTTAAGTATAGGGGTGTGGTAAACGTAAGTATGAAAATAGTTATTTCTTTCTAGCCGTGCGCAGGCCATAATTAGAAAATTCTGGTACCGGCCTGGAGTCCAAACCGGAATTTTGATCTCCTGCAAGTACGGAACCAGAAATCTTTCTCATCTGATTCCATATATACCGGAGACTTTCATAAGATTTTCTTTCCTGAGAGATTTATTCCTTAAGAGGCGATTCGCAATGCTACGAGTACGTTTGACTTGAGCTTCTGTTTATCCACCAACTATATAGAGGTTAATTTATAAACAGAAATAGGCGTGTGTAGGACAAGGCCGAAGATCCGCTATTCGAATCTCGACCGTGACCTAACATTTTCATATGTGATTAACTAATTTCAAATAATTTCCCACACATGGCTAACATGAAAAAACTAAACGATCATCGAGAAGTCGCTCCGAATCTATGTGTAGCAGAGATTTCACTAGGGAAGTGAATTCGGATGGCACCACTGACAGCGCACGGAACGTATGCGGTCATTTAACCACCATGACAAGCACACACTTCAACTTCCAAACTTTAGCAACGGTAGGAGTACCTGCTAAAAACCGGTTTCGAAGGAAGGATTGTTAGAAATGTAGGAGTACCAACTCTCTGCTGTGCGATGTACATTGCCCAAGTGCGGAGGAACTTGCCGATAACCCGTTATTTCCACATTTAAATAAACCCGTATACAGTATGCGCTTGATATTTGTAAATACAAAGCATTCAATGTTAGTAGAAAAAAAGTTAAAGAAATACAATGACTGAGAAAAAATAGTGACAGCACATATCAATCTGAGAAACCAGTTATTGTGGAGCATATTGTCCTGTCATATTTATCACACTTTTCCATGTTTTTGCGGGACAATGAATATAATAGCATACTATTTTTGTTGAGTCAGCAAACAATTCAAAGGACTGTTTCTCTTAAAATTAAACACTTTCCTCTAAGTGATTCCACTGCTTTGAGGCAGAAAGAGAACTCTCATGAGCTCATGAACGTTGAACATGGAGGATATTCGACTTATTTCCTAACCCGTTTACCAATATATTCCTCGCAGTTACAGCAGTGTGATACCGGGCATTGTCACGCAAGACTATCAGGGCACTAGTTTACTTCACCGTTCTCTCAGAAAAGCGAGAACGCTAGACGAAGTTGATATTCCAGACACTGTCATAGTACGCGACAGGTCGTAGAGAAATAGCGTATATTATATTTACTTTTATCTTCATTCCTTTCACATTCTTGGGTTCTTCGTATATAGTTTATATAGTATATTTGGTATATTTAAATTTCTAGAATTGATAGGTAACCCCATTTACCGGACTGACATTTAAGTTCCAGCTCGAAAGATTACCCCTCAATGTATAAATTATCAAATGCTCGCTTTCAACGATACAAAGTTAACGTTTATGAACACCCATGCAGTCAAATTGCAGAAATACTGCCACCCAATGTGCTACTTCCCAATATGGCAAGGCAAAAATTACCGTTTGGATCCTGTGGACCCTGTTGGCCAGAGCCGCCAGCAGTTGCTCGTATGCGAAATTTAGAATCATAGCAATTCAATATAGCCTGACACAATACACCTGGGGTATGGGTTAGGGATCGCTACGGAGGATTTGCGCACTGCGATTGATAATGTTAGTATTGTATGCATATAACGTCGAGATGGAGCCTTCGGGAGGAATGAGATGTAGAAATGGGGGCCAGGAACCCGAGTACAAAGGAAACAATGCAAGGGGCAGGCTGAGCACCTAACGTTTCCATAGAAGATAAGCCCGAGACGCTGACGGGCCCGTGAGAATCCCCACCATATCAGCCGCAGTCCCAAGCTCCCAGACAGAACCCAATGAACGCTACGATAGGGACATCCCACCGCTACATCACAAGGCACCAAGCCCACCTCGCTGACGCTTCCGACCCTGTAACTGAATGAAATGGGAAAGTTGAAAATTAGTGGAATGTAAATTTTCATCCACGAATTCCCCCAAAGTGCTTGCGATAAAACTCAAAGTCAGTATGGGCAGTCCAACGGAATTGAACCCAAACCTCTCGAAGGCGAGTCTCAAGTGAACCACCCTGCTCGGTTGTAGGGGAGGTAAAGAAAATTATTAGTAGGAGTGGCACGGCGAGATGCGGAAGCCTTTTCTCTCTCCCTCTTCTTAGCACAAAAGGCACCAGCTGCTATGGTTTACTCTTGATGGATGACAAGCAACTCAAATGGAATAAAATCCAATTATTTACAGGCTACACTTTATGTCTAAATTTAAAACAATCAGATGTTAATCAAAATCAGACTATCAGGCCATGTCCGTATTCACATTTCACAGAATGTCAGATAGGTTCATTACATTACAGCACTTCCCCTACCAATTCTGCAACCCCTAATACACTATAAACTTCTGCCCATTCCTTTTAGCGGTTAAACCGTAACTCGGGTAGTTACAGAGCCATCTTACCAGGCTGGGTACTAATTGAACATGACAATGGTTGGTTGGCTGGCTCTTGACATTTTTAATTATTTCTTACACATGACCCATCAACATTTTTATACATCAGAAAATATAACTTAAGGGCGACGCACTTTCAAACTATTACCTCAACAAACGTCTGTAAGCTCTGAAACTGCAATGGTGCTTTTAATAGCCTGTCTTCTCTCTACCAAGTTACTTCACACGCTACAACTTTTATTACCAAAGTTTTAATATTACAAAAGCAATGAGTGTAAATATTTTGTATTTTTTCTTTATTACTGAATTACTTCCCGGTTGTTAATAACAAATAGGGTGACACGGCAGTTTGAAATCACGAATTCCCTAAATATATCGGGAAATATCTCTGCTTAAAATTTATTGCACAAATTCCATAAATTAGATTTATAAAATTTGTTACTTATCCACCTGTTCAAAACTTCGGGAAACATTAAAAACATAGCTCAAAAAGTTTCGCTTATTTCGTAGGTAGAAAGATTTATTTTTATAAATGTTTTAAATTACCTTCAGAATCTAATGAAAACATCTAGTGAACAATTTCAGCTTTTTAATGCAACTTTACATATACCACAGTCGCAGTTTCCTGCATGTGCACAGAGAAAAAAAAAAAGAAAAAAAAAAGCAGCTCCCTACTCTTGTTGTACACCCCACTACACAGATCCCTCAAGAATTTCACAGACTTAAATGCACTACTAATTTGCATAGCAGTTCATAAACATGTCACTCGAACTGCCGAGGCAGGCACTTCTTGGAACGTGCCCTTTGGTAAACGTTTTGCCTTGGGCATAGACCCGCCGTCCCAAGCCAGCCTGTAATTTATAACACCCGGTTGATTTCATGCTGAATACAAAGAGTTGTGGCAGAATTATCGCCGGCCCATTTCTGCATGAAAAACCGCTACATATTATAAAGTCAAAAAACACTGCGTGCCATGCCAGAGATTGGGAGCTCGATCAACCTGCATGAGACGTCAACGTGCAACTAGGTCACTATTAAAGCTGCAAGGTTCTTTACCCAGACTGTCATTCTGTGACTCAGCTAGGAGAACTCTTATTTAGAGGGTGTTTGCTTGCACTAGTAAGAGAAATATGTCTTACTTTCACGCAATTTCTATCGTCAATAAATAGTAGGCAGCTTTGCTATATATTTTATTCCAGCTTAAAAAGAGACAAGTCTTAAACTAGCAAACAAACATCATAACCTCACATAAATGACTTTTTGTTTTCCTCTTTGGTAAATTCACTTATACAGCATACAAAATGTATTTATCTCTTATTAATTATACAGCACTACAGCACTAAACCAGTTATACGTGTTCTGACTCACATGCCAGATATACCAGTAGACACAAGACAGGCTATGTTTAAGTCTATTGTGCTATGGAAGTAAACTATGGGGATGAGAGAGCGAGCTACACATGTAAATAAAATTCATGTCGACTTTTGGAAAAGGGTTCCCGGGCTCTCCAAAGGAACGTCTATGGGGCTATGAGGGAGGTGGACTATTATGAAGATACGGTTAAAACAAGAACGGTGATATACTGGCATAGACTAATGCAAGGAGACCAGTTCACACTTCACGCTAAATGCTACAGACACCAGGTACAAAATATAACACCAATGTTTTGGGCTGCAGAGGAGTAAAGAGGACTCGACGGAATTGGCTCGAGTTAAATATGACAAGGAGGTAATGAAAATAATAAAAAAGTATCAAAGAAGGATAAAGGATAACAGCAGACAGGGAACCAAGTCAAGAGTGTAATACGAAAGTACTCGAGCATTATCGAATGAAATGAAATTAACCTGGGGTAAAGAAGTAGATACGGAAAAAGGCAAGATCAGGAATGGCTGGTTTAGACTGGGTCGGTATATACGAGTATTCTTCTCAGAATGTATTGATTGGGAACACTTTGAAAAGAAAAAAAAAAAAACGCTGTTTTAAGAAAAATTGGCAATTAAAGTCAATTGGCATTCTAGAACCATAACACTAATTTGTTGAATACGGGCATTTTCCTTAAGCTAAAAGCTATTTATTTCCTAATTTGAACACAATAACTAGTGTAATTATAAATAATATGTTACAAGATTTCACACATATCTGTAAATACCTCTGTTCCCAATTTAACTTTTTATGTATTTATATTTAATGTTTACATTTTAATTGTTTTTCATCTTTTGTGTATCATACGTAAGCATTTCCGCTCGATGGCCCATGCATAAAATATATATATTTATATATATATATATACATATATACTTCTACCACAAAGGAAAAGATGCTTACATAGTGACACGGAATATGGGAGATGCATTAAAGCGTATGTCTAAATAGTAACACACTGCCACAAAATATCTAGTAAATCTTTCATACATCAAACAGAAAATATGAGTATTTTCTGCTTCTAATATTAATCTGAGGGTGTCTTAAATAATGAATAAAGAATAATAAATCATTTACTTTCACTTCCGCGCCCCATCTCTGTTGTATTAAACATGTTTCTACTGAAACAGATTTCAGAGAGGTGACAACGTTGTTTTCTTAAGTGAATTGTGATGCACCATTATTCTTACGTGTATCATGTCAACGTAATATAAGTAAATAGGAGCACAACTATAATATTAGTACCAGGAAAAAAGGCCCAAGATTTCTCCCGTACTACAGTACGATCAGTTTAGTTTTCCCCGGAGAGTTTTGCTTATGGACGAGCGGCGCGGTCGTTAGCCGGCAAGCGGATATCAGTGATTAGCTGGAGGTTAAAACAATGAAACAAACCAAGGAAACAATACACAAACCAATTTAACAAGCTCATTACTTACCAAATTATCAAATGAGTCCTTGAAACTACCCGCCTTCATTCTCCACACGTTTTTGGCATCTCTTTAGGAAATTATCAATAGCTCGCTGTAGCGTTGAGAAACCCGGACAATTTCCTGACGAGTATTTGAGTTCTTGTACATGGTATTTTTTGGATTTACTCCAGAGATAATCGCAGGCTGTTAAATCGGGAACCGGGGGGTCACAAATCCCTACTAATAACTCTGTCTTGTGGAAACACATTGTGCATGGAATTATTCCCAGTGTGAGTTCTGGCAGAGTCCTGTTGAAAAAAATGCATGATCAAGCCCTCTGTCAGTTAATACTATGAAAAAGTGGTTAGTATGAACACACGGGACATAATACACTTTATGTATACTGTCGAATTAATAAACGAAGAGCACAACATGCACCCGAGAACAGCTGCGCTACGACTGCGACATTCAGCAAGGTGAACAAGTAAGCAAGCAGGCTCACTATCCGCTCCACAATGCGGCAAACGAGTGGAGGTTCGCTCACAGGAAAAACCTTACGCCAAGTGGAAAACATCTCTTATCGCACTGAATATAAGCAAAAAGAATAGAAGCAAAAGTGCTAATATTAGACTAGTTCAATGATTCCTCCAAAAGATGGCACTGCATCTGCTAGAACAGGGTGCAGCTCGTGTATGGCATGAGAATACAAGGATTATTTTAACGCTGATGAACTCGTGCATGCCTACAAATCTCAATATGAACAATGTAAAATAACTACCTATATTAGGAAAATAAGCAGTCTAGAAAAATGCAAAGGCAGAGGAATTTCGAAAAAATAATTTCAGTTATTTATCTTTGGATCTGTCGATTTCTTGTCAAATGTTGACCATTATAACGACAAAGTAGGTTAGGATAGGCTATACTAAATGTATTTATATTTCTGTTAACTTATCCTTGCCGAAGATAATTTGTCAAGACACTTTAGAAATTCTCCGTGGATTTTCAGTACTTCGAAGATTTCAGTTCCATTCTAACCTGTAAAAAATCTACTCTCTATGTAATGTAAAAATAATTTAGCAATAGTGCTCATAACATGCATTTCTCAACAACTCCCTTATGACGTTCATAATATCACTGAAACTAGTAGCTTCAGTAATAGCATGAGTGCTGATAATTTTTCGGCTATTAATGGTTAACGTTATGTTTGTTGTCATGACCACTATTTCGAAACAGAAAGTGGATATTTTGAAAAATAAATTACATCACCTAAGAAAAATTATAAGCACGAGGGGGATTCGGTAAGATAATTGCAAAGCGGGAACGATGGAATTTTCTTTTGTATGTTACTTTTCTTTTGTATGAAGTGATTTGGCCTACCTGTTTTATCTTTTTTTTAATGGTATTTAACCCCCGTTTTTACTACTAAAACACCACCGGTGTTGAACATTGGTGATATATGAGATTAAATGGTATATTGAGAAAGTATTTTTTTTTTTTTTTTTTTTTAAGGAAGGAAACGTTCCAGGCCTAAGTTTAGGGTACCTCCCCGGCATTTGCCAGTTATGAAGTCTGAGGAAAACCTGGAAAAAACCTCAGTCAGGGAGGATAGTCCTGACGGGATTCGAACCCCGATCCTCCGGCTTAACGAGTTCGCGCCTTAACGACCTCGGCCACCCGTGGCGATTTTTTATTTTTCTGAAAACATTCACTAATTTTATTAGCTTTTATCCAATCAGAACAGCATGGAGATCTAAATTAAATTAAATATAGCTTAACACCATTACAACTATTGGCATTTATTGCTAATATGTACCAATTGCGTTATTCTACCTATTGTAATGGGAACTTCTTTTGGGAGGCAGTTAGATAGTCGAATGTAAGCAATTTGTACGAACCGCCAATAGTGAGCAGGAAAATGCATGAGAATAGGCTTCCTAGATCCCTAATCGAATCGAAGCAGAGATTATAGGGATAAAAAAATGAACGGAGGAAAAAAAAAAAAAAAACTACCAGATTAGTTTTTGTGAACCATGCTTTAAAACTGTCGATTAAGTTCCATAGTGATTGATCGTACATTGACTGAAAGATGCTCTCATGCTATTATCATGACGGTCATAAAATACATCTAAAAGAGTGTTCAATAGAAAGTTTTTGTGAAATTATTTTTTTCCAATTGAATAAGTATAGCAATTTAACACGTCTCTGGAAGGGCGCATAAGGAAAGCACTTCCTTGATCCACATTGTTACTGTAGTCTCTAATAAAGGAAAGGGTTACAACTGGAATTTCTTCCAAGGAATTTCCTTGAAGAAGGCTGACGTATGCATGAAACTTCGTCACTTTAAATGCCTGGCGCACAATGTAACCCCCAAGGTAGTGTACCAGGCAATCTATAGGAATATTGCCTTTGTCAGCGCCAATTGAACTGTTTTCTCAGTCATTCGCATTCTGGGAAAGTTTATGGCCGTTTTATTTTACTCTACTTCTCTCAAAAGCGTCTACTTTGAAGTTCCATTGCATGGAAGTTTCGATCTATTCTCCTTGCACTACAAATGAGTTTGTTTTAATAACTTCACTAAAGGAATGAACACTCGGGTGAAAGCTCTTGGCCCTTTTGCTAGCTCTTTATTTATTGAAACAGTATTAATGAGACAATATAAAAGGACTTTAAACCCCATGTTTATATTCTTGGTATAGTACAATTATAGTGCAATTATATATTGTAAAACTTAGTTTAATCAGTTCGTACAGTCTATGTGTATGTATATCATCATTAAGTCTTTTATGTATTTCGAAAGTAAGAGAGTAACTTGTTTACCAGACTTTTAGACATAAGGCAGATAGAGTGTATTGTAAAGGGGACGAGAAAAAGCAGAAGGGGCTTTCCTTTGTATATTTAAGAGTCTTTGTTTGCGAAGAGTCCGCCCTAAGAGTTTGAAAAACTGACTGGGTCCGGTCGTTAGTTATTGAATAAAAGGACTGAAAGGCTACTTTTGTGTTAAATGACAGAACAGACTGGTCAATTATCATCTATTGACGCCACGGAACCTTGTGGGTGTCATAAATTGCACTTGACAGTAGGCAAAGACACAGGGAAAAAGAGACGCCGTGAAGGGAAGCGAGGCATTCGACCATAGCACTTCGAGAGACCGTTTTCGTAAGAGGCGACGTATTAACTGATTAACTGATAGCTAGTGTACCGCGAGGAGAGTAGTGTTGTGAAAGATAATGATTGGACATTTTATATAGACTGGAATTTATTAGGCGAGTTGCAAGCAAACTCATACGTTTTCTCAAAATCTTCAAGGTGGCCCTCGAACCTCTAACTCAATTGACTGTAAATAAATGGTCTTATTGTAAGGAGTGCTACTTGTGTTCATTAAGTTCCTAGTCCTCTCCCTTGGACCTGAGTAAGCCATAGAATTCCAGCACTCGCCGAAGCTAGCCCGGGATTGCAGTAATGTTAGGCGGCAAGAAGAGGAAGTCAACGACTATCCATTAATTACTTTAAATCTACAAATCCCTCCCCCGCTCATCGAACTCAGATCCAATGCTACTGCAAAATAGTACCCGTCCCCTATTCCACTGCATTATCTTTAGGCGACTGAAAAAAAGTGTTTTTGACCGATCTTGCAACCGGGAACGAAGCAAGTAGGCAGTTTCATCTATTCTGGCTTCTCACATTGTAAAAAAAAGCTGTGATACCCCTTAAATAAAGTTAATTATAAATGAACACTCCAAATATTTGCATAAGACATGTCGCTACACTTCCCACTTTAGGAATTATTCATGCAAAGGGCATGTAATATTTCCCACTAACTGATCAGATCCCCTCAATTAACGGTAGTGTTGTTGCCAGTTCAAAGTTTCACCAATAAACTTAAACATCTTCTCTTATATTGTTCTTTTACAGGTTAGTACTGAATACGGAATAAAATTAATACTGTGTGCATGTTTTTATTGTTCAAAGTTGTGTCAGGAAAAATGTGACAGGAATTTGTTCTCCATGGAGCCGATTGGCTCAACCTGGTCAGCACGACTTTTTTTCTACGGGCGCAGATCAAAAACAATCATTACACCTGCTACTACGCTCATCTTATTTTCTCATTTGCTTTTCTATACCTTCTGCACACCTTGGAAATGTTTATTTATCCTTTGCCAATTTAAACTCCCTCGTTTTCTGCAAAACACGCCATATAACTATTTTTCCTACCAGGGTGGCATCATTTTAGAGTAGCCAACACTTGCATTATTACAGTAGAGAAAAATAAGTGCATTTCTTTGCTCTAACGTACTCAAGCGAGGCCTGCAAATGAAACTCATCTACTTATAAAATTCCTGTAATAAACAATATCTGTTTACATTAGGTTAGGTTTTTGCTAAGTTTGCTTTAACAAAACTGTCTTAAATTTATAGTTGATAGGTATCCAACACAGTCAGTCCTACCGCCAAGGGTGGCCGAGGTCGTTAAGGCGCGGACTCGTAAGCGGGAGGCCTGGGGTTCGAATCCCGCCAGGTCCATCCTCTCTGACTGAGATTTTTTCCAGGTTTCCAGAGTCCTCATAAATGCCAAATGCCAGGGAGCTACACCAAACTTAGACCTGGAACGTTTCTTTCCTTAAAAAAAATCCTTTCCAAATATAATTTCATCTGAAATATCATCAGTGTCCAACGCCTGTGGTGCCTCAGCAGTAAAAAGGGCGTTAACAATATTAAAAAACAGTCAGTCCTTTTGCACTATTTGGTGCATTTTTTTTTTTTTCCTGTTGGCAGTGACGTCACCATCATTTTCACCACTCAAGTTGTGCAATTTTTCCTTCCTACTACCCAAATCTCTATATATTAAATAACGTTCCTCGCGTTGAACGAATGGGTTAATGGCATTCGATGAGCTTACATTTCATCCTGATGACTTCTGCTAGTATTTTATGTACATTTTGCAGTATTCCATTCACTTTTTAATATTAATGGGACGTTTTACAAACTAATCTTTTGTGCTATAGTTATACTTAAGTAATTGGAAATGTTTTGCCATAAGATCCACAATAAACATGTGACATAAAATTTTGATTCATTGCTACCAAAAATGTTTATTCAAAATATATAAAAACATTCTCTATTTACGTGAGGCCTAAGTTGTTTTAATGCCTTATTATTCAGTGGGTCTAATTAAAAACTTTACAATTTTTTTTTAAATATGCACTAAAAGAATTATAGCAGAAAACGCACTTTTGTTTCATGATCCTTTTCATGAAATCTCCAAAAACACAAGAAGCATAAAGAAATACGTTACCTGTGAGCACAAAAAGGTTTAGCACAACATGACACACGTGGCGGCGTCCTTGAGCACCTGAGCATGATTTTGCTGATAAACTATAAATGCTAAATTCTATTGTTAGCAATTTAAATAATAGCACCGTATGATGATGATGATGATGATGATGATGATGATGATGATGATCTCGGTTTGAGTAATGGGATTTATATGAAACTGAAGTTTTGTACCGTGCGATCAGTTTTGTACCTCCCCTGCCCCCCCCCCCCCTCCCCGAGAGTATTTTGCCTGTGAGCGAGCTTAGCCGGTTAGCTGGTCAGCCGGGTCTCGGTGATTAGCGGGAAGCTAAAACAATACATAAACCAAATTAAGAGGCTCATTACTTACCACATTATCAGATGAGTTATTGAAACTGCCCGCCTTCGTTCACATATTTTTATATCTTTTTAAGAAATTTCATCACTCGTCGTAGTTCATTTCGTGAAATTTGCAATTTCTGACGAATATTATCTTTGAGTTCTTGTATGGTGTAGTACGGGTTCGACTTGTATACGGCCTTTTTTTTTAATTTATCCCAGAGATATTAATCGCAGGCTATCGCAGCCTTTTGCACAGACCCATATGAAATTACCATTTTTTGTGCAAGACGATAAGGAGATTTTCTAGGGGAATTTTCTAAACGATTACCAATATTATGTAACCTTTCTTCGGTAAGAACCCTATTTTCCCCCCTCCCTTTTCTTAGGCTGGACACTTCCGCTTTCCTGGAATTGGTTACACAAATTATGGACTGCTGTACGATCTGCAGCGTCTGCATCCAATAATCTAGAGCTTGAAACAGTCTTTGAACTCCACGAACTAAGTGAGTCAACATATATGAATGGTATATAAAAGCACAATGTATCGTTGTAAACACACGAGGCATAATAACAGCAAGTATACGGTCGAATTAAGAAGCGAACAATACATCACACACCCGGGAATAGTTGCACTACGACCGGGACAATCAGAAAGGTCAACAAGTAAGCAAGCAGGCTTGCTATCCCATCCACGACGCGACAAACGAGTGGGGACTCGCTCTAGGAAAAACCCCGGGGAAAGCATCACTGAACACGGCATTTAGTCATTCTGCAATTAAGAAATTATTAACAAAAAATACAAATTTAATAATAATTAGGATTATATCACAAGTTTTGATAACACAATCGCACGCCTATAGGGGAATCAGGATGAACAAAGCGGTCCGAGCCCAAAATAGCAATATAGTAAGCGAGTAGCTATCTGGCAGGATTCGAACTGTTGAACTCCCGTTCAAAAGACCGTAGTTTAGCGATATCGACCACATCGGAAGTTTCTTTTTCTCAAACATGTTCACCGGATCACTGGAAAACAGAACCATTTAGTTTTTCAACTAGTTTCTTAAATCCTTCATACTCATATCCAGAGGTTTATACGTAGTAACGCCACTGCATCCTCTCAAAAGATGGTACGCACAAATTCTACCGAGCACGTTCTATGGGGTCACAAAGTTAGTTTAGCTGAGCTGCGGAATGTTCGCTTTGCACTGCGTGTTCATCAGATTTACGATCTAGAGAGGCAATTCGGCGCGACAAATTTGTGATTGGTATGCTGCCGCCTTTTCCGATTTTGGCACTTTCGCTCTTCTGCCTAATGGCACAACTTCTGTCCAAACTCAACTGGTATAACTTATTTGCTCAGCTGAAAGGCAATCTTAACACTTTTTTAAAATTAAAACTGTAGGCTAAAATGGCACATGAATTAGTGAAAGTCTCCAAAAAGATTCGCAAATTTAAATACATTGTTTAGTATAGTCAAGATATTTTATATTGTACACAGTGACATTTTATTATAATGTGCGATCAATTTTGTTTTCTCCCGGAGTATTTTGCCTATGGGCAGGACGCCGTTTCGTTAGCCGGGTATGGTAATTAGCAGGAGAGTAAGTAACCAACTAGCCACAGTCAATACATAAACCACTTTAAGAGCTTCATTACTTACCAAAGTATCAAATGAGGTGTTGAAACTGCTAGTCTTCATTCTCCACACATTTATGGTATCTCTTTAGGAAATTATTCTTCACTCGCGTAGTTCTCTTTGAGAAATCTGGACAATTTCTTGCATATTATCTTTTTTGAGTTCTTGTATGATATGCGGGTTCGTCTTGTATAAAACATTTTTAATAAACCCCCGAGATAATAATCCCAGGCTGTTAAATTTAGTAACCATTTGCAGAGACCCATGTGTAAGACGACGAAGAAATGTTCTAGGGGAATTTTCTAAACGGTTATCGGTGCTATGTAATATTTTTTCGGCGAGATCCCTACGTTGCTTTTTTTGGTTTCTTAGGCTGTAAAATTCCACTTTCCTGAAATTTATTATAAATATTAGGGGCAGTTTTATGATCCGAAGCGTCTACATCCGACAATCGTGGTAGAAAAAATCTTCGAACTTCGCGAGCTGACTGGTTAACACATATGAGCAGTACATAATGATGCGCTGTTTCGTTGTAAACCCAAAAGGCTTAATGCGCTTTATGTACACGTTCGAATTAAGAAATTAACAACACAACAAACACCCGGGAATAACTGCGCTACGGCTACGACAGGGAGTAGGGTCAACAAGTAAGCAAGCAGGCTTGCTACCTCCTTCAAGGCGCAGCAAATGAGTGGGGGCTCGCTCATAGGCAAAACGAATCATGTAAAGAATAAAAAATTAAATGTAAATATGAGGTTAGTTATAAAAGTAAATATAAATAAAATAATAACCATACTTTATAATTAAAATCACTCTTTAGGAATTTTTCTTTGAAGACATTCATTTTTGTACTAAGTTTTTACTAACGATCTAATAACATTTTGAAAGTGTAGCTAATGATTCGTTGAATTTACAGACAATATGTAACAGTGATTTCCTATTTTAATAAGACGTTAAGTCGCACTGTATACCGAACTAATTAGCAAGATTTGTTTTGAAGAATCTTTGAAAGAAAGGTGGGTTTCTCTTTTAATTATCTATAATTCTGTCGTCATAGTTACATGTACAAATCATGTGCATGCAAATAATAAAAATTATTGGAATATTCTGCATATAATGACAAATGATGTTTGGGATTTAACAATTCCCGAGTTCCCTCGTTAACATGTCCATTCTTATACTGAAACTTTCTTGGCACTGATTGTTGAGGAATTTTTAAAATTAAGCACGAACATATTAATTAATTTATACTATAGACTTCGAAAATGTTTGCCTAAATCAAGTAAATGCTTGTCAAAAACTTTTTTCTTTAACAATAAACGCTCTTTGCTCAATGATGAGATTAACCATGATCGTAAATTATACTGTAAATTAATAATTGTCATTGATAACATTCCCTTATAAAGTTTCGAGGACCCTGCTCCACAAATATATGATCTAATACATTACAAGTGTATGGACTTGTAACTTGTAATTATTAGCAGAATTCTGTTCCACAAAGGTTTGTGCTATACTTGTACTTTACAACCCCATACTTACAAATGTACAAACGATTTTTCGTTGTTTTACATGACAATAGTATTAATATTTGCCGTGTACTTGTAACTTGTACAGATTTCTCTACAAGTGTAAGACTTTTGGTAACTGCAAACATTAGATCAAGTTTTTAATATCTCTTTAATAATTTTGGAATCACTTGACTTGATTATTCATTAGCAAAGTATTAGCAAAAGTGATGAGAGTAGGGATGTGTGTAAATAAATAATAATTCAATACTTTTAGATTAAACAGTTAAGTGCAATTAAAGCACGGTTTATGATTAATATGAGCTTTTTAGGTTTTAAATTAAAATTTCAATCTAGTATTTTAGGTAGCTTTTCATTTCTCATTCTCTTTAAAAGTCATTTTCATAATGTTTTGCTTATAATGAAAATATGATTGTCAAACAATATAAACAAATTTACGTAAATTTAATAAATCATATGAACTAATAAGATAAATCACCGAGCGTAATCGGGAAGGTCAATTCTTTTGCCATCGATTGATTATTGACAAATGCATAATAAAATATATGCATTACCATTATTACAGATAAAAAATACAAGACTCATTTAGCAGGAATGGCAACACTTCTGTATATTAAAAAATAGAAATTCATTACGTACTAAGGAGTACACATAACCTAATTCAAGTTGTGGCAAACAGCTGTTCCTCCACCTTCCTCTTTTATGACGTCAGTTATTAATACTTCACAAGTGTTCTACATCCTTTCGTGAAACAGAAAATGACAACTCCACACTTTACAAGAACTTGTAATATATAAGAACTTACTTTTATGGAATAGACCAGCTAGCAATCGCTTTCACGTCCTCTGCCAAATATTGCTTGGAGCAAAATAAGTTCCTACTATTCATGATTGCTAGAGGAGAGTATAGAAGGGTTATACAATGTGCTTGTGGGCTACCTTTAATTACTGCCAACATGAAGAAATAATTTTATTTACTTAAAAAATGGATCAACAAAACATATTTTGATTTTTATCTAGGGTACAAAAGAAAAAACAGCTCTCAATGACGGTGTATCACTATTTTTAAAAATGATTTGATCACACAATGTAGTTTTGGCAGAAAAGCGTGTCGCAGTCGAAAAGTTAATGCACTGCAGATATGGTATGGGTATAGAGCTAAGGCAGAAAAAATGAAGGTAAATTGGATCGGAAAATCTCACGACAAGAAGGAGGTAACGTTATATATAATCACAGAGGGCAGAGGAGCGCAAAATAAGGAGTTTACTTTGTTAAAATTAGGATACAAACTCGGTAAAGAAAACTCCAAAGAAATGCGGAAATGAGATGAAAGGACAGACTTTCGTTCCGAAGATGGTGCAACATAATAAAGATATTTAAGTGGAGTAGGCGGCTGGAAAACGAATAAAAGGAACGATATTAAGATAGGCTGACGATTTGAGAGAGTGAAAACATCAAGTCTTTAAGAGGTACCGTTTTAATAAGCCAGCTTTAAAACTTTCCATCTCCCGGATCTCAACAGCACACATTAAACTCCAAGCGCAATTGTGTATCATTTCGTCCATATGCTTACGTGATATGCATTTCGATTTTTTTTCGATCTTTTATCGTTCGCTAGGACCTTTAGAGCAGTGTGATGCAACTATTTTCCCCCAAGAATTTATCATGAGCCACTCTTGAGCTTCTAATTATTATTATTATTATTATTATTATTATTATTATTATTATTATTAAAATATTACTATGATCTTCAAAATACAATATTACAGTTTAAAAAATCATAAATAACACAAAGCAAGCCAACTTATGCTCAACGCGATCTGCAAACGTTAAGGAAGTAAAGAGACAGCGAAAGAAATTAGACTGTAGTCCCTAGTCACGTAATGAATTGTCAAGTTTTCGCCCTTTGCAGTAATTCAGCTTGGTGCTGAAGCGACCTTGCACTGTGATTGCTTTCTTGTTCATAAAGCACAAAGTGCCTCAGTTATCTCGCAAAGATGCAACCGTAAAGGATTTGACCTAAGTTTCTCTCTTACTTCTAAGTACGTTAATTTGAATTTGGTAAACTATTCCCTTTAAGGCCCAGAGAAAATAGCACAGGGAGTCGTATCTGGTCCGGAGATGCCTGTTGGACTACACTACTTCAGAGTGTAAAGATTAAAGAGCGAGCATATTAGCCAATATAATGTGATTTATTCACTCAAACCACCGTGTGTTAGACAATGTTTAGAAATAAAAAAGGAAACCACCTTTGGTGGCCGACATCGTTAAGGGGCGAACTCGTGAGCGGGAGGTCTGGGATTCGAATCCCGCCAAGACCGTCCTCCCTCATGGAGGCTTTTCCAAATTTTCCTCAGTTCTCATAAAAGGCCAATGCCGTGGAGGTACCCTAAACTTAGGCCTGGAAAGTTTCCTTCCTTAAAACCACCCTTCCGAATTTATCATTTCATCTCATGTATCATCAGTGTCTACCGCCTTGGTGCCTCAGTAGTAAAAACGGGCGTTAAACACTATTTACTCACTAACACAGGAATAATTTTGGATATTTTCAGAGAATAAAATAGCCGTTATCAAGTACTGATTGATACAAAAATTACTGATCGATAATGCAGAGAATTACATTTTTCATTAGTTTACTGTTAAGTCTGTAAATATCTTTGGATCTAGTATTATTTAAATATTGTATAACTTCATATTGTGTAACATATCTCCATAAGGAAGTATTATTGTGTTTTAATTTGACATTTGAACCCAAGGTCATTGATATTCCAAAGTGAAATACTTTGAGATATGTTATACCAATTACTATGAAGATAAAACTAATTCGTTTATTTTATTTATTTCCAAAAGTATGGAGTTTGCAAAAATTCTGACAGAGGATCTATTTTATTATCATGTTTCTCGGATGAATTTCCAACTTTGTTATAAAAATAACTAAGTTAATTTAGGGTCATACCCCTATTACTTGTATTTCAAACCGTAGGCGAAGTTCACTTTTCATTCGGCAGTCCAGAGTTGCCAATGCGCGTTCCCGCGTTCCCTAAAATCCTGTTTCTTTACGTCTAATTGGGTTTTCCATTTCATATGGAATTAAAACCAAGTTGATTGATATCTCCACAGCCAGTGTTGCATGTTTTGAAACCGTACATCTAGAAAATATCATTCGACCTTTGTGTCTCTCATTGCAAAATCTGAACCTCAAAATGTAATGCTGAGCTAATTAAAGGAAGATTAAATTTCATTTTCATACGGCGTGTTCTGTATTTTTATCATGCACCATAAACTGAATTATAAAAGCACAGCCTGGGGTAGAAGTAATTCTGTAAAACTTGTGAAGCGCTTGATATAAATGGATTTGAGCCGCGCCTCGCTTCTAAAAATGTCCGCAAAGGGAGACTGTGTTCCTGCATACGAGCATGCTTGTTCAATCACACTGCTATTGTTTAACTTGGTGTAAACGCTGAAAGGGGTCCAGTACACGGTGAAGAAGGGTGAGGGTTCACTATGCGCCACCGACGGTAATGTGTAAATCAGCTTTATAAGAAATTTTCTTATATTTCTAACCGTAGAATTTTTATGTCCCTAATTATTATACAGGGATGCAAATTAGTTAAGAAGTATACTGATTTGCGGGCCTCCTGAACTTAGCGTGGCTGCTTACTGCGGAAATGCAGCCGTCGCAATCCGAAAGAACGAGAGTCGCTGCGCATAATGATAGTATTTATATTTTTACTGACAACATAAAAGCGCACCTCATTTAAAACTGATAATAATTAGCATTAGCAGTGTTAAAAGATATATTGGAAATTATGCCCCATATTGCCGTTATCTGCGTAGATAAGTCCTATATTTCATTTAACTTTTTTTTCCTTGGAACATGTTTCTTGTCACTGAAAGATTCTATATATCGCAATCTTTTAACAAGTTGGCGAACAATTTCTCTACCTTGTTGCCAAGATATTTTCTTGTGAATCGATTTACCAATTTTCTGAAAGAATTCGTTTTCACATTGTAAAAACCTGTTCTTATATAGTGGCATACTACAGAGAATAATTAGCAAACAATGAAAGCACCGATGAACACACGAAGGCATAAACGATCTCTGCGAAATACTTAAGCAAACGAACTACACGCTGCTATCTGCATATACATTATACAGCCTTATAGTAGTAGTGGTGGTAGTAGAGGTGGAGGTGGAGGTAATGGACTTATATTGTGTCAGATTCACAAATACACAAATGTAAGTATAACTGTCGCATGGGTCTTATGGCCGACTTAATAATAGCATCGTTTTAACAATAAAAATATATAATATAGAAATAAAATTCTATGATAACCTTCGTGTTTAAATATACACACACTATATGCCCATATATGTATATATACACATATATATACACATGCACACACACCTTTATACTTACATATTTGCTGTGAATAAATCGAACCCTTCCTTACCCTCCAGCCCCTTCCCTTTTACTCACCCTCCTCCCCAAATCTCCTCTTTTCTCTAAAGCTACGATACGCGTTCAAGAAGTTTCGCAACCAACCTATTTATTGTTGGACAACAATGTCTACAAAAATATAACTAACGCTGCTAATAATAATGCACCTTAAACTATTAAAATATTCATAAGTGCAAGTTTAAATTTGCATAGTCACTGTCTGAGCTTAGTCCTACGTCAATAGCTGATGATAAATTATGAATATTTCTAAAGAAAACTTTACATTCTACATTTTCACACCTATAAGCAGGTAAAAGAGCGAAAAATATCCACGATCCATGATACCAATACAAGATAAATTTGATAATTTGAAAAAGGGAGAGATACAGTGAAAAACGACCCTCGTTCTGGCCGGCCTTGGAGAACGAGAGAACATTTCAACGAGTGAGGAACTTGGTGGAGAAAAATCGACACATTACTGTTGAAATGCTAAGTAGGGAAGTGGATATCAGTGTTGGCGGAATTGACAGTATACTCCATAAATATTTAAAGCTGCGAAAAGCTGTGGGAAATGGGTTCCGTTTTTCTCCCTAACAAATGGAAAAAGGAATGTGCAAGGAAAATGCTGAGCATGTTTCCACCAAATGTTTCTAAACGTTTGACGGATACATGCACTGGTGATGAATATTGATTTTATTATCATACCACCCAAACTGCGTGTGGGTAAATGAAAATGATTCAAGACCAGATGTTCTTCGAGAAGATTTTTCATTCTTGGAAACGAATGTTACTATTTTCTTCAACTATGAAGGACCATTCCATTAGTGTTTGACTGTATGACAGAAGGAATGACAATGAATGAAGAATACTATGACACTTATGTTTTGGATCCTTTATTTGAAAAGCTGAGGCGATGGAGTTCTAAGATCGGAACTTCAAGATGTTGCTTTTGAATGACAATGAGTCTTCTCACAGAACAGCTGCAAACTTGAGGAAACTGGAAGTAGCCGAAGTCCAGTTACTTGACCATCCATCTACAGTCCTGACCTTGCACCGTGTGACTTCTAGTTGTTTCCTTAACCCTTTTAAAGGAGTGCAAGATCTTGCTCAAGCTATAAATTCAGTTCTTTTGACAACATCTCAGTCCGGGCACTTTTGACAAGTGGTTGCACCTCTACAACTGTGTAGGGAGAGAGATGGAGAGTATCTGAAGGATTGTTAGGGTGAGTTTTTCAATTCAGTCTTTAATTTAGACTTTAAGGTGACACTTGCAAAACTTTTTGAATGCTTCTCGTATTAACTTTCTTTGTAAGATCTTCGCTAGAAACATTTGCTGTGTGTGTGTTTTAATCTTCTTTATTTACTGCATGCTCCATTACTATAATAATTAGTAATACTGCATGCATTGCTATCATTTCATTGTTACATGTTATCCTTAATACTATTTTTGAACACCGTTTCATTCTTATTCTAACCTAATCATATTTGAAGATTGCCTAAATTGAATATTTGAATGCTTTTACATTATCATTCTCAGTCACCACATTTCCTATCCTATTAGTCAATTTGTGTTAATTTTAAAACTGTCAAAATTTATACTGTTTACAAAAGTTTTAAACTGTTTATTATATTTTAGAACAAGTTTACTATCGTCTATTGGCTATCGCCTAGTTACTTTTGCTACATCTTTCCGAAACATTTCTCGCTCTTTCTTCAAAATTTTGCAGTCCCACAAGGTGTGTTCCACCGTTTGTATACCCTCCTGGCATATACATGAAGGGTTCTCTGCTATTTTGAAGCGATGAAAGTAGGCTCCAAATTTCCCGTGTCCTGAGAGGATCGCTGTTAAGATTGGGGCTTAGAAGGATGTTGGTTTTTAGCCTTTTAGCTACAGTTCCAACTCTGTGTGTGCGTGCGTGGGTGCGTGTGTGCGTGTGTGTGTCTCTCTCTCATGCATCAACACTTTGCTCATTTCTTAACATCCCTTTTCCCCTGAATTCTGCCAGAATATGCCTCCAAGTATCGCTTCCTCCTCACAGCGTGTATATTCTTTTTCCAAAAATATTATTTTATTTCCTTCCCAACACCCTAATCTGAACTATGCAAGACCACTTCTTTCAACTCTCCCAAAGACATCTAGATAATCTCCCCTCCCCCACACTTGATCTATTTGAGCCTGCGGTTAAACGATACCTTTTCTGTACATTGAGTCTGAGTATTTTGCCTAACTATATGCCACAAACGTCTGTTAATCATCTTTCAGCTATAGCGCGCAATACTTTGTCCCCTTAACCAAATACATTCCACCCTTCTCTTATTTGCTCCTTCATACAAACTGTGCGAAGTGCTTGATCCCCCCATGTTATGTTAACCAGTACTTATTAGTTCTTACTTTTAACCTTACATTTCTGTTAAAGGTACGAAATTTAAGAACCCACAAATTTTTGTACCCCTTCCTAACTGTAGCATCAGTTTCAAAAAATGGATTTGTCCCTAATTAAATTCCGCGGTCTTTTCCCACTCCGAAATACGAAAAAAGTTAAGTATCAGATTTGCGTTTCTGCAGTTGTAACATTACCAAGATATAAGAGTGGTAGGGGCAATAGAGGCTGCAGGCACGCAAGTGCACATGGGAGATATTCTTACTCAGTCACTCGCTCGTACACGTTCTACTGATATTAAGCTCACCAGTTGCGCGAATGCAAATGCTTGGCAGTTACAACTAAGTAGCGGTGAAAACGGCATAAGGAAAGCCTACATCAAACCGAATAATGTAATGCTTCAATGTGTAATATGTTATTCATAAGATCCCTGGTACAGTTTTTATTTGGCACTCAAAAAAGAAGAATAAAAAATTATTGATGGGCACGAACCGTAAACCCACATACTAATACTGTCCAATCAGTTTAGCTACCCGGCTAGCTGTTATCATTTCAGTAATTAATGCTCTGTTTCACTTTCGTTAATAATACCTCTTTTATGATTGATTCAGCAGTAAATATATTTTAATCCATTTACAGTTTTAAATAGAATATTAACTAAATAAAAGCTTGCAACTCCACGGGGACTGACATTAAGGACGATGCCTGCATGTGCCGGCTCCTAAAACGAATGTTATCAGAGACATTCAGGAAATAGTGGGAATGATATGTTAAGTATCCATTTATAAGCAAGAACTAATGAATGAAACATAAAAACGAAGGAAAGGGCAGTACGTAAACTCTAGATTCATGACGAATTTGAAATCTTTGGCATTGGGTTTGTCCCTTGACCAAGACGCTTAGCTGTATCAGTTTTGTACAGTTTAGATAAATATTTGCTCTAAGAGATTTACAGGTATATAGTGTTTCTTCCTCTTTAATTTGATATTCAATACAGATATACTGTCATTACATGTAAATTTTCATAGTTCCCTGGCGCTTTTGATAAAGCAAATAGATAACTTAAAGCGAACAACGGTTACAATGGCGCTGTGAACTCGACTGATTAAATTTTCAAACCCTGTACACGCACGCCTGGACAATACTGACTTGCAACAAATGTTCATTTCTTTCTTAACTCTTTTGCTACTGGGCGGCGATCTGATCGGCTTCCTGCGATCAGCTGAAAGCGGCCAGAGCCTTGCTTCACTTGCACATTAATAGAATGCCGCGCCTTTTAAAAGAAATATGCACCACTTTGAAAATTTGCCACCATAAATTAAAGAATAGCAAATAGCGTCATAAAACGTTCCGTACAAGGAATACATATTGTACAACATTGATTAATAGTAACACAAAAATATAATAACTTTAAAGCATCCTCAATATTTCAACCGGTATTAAATATTTTCAAAGGTAAATATGGTTTTCGTATTTTGGGCTTAATTATCAACTGTAAAATTAAACATATACAATAAATTTAAATGTTTGTAATAATAGGGTGTTCATTTAGAAATAAAATGGCATAAAACAAGTTATACAAACTGGCCTGTTGCGACTATTCATTTTAAAAAATGAAACATGCGCAAAGGGAAAGAGAAGCGAACTAGTTAAATGTACTCACCGTAACAGCAGACTTATCATCAAAAGAAATATATTTTATACTCAGGATGCCTCAAAACACTTTTAATACACTCGGAATTACTGAAATATGTTCAACATTGACATTAATACTTTGTCAAGCACCGATAATGTAATACAAATAAGAAAAACATACAGAACTGAAACAACACAAAACGAGAAAACGCTTTTTGCTAACTGTATACTCCACATGTTATGTATATTTACCTTAAAATTAATATTTTTTTTAATTACGACACTTATTTTGTGATGCACACTTAGCATGCAATCCTTGATTACAACGCACGCACACTGTACTTCTCTGTTCTGCGGAGTGACAAATTAAACATTGTCTTTCTAATTTTCTTGTCAGAATTTTCACACCACACACAGGACTGTGAAATGTTCTTGGGAGTCAAGGTTGTCATCATCACTATTTTCATGATCGGAAACATTAGTATTAGTGTTAAGTTGAGAGAATTGACTAACAAACGCCGCTTCTTTAGTTGCGGAGAACCAGCGGGCGTGCCGGGTATAATTCCTTCATCAGAACTGAAATTATCACTCTCACTATCGGGTATCAAATCATTAGCACTAACATCGCACTCTTCAAAATACGCAATTGTCTTATGATCACCTACGCCTATGTTAGAAACATCACGGGAACAACTTTCCATTTTCAGTCTCGGAACACTATGAGACAAGAACTGACAATGTTACTTTCAACACACAACACTTGTGCAGGCCGGAAAGCCCTCATTACATTACCTAATGAACGTCAGAGCTATTACTTTTCAAGAGCTTGCATTCTCTCACAAGTTTAAGCCGGCCGACGAGAACGGCGCTGGCAATCTTAGGCTCAATTTGTCGGTCCTGGTAGTGTAGTGGTTACCATACTTGCTTCCTATACCCAAGATCGCGGGTTCGAACCCCGGCCAGGACCGATGGATTTTTTCGGGCGTAAAAATCCTAAATCCTTCGGAAGGTAAGGAAAGCCGTGGGTCCAGTGTTATGCATTTGCGGGACGAAAAAGTACCTCAAACCTGAAAGAGAGGCCTCTGAGCAAAATTAATCGGCCTTTTTACGCCCTGATTTGAATGGGACGCTGATAACCTGATATGTTAAGAGCGTCCATAAATAGATCAATCAATAATATATATATTATATATATATATATATATATATAATGAATCGTACATAAAGACACGCTCTGCCGTTGTAAACACACGAGTCATGGATATGCTTTGAGTATACTGTGCAAGAAACGAACAACACACACCCGAAAACAGCTGTGCTACGACTGCGACCATCAGCAAGGTCAATAACTAAGCAAGCTGGCCTGTTATCCCCTCCACGGCATGGCAAACGAGTGGGGGCTCGCTCATAAAAAAAAACTTCGTGACGCGGGGAATAGCATCACTGATCGCAAGGTAAATATCTGCCCATTGCCACACTGCAAGATCGGTAGCCTTAGCTAAAGAACACAGTAATAATATTAGTGCTTAATAATGCTTCGTCATTCATAAACCACCAAAAGCAAGCAAATACAAAAATTAAAACATACCGTTTACTCCCCTTAATTAATGTAATGTATTTTATAGTTAGCTTTAATTTCAGTGACAAACATTGAAACTTCAAGTTTATTGAAAACAAAAGTATTTCTTTCATTCTAGTTTGCATTTTAATTAATAAATCTGTAACTTCCGCATTTAACATCTGTTCGTTAAGCACATAATATTTTAGTTGCTGCGATAAAAGCGACACAAACTGGAATCGTTGAGAAGTAAACCCAACTCGAAACGGATTTTTGGAGCAATAACATCAAAGCAAGACACCCTACGGTGTATACTGTATGTTCATGGCAATGAATAAATTTACAAAATATATAAAATGGAAATTTAGTATTTTAAACTTTCAGACATATTTTAGTGGCCAGCGACCAAGACATTTTTGAAAGCCTCAGGATTGAAGTTAATCGTCGTTAACTGATGAAGCTGCAAACAGAAGAAAACACCTGAGGAGGAGATACTCAATGACCGACAGCTGATTATCGTTGGAATTTTTATTACACGTGATTTTTTAATCATTTATGAGAAATTTTTCACATGATGCAGGTTAGAAAAAGAGAATCGCGTTACATGTTCTACAACCTTTTAGAGCTTTGCCACATTATCAGAAAGCAGTACTAGAACTCATTATCACAGGAAACAAAACCAAATTGCTATGTTGTTGTCCTCTTTCTATAAAGGCATTCATAGAATGGTACAATGCAGGAAAGCAGCATCAAGAACATAAGAGATCTTCTGTACATCAAGAAGATTTTGAGAACAATGTTTTGGGACTGCAGGTGAATTAACTTGAAGGGAAGGAATGTCACTGGAATGCAGAGTATTATGCCACTCTCCCGCATGAACTACCGACCCTATTAAGCGGAAGAGACGAGGAATGCAGTCATACGCACGTTTGCTTCATGACAATAATCCAATCTGTCTATTGTTTCGAAGGCTGCATGAAAGGAGACTGCGTCTCCCAGGAGATACACCCACCTTACAGTCCTGATGTAACTCCCGGTGACGAAATGTCCTCAGGACATTGGCGAAGCGTAGTTTTTTTGTACAGGGCAAGCTGAGAACATGTGATGTCAAAAGTAATGGCCAATCCAATAGCCTTCTAAACCCAAGGTCGCGGGTTCAAATCCGGCCAGGATCGATGTACTTTTTTCGGGCGTATGTGCTTCCTTCGGAAGGGAAGTAAGGCCGTGGGTCCCGTGTCGTACATTTACGGCATCTGAAGTCTGAAAAAAGAGGCCTCTGAGCTAAATTTGTCGGCCTTTCATGCCCTGGATAGAATGTGACGCTGATGACCTGTGATGTTACAGCGCGTCCGTAAATAAATCAAATAATAAAGATAATGGCTCTATAGTATTGGCATAAAATGTGTTCATTTCAAAATTATGGCAATGGTGTCTAAAAATGTTCATGCCCCACCTTTAGATAGATATATGACAGGGGATTTAGTGAAGTTACAACAACCTCCGGACTTCAGCCAATAAGGCTTATTACCGCCATAGGTGGCCGAATCCTTTAAGGCGCGGACTCATGAGCAGGTTTGGGGTTCGAATTCAGCCAGGACAATCCTCCCTGACTGAAGTTTTTTCCAGGTTTTCCTCAGTCCTCATAAATGGCAAATGCCGGGGAGGTACCTTAAACTTAGTCCTCTTAACATTTCCTTCTTTAAAAAAATCCTTTCGCAATATATAATTTCATTTCATGCATCAACAGTGTCCACCGCCTGTGGTACCTCAGCAGCAAAAACGGGCGTTAAACACCATTCAAATATATAAGGCTTATTTCACTACCCCATTGAAAGAGACGCCTTCAGTGTTTCCATGAATCTGTTCCTTCAACAAATTGCGGTATTTTGTTTCAATGTTAGCATACGTTCCTAGGTCTTGTCTGGTTACAAAAAGAGCAAGTTTCTTTCTTGCCAGGATTGGATGCTCAAACAGGATGTGCGAGGCAGATTTCTCATCCTGTTTACACAATCTACAAGTGGGTTCATCTTTATAGAGTCCCACTTTTCGTAGATGTTTCCTAAAGTGACCACGTTCAGTAATTAACGCAATTACTTTCCTTATTCCTCTTCTGATGCTTCACCCTTAAATCTGTATATAAACTCAAACCTGTAGTCTTGTTTCTGTGCATAGACACACATAAATCACTCTTGAAGTTAATTCTTGGTGTTTCTTATAAGATACCGCGCCGTTCCGCTGCAATTAACGTAGGATTGGAGGGAAAAAGAGCTATAAATGAACTACCAACCTATCATACAGACCGCAGTCCCGCGTATACGGAAACATGATTAAGGAAGTTTAACAATCACTTTTAAAAACAATAATACATATTACATTTGTATTTACTGTAAAGAAATTAATAATTACACCGTCCATATTACCACAAAAAGTAAAAATAGGGGATTACTATGTTATAAATAGGCATAGTCTGCATCTTGGACGGGCTTTAGGCTGAACAAAATCCCAGAAGTCTACTATAATATATTACGACCAAGGCTAGCCTACACAGTGACGAAAACTTCGTGAAAGACCCCGCTTTCCCTTACAGTGGCATAAAATGACTATTACTATGCTTATGTAAGACGAGCTGAGTGTCTCTGAGTCACAGAGAGCGCAGTACTTCAAATAAGGGAACATTTCAATTCGTCAATAAAAAGTAACACAAGCCAACATACTAATTTTGGGTAGACTTATCCATAATGGAAGCTGTGCCCCTGGTTCAGCTAAGGAAATTAAATGAGATGAAAAACATTGTAAAGGAATACTTTGTACATAAACCTCTAAAATGTACTTGCGTTGTGAAATCCCTAAATGTGAAAAATGTAATAAATAAATGCAAATTACATTGAAAATGTATTTATTAATTAATTTCTGTCCCACTGAAACTTAACTCGTGAAGGTTTTAAGGCTTCTATTTATTACTGAAGATCTAATTTACGTTAATTAGCATTAATAGAGGAGTACGAACTGAACTTTAAGGAACTTATTTGTAATTCCTTTATCCAAGGTGTCTGATTTTTCCCCAGAGCTATTTAGTATAATATTATAATGAAAATATCCTTCTAAATTTTAAAAGTTGTCAAAATGATTCTCAATAGTTCTGTTGAATTCTGTATCCCACGTTGATATATTTCTTCAGGAAACTCAACATATAAATGAACTTTTTTTCTGCTTTACTTTGAAAATGAAATTAGGAACTCTACTGACGAAGTTTAACGATTCACCGTTGAATAACCCAGCAAAAGAGAGGAAGCTTTTATAGGGGTTTAAAATCGCAGTAATGTGTACGAGGACTTTACTGCTATAAAAATATTTAAAAAAAACACCCTACAGCCAGTACGTAGCAATTTTATAGCCACGTAGAAAATCGCAAAGGCAAAAGTGCACAGATTTCAGAAGCACAAAGAGCGTTTACCAGTCAGTTGTGAATGAGTAGTGTGCAAGAACAAAGTGCTTATCTTTTTGGTATCATCTATGTGTGATATTTCCTCTTTATATCACACCCTCCCTACTCACTCTTTTCTGCTCCTCTTTGCAATAAAACTCCTTCCTGCACAAATAAAACAACTTCCACTCACTCTTTGTTGTAAAACTGCACTGAGGTGCAAGGTTTTTTTGCCTTTAAATTACTGCTAGCAAGAAACATTTTTCAAAGCTGGGAGAGAAGAGAGATTATTATTATTATTATTATTATTATTATTATTATTATTATTATTATTATTTTCTATATTAGGTTGATCAGGTATTTAAAACCAAAAAATAAACTTGATACACAGGACCGAAGCGTGACACGTGCCACATTGTAAATAAACGTTAATTAACATCTTAATTTGCTGTTATACAATATGATTTTAGAAAAATATATTTTTTTCTGAAAAATAGAACTAAAATATACTTTTAAAATATTATCATCATTAACACATTTGTTTAAAGAAATTGTTTCTTTCCCTTTAGAAATGCAATATAAAAGGCTACACAAGAAACGTCCTTAAAGCGTGTGTCTATAACAATAATGGCAACCGACTCCCCGTGTGCTTTATTTTATTGAACTAAATTGGTAAGGAACCATCGAGACGATGACGTCATAACCCCCGTACTGGGATTTGCGAAAGCGTTTCTCGAATGACACACACAGAGGAGTAACAGCTGCGAGGGATGAACGGTTTTTTCGTCCGGCATTTCCAAATTGTTAAAATCCTTTTCCACCCATCATCTACTGACCAAGACATTTCTATAAGTTATGTATTAGGGATCGTAATAATTATAAATTATATTGCATTTGTAAATGTCAAATGTTTGTAATTGGAAGGCAAAAGTTCGTTTTATATTAGTCTTTTATGTTACCTTTTAAAATAATTGTTGTGATGTTCAAATAGAAGGCAAGCACGTTTAGTTAAATTTTGCGCTTCAATTAAACGTTTGCATTGTTTACGCTTACAGTAATGTTTAATACACACCCATGCTGAGGATTGTATGTTTTAGTATTTCATTATTATAATAAATGTATATTTGTTACAACTATTCTCCCGTTAGTTCAACTACCTTTCACACCACACTTAGGGTGTCTTTTCGAGCACGATTCTTAAATCACAATTAGTGCGCAGGCGTCAACGAAGGGATACGGTATAAATGTTAAAGGATTAAGGAAAGAAACAGTTCATGCCGCAGAACTTGCAGTACCCAACTTTTATTATATTATTACATTACAATAACATATCGACACTATGAAAAGCATATGGATGAAAGGGCTAATGAAACTATTCAAAGACGACACACTGTATTGATGTACGTATGCTTTCCACCTCTGCATTTGTTCCTGGACTTATCATAACAAATCTAACAAGTATCAACATATTGTTGTAGCGTGTCTCCTTCCTGGAGCATTTTAAAACCTTTTATTTCTTGCATTCTTTATTCTTGTGTTTACAAAATGATTTACGGTACGGACAAAAAGTCTCTGACGCTTATCTTCAATTTTCATCATTATTTCGCTATCATTCCTAAACTTAAGCTATTATTTTTTCGTAAGTTCCGATCAATTTTTTTAAAGAACAAATAATTGACCACAGTGCTGTTTCATTCTGCCCCAATAAACCACATCAACCTGACTGTAGTGGTGTTTGTAAATAAATACTTTAATAGCACACGTGTGATTTCAAATTATAACATATTTAAATAAACTAATGATAATATTATTTAATATAAATATGTATAATGTATTATTGTATTAGCTGATATTTGTATACTATTTGCGAAATTAGCCTATAAAATATCAGACAGGATTTTAATTTCCTTTGGAAATATTTGTAGGGTACAAGAGAAAGTCTATCGAAGTCCAGTTTTTGCCATTTTCAGGAATGCAATTTGAAGTTTCAAAATGCTACAAGTTAAGCATATAAGATACACAATTATTTCTACAATAATTCTTACAGTTGTTTTCTAATAGATCCTACTTTTAAAATTAGTGTCATGTGTTATTTCATCGTGTTGATTAACAATAAAATGTCAAAGTACGCACACTTATAGAATGAATGTGTTTAACGCCCGTTTTTGCTACTGAGGCACCACAGGCGATGGACACTGATGATACATGAGATGAAATGATATATTGGGAAAGGATTTATTTTTAAGGAAGGAATCGTTCCAGGCCTAAGTTTAGGTTACCTCCCCGGCATTTGCCATTTATGAGGACTGAGGAATCTGGAAAAACCTCAGTGTCCTCAGTGAGGACGGTCCTGGTGGGATTTGAACCCCAGACCTCCCGCTCACGAATCCGCTCCTTAATGACCTCGGCCACCCGTGGCGGTACACTTGTAGATAAACAAAGTCCACTAACTATTTTATGGAATGTACTATATTACTCATAGCTAACAATTGCTCGGGAAAATGAAAAAATTGATGAAATATTATTGAAAATAATCAAAATGATTCATTGTCTATTACAGGTAACTTTGAAAAACAGAGCTGAGCATTTTCGGAACAGAATTTCTTCAAACATTGTAGGTCATCATATTTTGCTTGGGAAAGTGAAATTAAACTTAAATAGGAAGGGGCTGGCTGCTCATCAGGCTGTGTACGGAACATTTTGTCAGCAATAACATGGGACTTTCAGGAGTCATTGTAGGTTGTGTTATAGTTCTAGAAGAGGTTTTGTATACACGTCCTTGTAGAGGTATGGGCGGTCCCTGAAGTTGCTCTCTTCTTCTGGTTTCCGTGATCTTCTTCGTTTCACTGGTAAAACTGATATTAAAGAACAAAGGTATGCACTATGTTATATTTATATCACCAAGTAAATTGATTTCACCGATTAATAAATCGGGTTACGTCTTGCAAATTTTTACGAAACACAGTTTTCTACACTTACAATGACCTGTTGACTAAGTCTACCATGCTTAGGTCTTTTCTTTGGTCTATTCTGATGAACTGCGATATTTTCATTACTTTATCCCGGCCAGGGTTGATGGATTTTTTTCGGAGGTAAAAATCCTAACTATGGTTTCCCACGGAAGGGAAGTAAAGCTGTGGGTCCCATGACATAGATTTACGGCACGTAAAAGAACCTCAAGCCTGAAAGAAGAGACCTCTGAACAAAGTTTATCGGCCATTCCACGCTGAACGGAATAGGACGCTGATGACTTGAGATGTTAAAGAGCGTCCGTAAATAAACCAAATAAAAAAACATAATTACTTTAATCCATGTCGAAAATCTACACACAACTGTAACCCAGCCTTACATGAATACAATGCTGTCAAATAATAACTGTAAAATATAAGCCACAACATTGCCATAGGTAGGTTAATAATAAAAATCAAGCTTAGAAACATTAAATTAGACTGTTCTGAAGTAATACAAAATTACAAACATTTAATGTACGTGATTGTTTTTCCCCTGGACACTATTTTGTCTAGGCTGATTTTTATGGACTACATGTGTTTTTTTCTCTGTATGAATGCATTAAAATATAGCACTATATACCTACAATCTATTGACACCAAAAGTGCCCTTTGATTATTTTTACCCTGTAACCTTCATTTTCTTTCGAATTTTTTCCGTGACGCCAGTGAAACACCAAAGCTGTCCTTTAACCATTATGTTGATTTAATCCAAAATTTGTAAGTACCACATAAAACCCTTTTTAAAACCCAACTCATGGCATTGTTCGCCTAAATTTCGTAACAGATTTTCAGTTTATTCCAACTGTGTACAAATTTATCAATGCAATTATATTTAGAAGATGTAATGAAATAGGACCACATTTTATTTGTCACAATAAGCAAAATTTCATTCATAAGCCAACAGAAGCATGAAACAAAACTTCCATGTTCCGATGAAGCCTCGTTTGTGAAAAAAGAATTAATAATGGAAAAAAATTATAGGGCTCAGTTTGCGAAAGCACTATAAAGCGTACGATTACAGTCAGAAGGGAGCGCTATCGACTTATTTTACGATACACTTAAAGACATAGTTGATTGATCGTAAAATTACGACTAGACCCGGATGTTTAGCTCATAAAATTCTGAAAGGCAGGAATTTACACACACAAAATAGTTACAGGTTTTGTTTCCTAAAACTTTGGTGTGGTGTGGTGTTTCTGTATTAATATACAGAAGTTTACAAAAATACACACCGCCACGGGTGGCCGAGGTCGTTAAGGCGCGGACTTGTGAGCGGGAGGTCTGGGGTTCGAATCCCACCAGGACCGTCCTTCCTGACTGAGGTATTTCCACGTTTTCCTCAGTCTTCATAGCTGGCAAATGCCGGGGAGATCCCTAAACTTAGGCCTGGACGCTTTCCTTAAAAAAAATATCCTTTCCCAGTATATCAGTTCATCTTATTATCATCAGTGTTCACCACCTGTGGTGCCTCAGTAGTAAAAACAGGCGTTAAACACTATTTATTCATTCCTTTCTACACCCTTTTAATCCACTGATTATGCCAATCTTAGCGTCAGCGAAAGCTATAATTTTATATTAATTTAAACCAACGACTACAGCGACTTAGCTCGGTACTGATGAATTTCAGTAAAAACAATGTCAGCCGAGAAAGTCTAAAAATTTGATATTTACATAAAGGCTAAAAAAAAAGGAATTGAATTGAACAAATGCATTGAATCATTAGCAATAGTCAATATCTATGTTAACGGGAGAAAAATAAATAATATTTTATTATGCAAGTAAAACGATTGTATTATAACACACAAAATTCAGAAAGTACACAATCTATGTATTCACTTGCCGTATAAACATGTTTACGCGGAAGTATATCCATAAATGCTACTTTTAAATCCCTTTATGTTTTATCATTAAAGTAGCAAATTGATTAAAATATTTAATATTCATAACAACATGTTCCTTATATGTTCTTGTTAATCTAAATTTACAAAAATAAAAGTATGTTAATTCCGAGTTTAGAAAGAAGTATTACTATTGTTTGAAATATAATAATTTTGTATCAAGGAAGTTCACAGGTATCAACTTTGGATCCCTTGCGCTTCTTGATTTTCATATCATCTTACCATACAGTCTTAGTTGTGACTCAACAATTTTTAAGGTGATACTAGTCTATTTATATCTGGGAAATATCGGAAAATTTTGCAAGTATGACCACGAACACAAAGAACTAAATGTGAGAACTGTAGATAATGAACTATTGATAAATTATAATAAAGCAACAATTTTTAAATTGAAAACTAAAAATATTGGGTTTTTTTTTTTTTTTTTGATTGATTTTATTTATGGACGCTCTTTAACATCTCAGGTCATCAGCGTCCCATTCAAATCAGGGCGTGAAACGACCGAATAATTTTGCTCATAGGCCTCTCTTTCAGGCTTGAGGTTCTTTTACGTGCCGTAAATCTACGACATGGGACCCACAGTTTTACTTCCCTTCCGAAGGAAGCCATACTTAGGATTTTTACGCCCGAAAAAATACATCGATCCTGGCCGGGTTCGAACCCGCGATCTTAGGTATAGGTGCAAGTATGGTAACCACTACACCACCAGGACCGACAAAACAAATATTGTTCCAAGTTTAAGGCTAAATAGATAAAATAATTTTATAAAAGAGATCTCTCATAAAGCTTTTAGTGTTAGTGCTTGATTATGAAAACAATTGTAAGAAACAAAGAAACTATTAATTTCAAAGTTAAATTCAGGCTGATTTTCTTTAAAAAAATGCTGTACATCTTAAAACAATGAGTACATTATACTTTGCTCCATTATGAGATATATAATTATTTTCTGTCTGAATTGAGCATACAATAATAAAGTTATTCATACTACAGAAGAGGGCTCTGGAACCCCGGCAGTATTGTAGGCCATAGTTTATGAATCTTATAATTTTCTAACTTTCACTGAGGAAAAAATATACATATCTGTGTGTATGTAAAATATAGCTAAATTAATAAGAAGTAGAAAAAATAAAAGCTAAAAAACACTTAAATAGTAATACAAATGTAGCAATATTTCGAACCGCCTGTGTTCTTCTTAAAGGTAGAGAAGAAGCGAAGGTGGTAAAAGTAAATATTGAATCTCGAAGGTAACGTAATGCGTGGAAACTGATATAAAAGGAACAAGAGCACGGTAAATAGTAAGTTAAGAGAGTAATAACTGAAAAAGAATTTCAAACAATAATAACAAAGTAGAAAGGGAAATATTAATACGTAAGATTTAAACCCGGTGATACACGCGCATTATGCAAAACTATAGCTGCCATCCCTGAGGTAGGTTTCAGGGGCATGAATCAGTAACGGGTCAATAAGTGTTAAATTAAATGCATTATCAAATTCCTTACAGGGCATGTTGGGCAATACGGAGTGAAACTATAGCCCAAGTTAAACCAATACAAACTTCTTTGCAAATCTTATAAGATTACATATATATGACATTATCGCAAGCACAGCTAACAAATGAAGTGTTCTAAAATTCTTTGGATAAATTAGGGCAATAAAACGAACGACGTGGATAGTTAGGTTTTACATTCAGGGCGTTGGCAAGGATATAAGCCTGCATTAGGACACGGGGTAATTTGGAAGGAGATAGCTCGCAGGGAAATATACTTTTAAGATTAGGGGGTATGCAAAGAGTAAGTCGGGGTACAAGTTAGAAAAAAAACATTTAATAAACTCGCATTACATTCTGTCAAAACAGAAAGAAGTTCTCGATATCAGACACGTAAGTGATAACAAGGTTAATGGTTTCTTATTGGAAACTTTTTGGTTTGGATTGAATATTTTGTAGACTGGAATGATAAGGAATTGTGAAAGATAGGAAGGATATTTTTGGTGTTGGAATCTTTGAGCTTACGTTTTTAATATAGGTATTAAGAGATGAAAAGTTGTTAAAAAGATGGTGGCCGCGAATTGAAAGTAATATATTTTTTGTTTTGCACGAGATGACAGCTAACAAAATGAAGACACTGTTGTAAATTAGTGGGCTTAATGTGCACAGAAGAAGGAAAAGTCATTGCATAAATAAAAAAGATATAAATATATTTAAATGTCTTGATGAAATAATCTCTAAAATTAAATCCCTAGAATAAAATCCAGATTCCTAGAGATATCAATATATACCTAGGAACATAGGAGCTCTGGGAAAGACAGAAGAGGTAAAATTAACGGATAATTTACAGTTAAGATTAGTAAGTAACTGATCATGAGAATTTGAGCCAGGTTGTAAAGCATGTCATGAAATGTCTCAACCGTAGTAACGATGCCAGACTCTGGCTTAAAAAATTCCTCCTCCAAGTGAGCAATACAAGTATTGGCACAAGAACCATTCTGGTGCCCATTGCAGTGCTTTTTAATTTATAGATAATCTTTATTATCAAAACTAAACGCATTGCGAGTGAGAACCAGATGGGCTGAATGATACATGAAAATAACCTCTTGCACCATTACCTACTCTGTCAGGACAATTTTTAATTTTTTACAATTATTTGTACATTATTTATTTTCCCTCCACCGCCCTTTCCCTTTTATTTCTTTTATCTTTTCCATGCACGTTATATTCAATATTTTAAATTTACTTAACTACCTTCACTTGTCTTGTGCTTTTGAACAAGAAAACAAGTTCGAAATGTTGCGGCATTTGTGTTACTATATAAGTGTTTTACCATTAGCTACATTATACCAAAATTTCTTTGTTTTCATTTTTATAATTTTATATACCGAGCGTGCCAAAAACGTATATACAATGTTTCATTGTAGATATCTATTTAATATATTTCAAAGTTGAACCGAAAAACAACAGTAATGTGTAGTATGATGTTCTGTGAGCAAATGTGACTCACAATACGTAATGCTACCGTTGCTACAACAAAATAGAACCAAGATTATCGTTTGAACATCGGAAAGCGATTTTGAAGTGGTATTGGAAAACGGAGAATGTTGTTGAAGTTCAAAGGCAATGGAGACATATGTACAGAACAGAACCGCCAACGCGAGTAACAATTTCACGCATTCCAGACAAATTTGAGACTCATGGTACCGTATGTAATGTTCACAAGGGCAGATCTGGGAGACCTCGCACAGCAACAAGCCCCGCGTCCTCGGCTATGGTTTTGGAACGTTTTGAGCACTCGCCGTAGAAATCTACAAGGCAATGTGCACGTGAGACTGGGATTAGCAAAACCAGCGTACGTCGTATTATTAAAACAGCAAAGAACTGCGTTGAACCTTTACTTATGGGGAACTCTTTAAGGATGTTGTACACCGTAGAAAACCAGCTACACTGGCAGCACTTTGGGAAGAAATTGTAACGACATGTGCTGCAATCGCTGAGGACACTTTCGCAAACGTTGCTCGATCAGTAGTTCAACGTACTCAGAAGTGTATCGACGCCGATGGTGGACATTTTGAGCAACTGTTGTAACTGTAAAAGTCTAAGATGATTAGTGCTGATCATTTTCTGTTTGTGTGAATTCAGTTTTGTTAGGTTAACACAGTTTTTTTTCTTTGCTTAAAGTGTTTATATTTTTGGCACCTTCTGTATATTCACTTATGTGTTTCCTGGCTGTAATTGTGACAGCTTCAAGGCTAATCATATAGTACATGATCATGAAACTAGGACACAGGCCTAATTTATATAAACCAGCAAACGCATTAAAAATTTTCCAGAGGGGGTAATATTCTGCACTGCAGGTATACAATAGCCTTCCAGTTTAGTTAAAATTGGCAGATGACCAACGGAACCGTGCCCTGTTTAAAAACCGTTAAAGAAATGTCTTATCACTCATTTATTTTATATGATGGAGTACTTTAATATCAATGTAAGATAAAATACAGTGCATGCCCTTACTGCTTTACTCACTAGCATTAATCCCTCCCCCTTAATGACATGTTCTGCATCGTGCACTCTAGTTCAGTGTGGGCTCAACAGAACAAGGTTTGTCACTTATCACTCAATAAACAAATTCATAGGCAAACATTAAGTTAGAAAAAAACATACTAACAGAAAAAATAGACTCTATGGTCGCCACGGAACAATAAGAATATCTTTAACAATAGTACTACTTACCCCAGGTCACATAATCATGTATAAAAATGGAACCGTTACGAGACCATCATATACATATAATTAAGGTATAAATAGGGAGTACATATTTTAATCTTCTCAATACAAAAATAAAGCTAGACAATTTATTACAAATAATTTTATGTTTAATAGTGCTTAAAGTAACGAGGTTTCTCAGGCGGTAAATCACTGATGTTTGACTTTTATTCGAAAAATGAAATTTTAAGAATAAAGTCAGGCCTAAATTTAGGGTACCTCACCGATATTTGCAATTCATGAGACTGAGGAAAATCTTAAAAACAAAAATAACAACAACCTCAGTAAGGGAGGAAGGTTCTGAAGAGAATTGAATTGCAAACCTTCCATTCATGAGTTTATACTATAGTGTCCTCGAACATCCATGTCGATAATTATCTGTCAAAGCTTCCTAACTAGGTAAAAAACCTAATAAATAAAGTTTTATCACTAGGCACATTAAAATTGTTAAATAACATGTGTCAGTTTCATTTTCGTTTAAAATTACGCCATTGGTAATAAATTTTCTGCATTAGAAATTATTTGATCGGTATGGAGTTAGCAAATCGTTGTGAAAAGAAAAGAAAAATACTTAGGATGAAACTTTGGGAAAACTCTAAATTTACAAACTGGGGGATGCAGTCATCCAACCAAGATAGCTGCAGGCTTTTTTCAATTTATTTTCACAAGTAACCCCTGCTCTTAATATATGAATAAATTGCAGATACATTGTTTACTTCTTAAAAGTCATAGGTCATCTACAATTACAGCGGTTTGTTTCCCATATCCAGGTGACCAGATGTTCGATTGTTAATATAGTGTCTTTGTCATATTTAAGTGTTTGTTCAGTAAATACTTTTTAAGTTTCACATATGCATCTCGCAAGTAAAATTTGCCTAGAATAATGGGCTTGCCTCCATTTTATTACATTTCCACAAGTAAATGCAACAGTCGGTAAAAACGGAACTCCTAATCAATTGACTCACACGCAGACACTAACCTAACTTAGACGAATCCTAGAATTCGAAGGACCCAGTGGTTAAATGAGGCTCGCTACGGCCTGACGGCCTTCCATCGTCCTCTTTTCGTTAAGTACAAACCATATAAATACAACAGCAGACATCAATTCATTTACACACAAACACTAACCTATATCTAACGTCGAGCGAGCCCTTCAAACTGGAGCATCGGGTGGTTTATTACTTTCGTAACTATGTCTCTCCTGCTATATTATATAAGTTTAAAACTGGGTCACGTACACAAAAGGGAAGTTTGAAAGTGAGATGCATGGAAAGTTTCACATTATTTAATCCTCAGAATAAATTGGCAACTGCTAGAGCATAACGTTTAACAAAACTTTAGACAGTATAGGAGCAAACAGTATTGATAATATCTATAATGAGATAGGTTATTAATATCTCCTTGTAAAACTTAAAGGAAATCTGGAAAGTACCTGTATATAAAAATTTAGTAGTCATAGCTGCCAAATATTTGCAAAAGATTAAACATTAGTAGATATAATCACCCATGCACACATATACACATTATATATACACATATATATACATTACTACAAGAAATACAAAGAGAAATAAGGCTAACAAAAGTTGGGATTTTTCATTTACACTGCTTGAAATTTGATGACTAATATTTTAATTGTATCCGTTGTTGGATAAGCTTTGTAACCTTTAAATAGAACTGTTAATTTATCATTAGTTTTAATTATTTTACTAATAAGGCAATTTTAGTCTATCGCATTGTGAAATGTTAATAAAATCTTAATTTTTTTCGAATTCAACCAAAATATAGGGTGTTTAATAAATATTGTTTATACTTCTTCACAAGTATTATAAATAATTTATTACAGTGCCATAAACTACTTATATTTTCTCAGCAAATTTTCTATTTATTTGTAAGAAAGTTTATCACTTAAATGTCAATAGCCGCAGTAAATGACAAGTATACATTCCAAAGCACCAGCTTCGACTTAAAGTAGATAATCGCTTAAACTGGAAACCACACCTAAACTATGTTATTCCAATGGTGCATTGACCAATTTTAACCCATTTTTTTATTGATTTATTTATGGACGCTCTTTAACATCTCAGGTCATCAGCGTTTCATTCAATTCAGGGCGTGAAACGGCCGACAAATTTTGCTCATAGGCCTCTTCTTTCAGGCTTGAGGTTTTTTTTTCGTGCCGTAAATGTACGACACGGGACCCATGACTTTACTTCCCTTCCGAAGGAAGTCATACTTAGGATTTTTACGCCCGAAAAATCCATCGATACTGGCCGGGTTTGAACCCCGATCTTGGGTTTAGGAGGCAAGTATGGTTACCCCTACGCCACCAGGACCGACATTTCAACTCAGTGGATGCATATTAAAAAGTGTATGTATATTTTGCTTACTTTCACTCTATATTGAAATATGGAACAATATTTTAAGATAATTCCATAGATAACAAAAGTATTTTTAAATCACAGAAAAATGCAATTAAAATAATTTCAGGAGCTCATCATAAAGTCTTCTGCAGCAAACCGGAATTTGTTCTTTATCGTTTGGGTAATTTTCTCACCTATGATGTTTTATATTAAAAATCGAAATAACTGTATAGAAGCTTAGTAGTATTAATTTTATTACAACACAGAAAATAAATCTCCATAGGGCAGGAGATGTTTTCAAATGAAGTTTATCACGAATGAATTAAAGTATTTAATGCATACCAAATAGACAAAGATTTACTCGATAGTAAACAAGCACGTATATTCCCTTAAAAGATGTGTGTGAAAAGGCCTTTTACTCTGTAAATTAAATCCATGAGTATAAATGTATGTTTGTATATCGTTCTGTAGTTCCTGAATTGAATGAGAGATCTAGCAGGTAGAATATTAAAAAAAAAAAAAATTAAAAAAAAAATAACATGAATTAATCCAAAATATTCATCCATATTGTGGAAGGTGCGAGATATTAACAGATTTTAAGAGGAATTTTGAAAAAAATATGAATATACGTTCATTTCTCAATATTTAATTCTGTTGGGTAGGTCCATTATATGTATATATGAAATGCAGAAGATAACCCTGGAAAATCTGCAATGAACTGGCCCTGCTATACAAATCATTTCTCCTTCTAGTATTGAGTCCATGTACCCTGAAATTCGATTCAAAATTATTAAGATTATCTTACCCTCCTCCCCCCCCCCACACACACGCACGCGCGCGGAAAAAATGAAACTCTGTAGACCTCTTTAAAAAAATTAAATGTACTTTAATTGTAGAAATATAGATATTTTTAAAGAGGTCTGCAGAGCTTCTTCCTTTCCTCCCACAGATTATCCTAATAACTTTCTTTTGTAAACGGAAATTTTGTTCTCTATGAAAAAAAAGTTACCCCCCAAAAAGTTTCACATTTAATTACAGATTATGGTTCCGATTCTCAAATGTAAAATAAGTACTGCTTAATCCTGTTTGTTTAGTACAGGTTGCAATTACCATGCTGTGACTTTAAAAATTAATTAATATAATATATATTAAAAGGATTGAAAAATGTCTGTGGGAATGAATGTCCTATATGTGGTAAAGTTGAGTACCACATTTCTTATTTCAATTCAGTAATGAAATATGGTCTAATATTTAGGGAAACATGGTTAAAAGTGAGCCTGCCTTCCTATTACCGAAAAAAACCATTGGAATAATCGCTGGTACACATAGCAGACATTTATGCAGAAACATCTTTAGGCAATTTAAAAATTTAACTCTTCTATGTAAATATATATTATTCCTCATGAACTTGTAAATAAGAAATAAAGAAAAAACTTTCTCAGACCAACATGCACATGACAAGATCACTAGATAAAAAGCAAAACTACATAGACCGGCCTCAACATTTTCCGCTATCAAAAAGGAGTTTATTATAAGTGCATTTCAGTACAAAATACTCTTCCCACTAGCTTGAAAGTCTTAATAAACAATTATAAATTCTTTAAACCTGCTCTTAGAAAATACGTGAGTAAAAAGGCCTATTATTCTGTAAAGGAATACATGAGTGATTAATTACACTGAGTTAAGAACACTTTATATCAATACATATGTAAACATAGTAACATTTGTGATTGAGCGAATTGTGTGTTTCTGCTTCTCTGTTTCTGTTATCTGGTTGAGTTGTTTTAGGTGTTGCTTTTTCATTTTCATTGCAACTATTTATGTAAATGTACACAATATTTTTTCTAATTGTACATGTGTTACTGTGGTAATTGTATATGACAATTTCTATGTTCCCAGGTCTCTGTGACTGCTTAGGAAACTCACTGAATGCTCCAGGAACTGAACTAAACTAAACCTAGAATATTAAATTGTGAACAAAAAAGTGGTGGAAGCTACAGGTATGGAAAGAAAAATGGAAGAAATTTTAATAAGGAAGATTTTAGGAATCAAAAGGAGATACAAATATAAAAATGATGGGAGAATACTTGGTCAAAGTTAGGGATAAATGGTGGAAGTAGATTAGAAGTAGAACAAGAGAAGAGAGTTTAGATGTAGGAAATTAATACAAATTTCATTATTAGAATAAATAATGGAAGTGATCTCCAATACATCAACAGCCTAGAGTTATGATGTATTCGGGCCGGAAACAGTTTAGGTTAACTTTTTAATAGGCTGTAACATGCCTGGGTATGCCATCTATTTTGTAATTTAATTGGTTTCTAAATAAATAAATTTGGTTGGCAATATAATTAGAAGTTAATAATTATCAGATTGTATTTAGTTTGTTTTATTTTCTTATTAAGAGGTGTATGCAGTGTTGGTTAGTACTAGAGTTTGCACCACTTGATGCCTCAGCAGTAAAAACGGGTGATAAACACAATTAAAAAATGGAGCTTGGTCTTTTGCATATTCCAGTAGGCTACTACTTACGAACCGGTGACTAGGGTTCAAAATTAATAACATTGTTTGGTTATTTTGTGATATAATGGAAATATATAAATTTTAATTTTATTGTTGATTGTGTTTGTTGGAAAAATACACTAATTAAAATATTTATTACAAAGAATGTAAAACAAACATTTCCATTAATATATTTAAAAATGTACTGATTCCATGGTGTAGAGTTTGCTCCCATAAATTTATGTTATTGAACAGGACTAACTTTAAATATTTATCAGGCACATTTATTTAAATACCATTTGTTTTTATGAGTACTGTCAACCACTTTGGTAATTTTCAGTGCAACATATAAAACAAATGTTTGAAAATGTAACCAAATGATCATCTAAATATAATTTAAAGGAACAATGGTTTAATTCACAAAGTGTTTTTCCTACTTAAGATGTCTAATTTTAAATATAACATAAACATGTTAAACGGTCACCCTTAAACACAAAGGTGATTATTACTATCACCCGCCATGAGACAAAACTTTCTAAGCCTATGAAGGTCAAAAGGCGACATGAGTTAAGTAAGGTTAGCTATTAACTTTCTACCAAAAATAAGCATTGGCCTACCTTTGTAGAAGTCGAGTCTGGTGTCTTCTGAAGAAATACACTATGAAAATCACGAGTCATAGCACAAACACTTGCTGATATTTCAGCTTTGACAACACTCACATTTTCCACTAAACACCTGCAGCACTACAATATCTATAAGTGTTGTAATATGTGACGAAATGTCAAAAAATAAGTAACTTAGTCTATCGTTTTTAATCGTCTAAAAACACCAAAACAGTGAACCGGCACACAGTTAAAAAGCGAACCGTTAAATTTATTCGAAAGCACGTGTGATGGGACCGACAATATCAGCTGAGTAGAGACGGGACGGTGCTGATACTGATGATAGTGGTGTATAGTGCATGACTTTCACCATATTACCGGTTGTAACGCGGCGCCCGCTCTTCAACTACTGACACGACGAGAGCGAACGACTAACCACTGTGCATCGGTCGAAGGGATGGCGCTGAGGTGAAAAGAGGAGGGAAAACAACACGACCGGCCACGAATCACTACGAGTCTGCTGCAAGTTTTCTGTGCATATTATGCAAGTACTTAATGAACGTCTTTTCTTTGGTAAGTTAATGGACTCGTTTGGATTACTCTTATTTTATATTTATTACTTACGTACACTTAGTTACTGCTCCACATTACATCTACTTTGCTCTACCGTAGTTCATAACGTTCTTAATACACCTGTTGAATTATAAATCTCTCGTTTTTATAATTAGATGACAAATGGTCGCGTTCTTTCGTATCACAGTAAGTACTATAATTATATCTTAGTTTAAAAGACTAGAGTTTAATCATCCTCTAATCCTGCCTTCAAAAGTAAAGTTATACAGCTATTTTAATTTCAATAATTCGGCTATCTTACGAGGGTAATATTTTAAGCTTTTACAAACGATCACAAGGTGGTGCTATTGGGAATGTCATCACTATTTGAGCAGTAATTGACATTTGTTATGGTGAAAATAGTTGCAGCTTAGAAATAGACCGGGTAGTTTCGTTACAGTCAGCTTTTAAACAAAGCAATTTTGCGAAAAAATGGAAATTTCACGTGAAGGTCTTCGTTGGAATTTTTTTTTAATAAATATTTTAGCAAAGACCTAACTCAACAGCAATGCATAGTATCACTTCGTTCAACTTTTGGCAATCAAGCACCATCAGAAAAGACTGTTTATAATTGGTTTGCAGGATTTCGTCGTGGTCGTACGTGAATAATGAACTTTAAGAGAAGTACGTTGTTAAAGAGAAGATGATTAGTATGACAGAGGTGAGTTAAAGAGAATTGAACGTTCGTTTTGAAATAAACACTAATGTGTTCTTCTAAATAAATCACTCTGTAGTTCTACCACCACAGGTCGTTAACGCGCGGACAATTGAGCAAAATGTTTGGGGTTCGAATCCCACTGGCACCGTCCTCCCTGACTGAGGTTTTTCCTTAGTCCTCATAAATGACAAATACCGGGGAGGTACCCCAAACTTAGGCTTGAAACGTTTCCTTCCTTTAAAATAAATCCTTCCCCAATATATCATTTCATCTCATGTATCATCAGTGTCCACCGCCTGTGATGCCTCAGTAGTAAAAACAAATTAAAAACTTGTGTAGTTCTTAGATATATAAGTGCTAGGGTTGAAAGTTAAATTATTGAAATGATAAATATGAATGTCCACTGAAACTACCTGCAGAGGTAGAGGTGCAGAACTGTTAGAAGTGGGAGGGGGTAAGTGTTTGGGATGCAGACGTTTGTTGACCAGTATCGCATTTTGAGACTTGCTTCATTGCAACTTTGTCTTTATTTATATTATCTGTATGCTGCTCTATTTAAGGTCTGTCCTCTAGCCAAAGTTGTTGTAATCATTTCCTTCCCCCCCCCATTTATTCCATGGCAGCTTTCAATGGCATGGTATACATATATGTGGGGAAAAAAAAAAAAAAAAAACAGAAGAAATTGCAACAACAACAGAATGATTTAATCTGACTAGAATCTCTGCCTCTCCAGACACTTTCAGTTCACTGATGATGCTGATCATAGCGCCGACGAGGGCTCTTGTATTTAAATTAATTTAAACCAACGATCCGGTAAAGACCAATTTCAATAATTATTCTTTTGTTTGCACTTTTAAGAGATTTTTCATATGGATCGTCTTCAAGGCTATAGGGTCATGTTTGAATTCAGCAATCATTTAAAAATTTAGCAGATATTTCTCATAAATTTATAGGCATACCTTGCTATTTCAAATGAATGCTTAATACTGATATACTAATGTTAAAAAAAAATCCATCACTGAGCAGCTGCGTACACTAAGCAAATTCCACAGTAGGTTGAATAATCTTAAAAATGAATATAACATACAAATGAGGACATATTAATTACATTCTTGCAATTCTATAAGTATTACAAAAGAGAAACCGTATTTTAGGGTTTTTTATTGTTGAGATTAAACCACAAAAATTAATGGTATACTATTAATTAAATGAAATACACGACCATTGATAGACAAAGCTATATTGTGTGGGTATTTTTAAACATTATCAAATGTAAGCATGTTTATGAGCTGAGCCCTTGGAATCATCTTTGCATTAAAGAGAAAAAATAACAGAAAGTTTCAGCTTACCTTGTGTATTTAAGATGTTCATATATTTCATTGTAACAAAAATAAAGTTAATGTTTAAAAAGCAATTACTAAGTAATACACACAATCAGCAATGAACAAGCCAAGGTTTCATCGGTTTTCATTGGCTTTGCAATTTAATTTAAAGGTTACTGTAGTAAAAAAAAACGTTTTCTGAAGTTTGTTACAGAGCGCTCTTATATACAAATGTAGATCTCACACACACATTACATTAATATTTCACAGTTGCTGTCCTTACACTTGTTTTGTTAAATACAAAACAGATGCATCGTTATAAATACAGTTTATATGCTGAATTAATTGGTCCTTTTATTTTGAAACAATCGAAAGAAAATTAAATTCTAGAATTCTTTTTAATTTTCGGTATACCTTTTCTCCTAATAGTTCAATTTCCCTTATTTTCAGAACCTATTTTTTTCTTCTTATTTCATTTAAATGGTATATACTGAATTTTGTTGTGAATAAATAAATATTGTTGCCGCTAGAGGGAAATTTAAATTTTGGGTTTCATGTTAACCCCCACTCCTAATTGTCCGATCCCCTGATTTTCAGAAACTAATTTTCTTATTTTATTTCAATGGCATATACCGAGTTTCTTTAAAAAAAGAATAAAACTGCAGCCTCTAGAGTGATTTAAAATTTTCTCTTCAACCCCCACTTTTATACTTTCGGTTTTCAGGTATACCTCCATTCCTAAGGCCCGATTTTCTTCATTTTCAGAAAAAAACATCTTATTTTATTTAAATGGTATATACTTACGTTACGAAAAAAATTGGTGCCGCTAGAGTGATTTTTAAATTACGGGTCTCAGATAAATTCCCACTCCTAATAGTTCGATTTCGCTGATTTCCTAAATTTACTTTTATTAATTTATATTTATGGGCATATACCGAGTTTCACTGAGGAAAAAAAAACAATTAAATTGCGGCCACTAGAGCGATTTTTATAGTTTCGCTTTATATCTATCCCCATTCCCAATTGTTCAATTTTGCCGGTTAACGAAATGGATGAATCGTTTGTTAATTGGTGTTTATATACCGAGTTTCGTTGAGAAACCGCTAGCTGGTTTTTTTTTTTTTTTTTTTTTTTTTTTTTTTTTTTTTTTTTTTTTTTTTTTTAAATCGTTGTCATTTTCAGTGTCTAGTAGGGTAGAATCGATGGAGATTTGAAGAAAAAAAATTTTCATGGGTACAACTGCAATTTAGCTACTTCGGAATCCGTTAACACCTGAGAATTGCATAGTCCACTATGAACAATGCTGTGAACTTTTCCGACTGCATTTGTTTATAGGGCAATGCAAAGTGAAAGTACAAAGGGCAAAACAATTCTTCAATTCTAAAGAAAGAAAATAACCCATGGTTTACTTACCTTACTTTACTTACCTTTATGCTAAATTCTATTTTTTAGCCCAAATACACAAATGGAACATTTTTATATTTGTTTTACTGAGTTTTTGTGAATACTTCTGTTTTAAGAGAAATATGCATTAGATTACTTCATTATTAACCTTTTCGTTTTTAAAACGTTTGTGGAAACGTAGATTTTAAAACATTTATACGATGTATATTGTTAATACAATACAACAATTAAGTTAAATTAGGAGGAACAGCAAACACATTGAGCCAGCGCTACTGAATAGTAATTTATTACCTTCTATCTTCGAGATATCGATTGCTGAGGTGGCGGGAATGCAATGCAATTCATGTTTGTGCTTACTGGACCGTGCGGTGAAGGGTGAGTTACGCAGGTCAAACTCCTGTATCGTGTGTGTGTTTGTATGACTCACTTGCCAACGTGCAAGATCGCACCTGGTCTGTGTTGGTTTAGTGTCAGTGTCTTCGGAAGTAGAGCTCGAATTATACACAGTTCTTAGTAGCGATGCACCACATTGAGTGTTGTATTAAAGAGAGACAGTTTACTACCATAAGTGTGGGCTCCATCGCTAGTGGGAAGTGTCTCTACGTTGAGCTTGAAAATTCTTTCTAATTTTAAAAGTGAGATAAGTGTTGTACGAGGGTTACCTTATAAGTTTTTACAAAAACTATGACAGAAAAAATATGTTGAGCAATGGATTCCATTTCTTTTCAAAATAATCTCCTTTAAATTTTATACATTTTTGCATGCGTTCAAACAAATTCTCGAAACATTTTTTCCACTCTGACTTTGGTATCTCAAAAACACATTTTTAAAGGCTTCAACAGCTTCTTGAGGTGATGAAAATCGCTGTCCACGCATTTTTGTTTGACATTCAGGAAAAATGGAAGTCGTTAGGTGTTAAATCAGGTGAATACGGGCAGTGAGACATTAATTAGATGTTTTCCTCCTTCAAATAATCAATTGTGACAGCTGGTATTGTCATGATGAAGAATGATGTGATGTTTTCGATTGTTTTTCCCGATTTGTTGATGATTCCTGGCAAACAAATTATTGTGTATAATTCAACATTAACTGTTCTTCGATCTTCTAAGGGAATGGTTGCGACATGTCCAGTACAACCGAAAAAACAAACGATCATTTTCTAAGAAGTGCTTCGTAAACGAACAACTTTTGTGGGATTCGGTTCATCTTGGAACACCCAAACAGTGGATTGTTCCTTAGTTTCCGGTTAGTACGAATATATCCACCTGTTACAATGTGGTATACGATTTTGTAGTTTTTCGGTGCAACTTTTGAACATTTCATTTCGCCATTAACACGAGTGTTGTTGTTATTGTTGTTGGTTTTTTTTTTTTTTTTTTTTTTAATATATCTTGTCAAATTATACGGAATCCATCGGGAACCGATCTTTTTCACAGCTAAATGTTCATGCAAAATCAAATGTACTGCAGTGTTCGATATGCTTAAGGATACCTCTATCTCACTGTAAGTCACATGCCGATCTTCTTCAATCACATTGTGCACAGCATCCATTTTTTTTTTTTTTTTTAATGACAACCGATTTTGGTAGATCTGCATGAAATTCATTACAGACAGACGCGTGACCATGACGTAATTCTGCAAATCATTTGAAAGCAGTCTTTTCTGATGGTGCTTCATTACATAAGTTGAACTAAACGAGCCTATGCATTTCTGTTGCTTAACTAAAATCTTAAAAAATCATCCAACGAAAATCTTCACGTGAAATTTCCAATTTTTTCCGCAAAATCGCTTTGTTTAAACACTGTCTGTAAACAAACCACTCGGTCAGTTAGTAAGCTGCTTCTTTTTCTATAATAACGAGTGTCAATTGTTCCAAAAATAGTAATGATGTATCTCAATATCATTTGTAAAAACATAAAAGGTAGCCCTCGTATATCTGATTGGAGAGCGGTTGGGTAAATTATGTTTACGGTTTTTACAATGCACTATTGCAATAACCTATATTGTTAAAAGTGAATTTTATATGTAAATACACAAGGATGGTTTAATAGTTTGGTAACAAACAGCAAGTTAAACACGTTTTTTTCACAAATATCAATTTTAATTCTATATGCAGTCCCCATAATCCAGTGAATTTCCAATTTTTTCATTCCGTCGCCAGAAGGCTATAAGTGTTCAACAGTACTATAAAACGATAAGCTTTAACTTCTTTTCCTTATTATATTGCCTCTTTGTTAAGGCACAAAAATCTTGAAATTTTTGTTTTTCGTTTTTCCACTTGAATTCAATCTATGATCTTTCAAATGATTACTGAAATGTGTTGTTTGCTCAATTTTAAACCCATTTAACACGAAACTGAAATGAATGTTACAAGGACGTGGCCCATCTTAATGTCAGATTTTACAACTTAAACTATTTCTGATAAAAATATTTAAATATGGCACTACTGAGGTATTGTTAACTTTCACTTGAGAAATTTAGCACTAGCCAGCACGTTAAAAATATTAGATTAGCGATTTTACCGCGCATGGCACCAAATTGTTGTTTTTCAATGTGATTGCTATTTACATGTACACGTGGTCAATTTAGAGGCTCAGCTAATATGTGGAGCATTATAACTACATTTTCGTAAGTAGTTAAAGTGGGTAGAAGAATAACTTAAATTGTTTAAAAAAGGAATAATATTGATAACTGTTATATAACTGCTTCAATAAGTGATGGAGATTTTAATCTCCCATCTATACCAACTCAGGTAGACCCAAATTCAGAAAAATTTAGCAGCTGCGGTAAGAAACCCAAAGAAATTAAAGAACAGCACAGTACTTTGTTGAAAAACTGAATGAGAATGATGTAAATAAAATTACTGATATGAAAAGTTTATCCAAAACATTCTTAAATATGTATTAAGCCAAAGTTAGGGCCAGAAAGGCTTGGCATTTTTAGATGGCACATGGCAGAAACGTGGTCATATGCCACTAAATGGGACCTTACCTCCTGATAACCATGATGGTGCTCAGCTAAAATAATACCCTTGCACACCGAGCGCGTTCACCGTGCTTCCAGTAACGCGCAATTTATTTCTCCCATTATATTAATACGTCTCCAATGGGGTCACCCACGATGTATGCAATTCCTTTGTTTTAGATACCTACCTGATTCCCGTTGGATATTAAAGCAATATATACGGCCATTCATACAAGGGAGACAACAGAATCAGAGCCCCCACTCCACCTACTGATTCGTTTCACTCCCCGGGTGACTGCACTTTAGATACCTAGAGCGCAACGGAAGATATTAATAACTTTTGGGGTATAACTTTTAATTCCTTTTACATTATTTTTGTTATTATAGGTAGAGAAATAAAACCTATAAACTACACGCAGATCTCACTACCCCAGAATGGCACGAACTCGTGAGCGGGAGTTCTGGGGTTCGAATCCCACCAGGACCGTCCTCCCTGACTGAGGCCTTTTCCAGGTTTTCCCCAGTTCTCATAGCTGACAAATGCCGGGGAAGTACCCCAAACTTAGGTCTGGAACGTTTCCTTCCATAAAAATTCCTTTCCCAATATATCATTTCATTTCATGTATCATCAGTGTCCATCGCCTGTGGTGCCTCAATAGTAAAAACGGGCGTTAAACATCATTAAAAAAAACTACCCCGGAAGGTTAATAAGAAATACAAGTTCTAGATTTCCATATGGAGGTGGATATTTTGCACTGCACGTCAGGTTTTTATGGTATTGTTGGCTGACTTTAGTATATTCCTAAGTTACGGATAGGCAGAGCTTACCTGCATACTGGGAGAAACCAAAATTGGTATAATACATGTGCCGGTAGTAGCTTGTATTTTGAATAAGAGAGGCTTTTTCAGCGAATGGTTGTGGTGTTCCTGTGTTACATAGTGCTTACATTATGTGTAAACTATGTACTAATTTTTCTTCGTTAGATATGCTACGACATAAACATAATCTTAAAGAAATACTTTTTATGTGCTATAAATATAACGGATTCTTTCAGAGAAGTATCAAGGCAATTCGCAAGTAAATATCCTGGCATTCGTGTTCTAGGTAGCGAAACTGTTCATAAAAAGTTATAAAAGACAGAATGTCTTCCTGATAAGAAACGTGTTCTAAATCATCGTGTTTTTACGGAATGAAAGTTAGATGCAATACAGGAAAATCTTACATAGATGCCGACAATGTGTTGCCGCTGAGGGGCATCGTTTTCAACATCTCTAATAACACAGCTAGTGCTTATTTTTATCAATTTAAATACGATAGCAGTTTATACTTTCAGTAAATGTGTAAATATTGCAATAAAAATAATTACTTTATGCGAGGCCATCCTATACCGCCTTTTCGGGTTGCAGTGGCTGCTTTTCTCCAGTAAGCAACTCGCCCAGGCGGCCCGTAGCTTAAATAACCTAACTGTAAAAAGCATACTATATTCAATATTCTTATGCAATAGGTTATGCATTTTATTGGCTCCACAAGTTGTCATATTTTTGTCAAATAATCGCACATTCTCTCAGTTTTATCAGTATTATTTTGTTATGGTTTTTTTCGAAGGAGTTAATTTAATTACTCATATATTCTTCATTTTCCTCATAATCTTTGAAATGCTCAACAAATTAGGCTGTTTTTGTTACCGTAACAACAAAATTGAACCTGGTTTTCATTGAATTGCAGCTGTATTGATTCAACCCTGTTTGGTTAATTTTTATTTGCGGAAATACCAGAATTGTTCCATAAAGAATGGTCATAATATTTTTACAGGCATCGTTTCTCTTGCTAAAACTTTACAATATTTTGTTAGCTTAATGCATACTGTTTCCATGGTATTAGTTTCATTATTTTCATTTCCCATCCGCGCCTCTGAGAGCTGTACAAGTTGAGATATCTTCAGTTCCGCTGACAGCAAAATGGGTTGGTGGATTTGTTTTATTTACGGGTGCTCTTTAACATCTCAAGTCATCAGCGTCCCATTCAATTCAGGGCGTGAAAAAGCTGATAAATTTTGCTCAGAGGCCTCTTCTTTCAAGCTTGAAGTTCTTTTACGTGCCGTAAATCTACTTAGAATTTTTACGCCCGAAAAAAATCCATCCGCCCTGACCGTGCAAAACAGAGCTAACACGTGACGAACAATATGCTACTCTGAAATCTGCTTTGTCTCAACAAATTTTCATCTGAGGTTTATGAGGAGTTTGTGCATAGCACAGCCCAAAGTTGGTTTAAAATGTTTAAAGGGGGAAGGCAATAATTTTCAAAAGAAGGTGAGATCAACGCTCCAGTAAGCGCTCTAATTGAAGAAAAATTTTAACATACGGCTGCCTTTGTGAGAGAGTATCATCGAATAACATTACAAACACTTTCAGAGAGTCTACAAAGTTTACTGGCTGTCACCCACACCTTGATAACTGAAAAGCTACACATGAGACACTTTTTTGAGAGTGGGTTCCAAGACTGTTTCCTCAACAAAATGACGTTCGCGTGCAGGTTTTGCATACAGTTGAAGATGATGTTACAGGAAGATGCGAAGGTAATCACTGCTGATAAAACTTGACTACATCATTTCTGTCCTGTGAGCAAACAACAAAGTCGTGTGAAAATCTCCATCATCATCACCAAAACAAGTCAAAATGGTTGCTTCTGCTGGGAAAGTTGTGCTCACTTTATTTTTTGATATTCAACGAACGGCCTACCAATATTTCGTATACAACTATGACTGGGCAATACTACAGAATTTTGCTGAAAGCTCTGCAAAACCTCATCACACGAAAAGGCCTTAGCTGGATGTTGCTCACGATAACGCACGGCCGCACATCGCAAAAGTTGTTGCCGTCACATAAATCAATGTCAAGCGTGTCCCCCAACCTTCCTACAGTCCGGAAATGCTGGGCCTTGTGCATTGTACCTGACGGGGGAGTACTTTGAGATAGATCATCAAAATTATGAGAAAGTTTATAGATAAGTTGTAAAAAAATAATTTTAATTCTTTATTATACAGCCCTCGTAAATGTTATTACATCTGTCAACTCGTTTCGGGCTTATTCATTCTTGTTAAGAATGTGGACGCATTTTTTCAGCTCACTTTCGGTGCTTTTATACGCAAAATAGTTTGATAACTGGCTCCTACAATCTTAGTTTCTTTTTCAGATATTGCCAAATATTAATCCAACATACTTCTTTACTTGGGGGCTATTTGAAGGAAAACGTTTTCTAAGCAAATCTACGACAGAGAGACTCCATTTCACGAAGCATTCGCGAAATGTTGTACAATGTGAAAATGTACAACGTCTGAGAGGAAGGCAATGGGCGGTGATGAAACAAAATCTCATTTTTATGTAATAATTAGTAAACGACTACTTTATAGGCTAATGTGGACTACCGTCCTGCAGATATGTAAAGAAAATTAAAGATGTCATGTGAAGTGAGCTCTGACTTGATGTAAACAAACGATGTGCATAGCACGAGACGTAATTAAGTTCATACATTCAAACGTATTAAGACTTACCCCGTCTTGTTTCTTATCAAGCCAATGCCTTTTTCAGTCGTTTTTCGATCGCTAATTACACATATAGGGCCCACTCACACTGAGGGACCGATATAGCAGTAACGGGTGGTTACTTCAATGTCACGGCTCCATGGAATACATCGCAAGTACAGAAAGACGTAGATACATACGAGTACATAAAGATAGAATGAAGATGAAAGATGAAAGATGAAATGTAAGACTAATCTGTGGCAGAGAAATACTAACCCGAAATTAACCTCTTCTGAAAATGTAGCGAGGGAAAGTACGGTTAACCTCAGTCAGGTTACTAAGCTGCAACATTTGAACCTTGAATGTCTCAAATATGAGTAATGCTGTAATATTAATTAAAATACAGAATTCGTTCATAAAGTGAACTACTGTAGTTTCCCAAACGTCTTTCCACTACCGCAAAGTCCTGTACACTATTTTTTTAGTTTAACGTCCCTTATAAAGTCATGTTTGATGAAATGAGTGCGTATATCCACTCCGAGACCACAATTCTTAAAGGTACCCTGCATGCAACTTTTCAGCAAAAACTTCGGAAAACCGATGCAACTGACCTTATGGGATTCGACCCCGGAAACTCCAGAATTGCAGGCAGACACGCTGACCACAAGACCACGGAGGTAGTCCCTGCAAACTGAGTGACAGTGCGTGATTTGTGATTTTATTGAGATTACAGCCTGCTGAACACTGTGCCTCTGCTAATAACATTCATTTACAATGTTATGACTGGCTATTGGCATACGTCATATCGCAACGTAGCTATGACTTTGATTCATATGGATGCCTGTAGCTGCACATTAAACTATTGAAGGCTTCGTTCCCAATATCAGTATTTAGTATAAAGCCTCCATATTCTCTGTACATATTTTACTGCATCCGTGTAAATAGGACACATACAATACGCATAACAAGTGCACGAGCAAATACCATGTGTCGCACCCGATATTATACTCTAGTTTTATACATTTTATGTAATATTAACATTATAAAACAATAATTTATTACAAAATGTATTACATTTTTATAATGTTCTATTTTGTGTAATGACGTACTAAAGCTTTGACGTAATAATTTTTAGCAGTAACAGTAATTATAGCTGGTTGCTATAAAGTTGCCTAAAGCAATGCATCATGCTAACGGAAGAATTGGATTTTCAACATCATTTAAAATAAAGAATTTAAATCATTAAGCGTGCTTATAAAGAATTTGTGTGCTTTGAAAATCATTTCTGTTTTATGCATAAATGTCATAACTTATTTGTATCACTTCATTAGCTTTTTGTTTTAGGACAAAGTGGGGTTCATGTGCAACGGATGTACAAACAGGCTTGAAATATATTTCATTTTGAAAGATCTTTCACGAGAATCCCTTTTCCTTTAGAAGAAAACTTAAGAGTGCGTAAAAAATAATTTCCGTGGTATGGTGGTAGCATTCACAGTTCCCATGCAGCGGACCGTGGTCCGATTCGAGAGTGGGTTAGATCACAAAAAGAATTTCTTTCCCCTCCCAGGTTTCCATTCTTAGTTCTTAAGGTGAATGTATGGGAAACATGGGCCTATAAGTTCCCTGAATTCAAAAGGCGATTTATTATCTATCGTTCATTATTTGGTGCAACAGATCCTACAGTCGCAATGTCCTTATTGTTGGGGTAAATTGCATTGATGTTCATTGTAAAATTTTGCACTAATTAGGTGGTCTTTAACTAATAAATATTATGATATAAAATTATGTTATATATACCTCCATAATATTTTATTATTAGATATCCAAATCTAGTTTTAATTTCTTTCCCAATTACAGGAAATGTTTTATTTCAGTTTTCCATCTTATGTATATCTGCGACACAGGGTGTAACAAAAAGGTATGTCAAAACTTTGGAGAAACATTCCTCACATATACAGGTTAAAAAATATATATATGTTCATGGGTCCGGAATTGCTTCATTTCCATGTTAGAGCCCTCTTTCTGCACTTGTACTACAAACGAATATTCAAAAACAGAACTCTGAGAAACAGAAAATCTCCTCTATTAGTACAAATACATTCATCCACCCGTTGTGGCATGGACTCTGAAATGGAAATAATTGGCTTAGAGCTCCCATAATAAATAATAAGAAATAAATTAATTATTGCCAAGGAATATGCATATACTAATCATAGACGCAAGGTTATATTTATCTCATGTACCGTAATTGTAAGGTTTGTTATTCCATATATTACAATTGTAAGTTTATATTTGTTTCTTGTAATATGATTGTAGTGTAATATTGGTTCTAGGAGAATGTGTCCGACTATTATGAGGCACAAAGATGCTCTCTTGAAAGCATGCGGCCAGACCCAAAAGGTCGTTAAGAATAGAGAACCTGTTATGTGTTTTGTAAACAAATCCATTCTCGAATACTTCCTGGAGAAATGGTAAAGTTATGTCTTTTAAGAGGGGTCCTTTTGTTTGCTATAGAATTTTGTTTCTATTATTTTAGGTAAGGGTAGACTATATAATAAAAACGTTATGACGATATGGAGATGAAGAAACAGATCGACAACCTTTCAAGGAAGATGCTAACGGCGTCATATTGATACTTATGAGATGGAAGTCACGTAGGCATGATTAGCCAATCAGGAAAGTAAGAAGGATCGGAGAGAAATATCATCCAATAGAAACGCGAAGTTGAGGGGTGATGTTCTAGATCTTTGTCAAATCATATTTTAAAAGAACTAAAATAACTTCGGGAGGCTAACGGACTGCCATGTTTATTTAAGCTTGTAATTTTACGGCCCAGCATCCGTTCAGCTCAGTTTTCAGATCAGTTCTCAGGAAATCCCAGTTCTCACTTAGCATGTCTTCAGTTCTTAGGAGACAGGGAAAAATTTCAGCGTCTGAGTTTAGTATGATAGTTTAGCGCCAGGTTAGAGTTCAGTATCACGTTTTAGCGTAAATGAGTCAGACAGATTGTCAGATATTCCCTGCCAGTAATTCTAATTTAAGTCTATGAAGTTTAAAGCTATAAAGAAAGAAGTTATTTTAGACAAGGTTTTATAAAATATTGTGCTTATACTGGAGTCAGGGGATTTAACTGCTGAGTTAATTAGTCAAAGCGTCAGTATGGGGAAACTAGAAAATGTTATTACTAGTCGGTTACATTGATACTAAACACTGATTAGCATTATTATACCCTCATCATTATCAGTTTGAGTCGTGAGCTTTTGTATTGACGGGAAACGAACAGTGCATCAGTAAAAGTGCCACGGGCGAAACATCGCTGGCAACGTCATAAGGGTACTGTAATAGTAATGCGAAAGTGGCATACACAGCGTCTCATATCCTCCACGCAGTAACCGAGTTCTCTTCCAACACAATAGACAGTGAACAATAAAGTGCAACTCATCACGCAATACAACAAATCTATTTAATTCATTGTCAACATCCTGGTACTATCCCTTTCCCTATTATCCGCAGATAACAAAAATCCAGCTAGAAGAGCAGACAGTGGGAAACTATCACAGGGGAAGAAGAAAACATCAACCCTGAAGTAAAAAACAGTCAATCAAAATGTCTAATCATTGAAAATCATCTCCACCATAATTAATAATTAATTCCTGATACTGCTCCCTGATGCGCTAATGCATTCCTGGAGTGTCTCGTATTGCCTGGCAACCTTGCAGAATACAAGCACGAAGACTCTCTACGCCTTCAGCTAATCCGCAGATCATATGAGCATCTGCCAACTATTTATTTGAATATCTCACTTTACTGTAGTTGGAATGAGCTCCGTAAACACACTGAACTGAAACTACTTGCTCAGTACTAGTTAAGCAATGAAGTGAATAGCATAACAAGCGATCTAGTGATACAGGACGACCATAACTGTGAACCTAGGAACTAAGAGTAGTTACAACACCCCACTCCATTCAATCAGAAGTTAAAAGATTACACACTGTACTTATTAGCCAAACTGTAGACAATTTCAGCATCCAAGGTAAACTGCAGCGTGCTATTGATAATTTTCCTAAATTGTAGCCCCCATGCTAACATACATGAATTCTTTCTGCCTAACAACCGGTATAATATATATATATATATATATATATATATATATATAATAATATCATCTATTTTTAAATTTTTCCTGAAGTCAATAAATATTCTTCTGTTTTAAAAACATAACTTTGTGCCATAAATACACTTTCAAATAATTTTCGCTACCTTTGTATGGATTTGTCTGAACTTTATTTTGGTAAACACAGTGCATCAATGGTACCTTTCGTTTCAGAAATATTCACGGCGGCAGCTTAGATAACGCACTCTGTATAATAAAACTAAGCACACATTTGAATCATTGAGGTGTTCGTTGTAGAAATAAGTAAACATATTCTTGACATAACTGTTAATTTGACCTTAGATGGTTATTCATTACAGGCACTCTAACTTCATTTGGTATAAGTCTCTGAAATATATGATTGCCAAGCAAGTCGCATATTAGCAAAGTCATATTCCGGCATAGTAATGTATGTAATTTAATGATTTTTTATGTTGGGTACATATCGTTTTGTGCTGTATTGTAGGAGACTATTAGTATGCACTAATGCTGACTAACTTGTCATTGTTTACTAACAATGTGTTCCGTTTAGCATGATTACTAATACGCGTAACAGGCCCAAATTACTATGTTTTAAGATAAACAATTTTAATGGTAAAAAAATTAAAATAACGCCGCAGGTGGCATCAAAAATATCTGCCAAATTAGACGCTGGTTAATACATGGGCTGTTCAATAAAGAGTTATAATTTTTATAGCAATAGTTTCTTGCTCTAATATTTCAATTTACAATATTTTCTTAGCTTAAGGCTTAAGGTGCACGTAGTGTTAGTTTCATTGTTGCCATTTTTTTTTTGTTTCCGACTGTGAGAGGTGTACAAGTGGAGACATGTTCAGTACAGTCATGTGGAGGGGACGCGATGAATTCTCGTACTTCCGTCTCAACAAATCTTTGTTTGTTCTTCCTTACAGCATGGCTAGAAGTGATTTAAACTGTTTAAAGACGGGAGACAGTCAATTTCAAAGGAAGACGTCCCGGGGGCTTCAGTTTATGCTCTAATTAACACAGCTGCTGTCATTGTGGGTCGTTGAATAATATTAAGAACAGTTTCAGAAATTTTGAAAATTTCACTGGGTGCCCCACGCACGCTGGGAACTGTTATTTATTGTTAATATTTTTGTAAATATGATTATTGTATAGGTATATTGTCCGCCGGTGTTAAATAGTAACATGCACGGTTTCTAGACCCGTGCGTATAGTTTGTAAAATAAATATCCATATCTAACTGAACAGTTGCACATGAGACGTGTTTGCGATTGGGAGTCCCAAAAAAAAAGCGTTTGCGTGCAGGTTTGTATGCTGTTGTAAAGAATGTGTACAAGAAGATTCGGGGTTTCTTTTAAAGGTAATCACGACTGATTAAACTTGGTTACATCATTTCAATCCTGTGAAGAAACAGCAAAGCTCTCTGTGATCACCAACACGAACAAAAGTAAAAGCAATTGCTTCTGCTGGAAAAGATATGGTCATTTATTTTTTTGATAATCAAGGAACGGTTTACCAGCATATCATCCCTGCACCGCAACTGTAACCAGGCAGAGAGATTCTGAAAACCTTGCAAGATCATATCATACACAAAAGGCTACATTACCTGCAACAAGCTGGAACCTGCATCATGATAATGCAAGGATGTACATCGCAAAGGTTGTTGCTTCACAAACATCAATGTTCAAGTGTTCCTCATCCTCCATATGGCTCAGATATAGCCCGTGTGACTTATCCACTGCATCAAACGGGGACTACTTTGAGAAAGAGGAGGACATGTAAGTATGCTGTTAAATTATATAGAATCCGTTTTATCATGCGACTTGCATTTGTCCTGTGGTCAGGGTAGCCAACTCTATACCTCCACTATATAACTCCTGAACAGGCATCACTGATCACTTTTGCTAGAGGCGATGGGGAGCTATTGATAGCAACAAAAGCATGGACAATAGACAATCATAACGCAAAATGGAGGGTTCTTCAAAGCCTTTTGGTGATGCGCCAAAGGTGAAAATTGATCTTATCATTAGGAATTCCAAGCCACAGAATACAAAGAAAAATAGAGACACTGTATGTTACCTTTTCTCTCTCCCTTAGTTGGTATTTTTTTTAATGGTGTTTAACGCCCGTTTTTACTACTGAGGCACCACAGGCGGTGGACACTGATGATACATGAAATGAAATGATATATTGGGAAAGCATTTTTTTTAAGGACAGAAACGTTCCAGGCCTAGATTTAGGGTACCTACCCGACATTTTCCAATTATGAGCACTGAGGAAAACCTGGAAAAAATCTCAGTCAGGGAAGACGGTCCTGGCGGGATTCATACCACAGACCTCCTGCTCGCGAGTCCGGGCCTCAACGACCTCGGCCACTCGTGGCTGTCATTTGGCATTAGAAAATCGTACGGCAGCTATTGCAATAGTCAACTTTTGTCCATTTCATCTCGCAGTTTCTGAATAGAATACATGTTCATAAGTATAACATTTTATGCAGGTGTTAATATTCTGTGCACGAATTTCAAATATATATCACTTTTATTTTTATTCCATTCACGAAATAGTCTTAAGCCCGCATTTTTCTCTTATCTATTGACATTACTGACAGTTGACATTCATCTGTCGCAAGGTTGCTTGATAATGTTCAGTACAAATATACCATTATTACAATGTTGTTAGCCAAGTATAGGGAAACTATATTTAAATATTATTTTATTCGTGAAATAGTCCTAATAAATATCACTTGAGGGTTTGTACTTTCTCAGGGCCTCTCGTGATATTACTTATGATCGTTCTTTTTTGGACAGATCTTGTAAGTGAGTGGAAAATGTGTTACAATTAAATTTTCGTAGGTTTCGACATACCGTTTTGCAATGTGAAAACGCGAACATTGATAGGAAATGTGTGAATTAATTTTGGGAATGTTGCTAAGGCCATAGATAACAGTTATGCAAACATTATTATAAGGCTTAGCATCTTGGGGAGAGACAGGACGGAACACTGTGCATATGCGTTAACGACCTGTATTCGAGAGAGGTACGTGCTGATAACTGCACAGGCGACACGAGTAAACAACAGGCTCTATGGCGAGGAACAGTAAAATATGCCCTTTCATTCACCAGGACACAAAAAACCATTTTAATTATTATACCAGTCAGCACTTTGCTTGCCTGTGTACAGCCGTACCTGCCGCAGGGCATGCCTAAGGTGAAGATATAGGACAATTTTGTTGCAATCATTGTAATGTATGCATTTGAACAGAAATTAATGACGGTGGGATTATTTTGTTATCGATGGTGATTTTTATTATTATTATTATTATTATTATTATTATTATTATTATTATTATTATTATTATTATTATTTTAATCGGGCAATTGGATGTTTTTCTTGTCTTGCCTCGGCTCTTGGAGTCACGAGTTCGATGCTTCCTATCTCACTGGCTCCAATGCAGAGGATAGGGATATCAGGGGAATTTGGTCTGTTTTTAATGACTTGGAGTAACTAGGGTGGAGGGGGGTTGTTTACTGTAATAATGAAGTTCGGCTCAGGTTGGACATTTACTTCATTCGGCAATTTGGAAGGTTCTGGAACATGCTATGCTTCTGTCGTGTGTTCTGATCCTATTGTACTTTATAATCTACGCTCAGAATATAATTTACTGTCTTCACTCGATTATTTACTCACTTTGACACAATTTCGAAATCTAACAGTCACCTTATCACTGACTGTTACTAATGTTACTCTTATTATTCCTGTTGCCACTGTTACTGCTGTTACTCTGTTACTCCTCTCGCGAACGCTTATAACTTACTTCTTATAGTTAATGTTAATGTTAATGTTAATAATAGTTACGTGAATTCGCTCCGCCCTCCCATGGCTTTACTTCCCTTCCGAGTCGGTCCTGGTGATGTAGTGGTAACCATCTTGCCTTCTAAACCCAAGATCGCGGGTTCAAACGAAGGAAGTATGGCTTCCTTCAGAAGGGAAGCCGTGGGTCCCGTGTCGTACATTTACGGCACGTAAAAGAACCTCAAGCCTGAAAGAAGAGGCCTCTGAGCAAAATTTGTCGGCAGTTTCATGCCCTGATTTGAATGGGACGCTGATGATTTTAAAGAGCGTCCGTATATTAATCAAATAATAAATGATTCCCTTCCGAAGGAAGCCATACTTAGGATTTCACCACCAGGAACTGTGGAATGCACTCCCGCATTCGCGTGATATGGTTCCATATTGGAAATTTATAAAGATGAAAAAATCTACAGTAAGAGAGCAACAAACCTCCGTAAATTAATCACTGAAGTCGTTTTGAGCAATTTCTGGAGTAAATCATATCAACATTTAGGCAACAAACTTTTGGGACATTCTGTACTTTGACGTAGTCTTATATTTAGTCTTATTTTTCCAATGTCATATTTTTTTCTTTACTTATATCATATAAAATAATACAGACAAGTACTCGGGCATTTTCTTTTCCTTCGGAAAGACCACATCTTTCAGTGCTTCTGTCCTCATTAAAAAACCCCCATGCTTCAAGCAGTAATTTTAGCGTTTTGGCTGACTATCACATATGAATAAAGTGCCCTCTCTTTGATATTACCAGGTAAAGGTCCCAGGAAAGCCCTCGTTACCTAGAGGACGCATGCTAGTTAGTAACTTGACTCGCAGCAATTAAACGTGCACCACCAGAGTCCCATAGGAATGTTTCGCCGGGCGTTACCTCAAGATACTTGCCCGCAACAAATTTAAACGGTAACGTCACTCTCAGTTATTAAACGTATTTTAATGCTCTATGAATAGCGAGAGAGCTTATAATTATAGTTATTAACGTAACTTTTCTGTGACTTCTTTTTTTTTTATAACTTCTCTATCCTAATCTATTGGAAAGTTTTATCTCTTTAGCTATTCTTAAAATGAATGTGCATTGTTACAGGTTGTATGACGGATGTTACAGTATAGAGCTAGCGTGTGTTATTTACCTCCGTGTAACGTAACGTGCATAGTGAGACGAAGAAACTCCTAACAGTGGGGAAAGGTCCAGCAAATTGCGGAATCCTTGGGGAATTTGGTGCCTATAGTGAGATTATAGAATGCAATATTCGGGCAGTGAGTGCTGGCTACGAATTGTTCATTGAGATCGGACACTAATTAGGGCGATCTGCTACCATTAGCAGCTGAGAATGGAGAGGGGAAATAAGACCTGGGTTTCAAAATTAAGAAGTAATCTGGAAAATATAGGATTGGGCAACATTTGGATCACAGAACGGAGAAACAGGAGGGGGTTAGGATTAAGAAATTCTTGAGGGGCATTAATAAGCAACTGACTCTTTCGGAGTGTGCAGAAAAAGTTTCGCTGGAGATACAATCGGAACTGAAATCTTATGGGGGATGCAGAGTTACATAACAGGGGCCAAAGCCTGCAATCAGGGGCTCGCTTTAGGCACGTGGAAGATGACTAAAGTAACAGACAGAGAGGGTACGAGAATCTGGACTCGTGAACGGGAGATCTGGGGCTCGAATCCCGCCAGGACCCAGGACCTTCCTCCCTGACTGAGGTTTTTCCAGTTTATGCTCAGTCCTCATAAATGGAAAATGCCGGGAGGTACCTTAAACTTAACCTGGAACGCTTCTTTCCTTTAAAAAAATAATCCTTTACCAATTTATCATTTTACCTCATATAAAGTGTTCACCGCCTGTGGTATCTTAGTAGTAAACACAGGCGTTAAACAGCATTAAAAAAAATAATGAATGAGAATGTTGCATTATATTTGCGGAGAAGTAATCTCGGCAACATATTCTGGCATACTGCAAGAGGACGGAAGAATGGAGCAAGAAATATCAACCGTTTGTTAATCGGAGGAGAAGGCAGCAACAGTGCTGGTATATAGTAAGGAGGAAGAGGGAGTAGGTCAATTTATTAATAAAGTGAGGCAGCTCAAATAGGAAGAAGCAGACACCAGGAGGGGGGATAGGGCAATATTAATCACAACATTTTTGGAATTATTTGTACATATATGTATGGTTTTTAGTTATGTACTTTTGAATTGTTTTCATTTCTGTATATTTATTTATATTTTTATTTCATTATTATTATACTGTTTGTCTCCTAATAGTTAAATGTCATTTCATGTATTTCTTAATGTAATGAGAAAGCACGTACGGTCCCAGGACCCATGCAACATGGATGAGTAACATTTGTAACAAAAATATTTTGTAAATGAATACTCTACTACTACTACTACTACTACTACTACTACTACTACTACTACTACTACTACTACTACTACTACTACTACTACTACTACTACTACCACTATTACTACAACTACAACTAAAACTACTACTTCAAACTTCTTCCACAATATTTATCATCTACAGATTTTGGGAATAGAATAATGCAATCAAAGCGACAATAATTAGTAAGAAAACGCAAGAAAATGATAATTGAAAAGGAATAAATAATTTATCAACACCCTAAACTGGATGATTCAAATGTGTTAAGGAAGGTCTAGAACAGCACAAAATTACAATTATAATTTAGGAAAAAGGAGTACAGTCACCTCAAGTAAAACTGCGGTCAATTTTGGCTGCGGTCAAATAATTCTCACCCGTCACTCAATAACACGTTTAACGGTCACCAGGGAGAAAGACCTCCTATTGACGGAAACTTGTGAACTTTGTAACGAGAGTTGGAGGGGGGGGGGGTGAATTTGTCACACACACAAAAAAGCAACTGTAGCATACATCGATCAGACCGCGATCGATGCAAGAGATATAGGCAAAAACATCACGCTAGCAGATGTAGTGTCCTGCATCCCACACAAAAAATGTATGTGCAGCGGAACTATCAGGCGGCAGCGGTTTATGGAGCCCGGCTTTATTGTTTTTTCTGTTAACATTTAAATTAGCCGTGGTGGATACAGTAACTTACATGCAGGAAAGCTGGGTCATAGTTGATTTTACCAGCACTGCGTGGTCTAAAGCTGTGACGAACGATAAAAGATTGTAAAGAGTGAGAAATTTATTCGCAAATCTGTTTATGGTAATTTATTACAATGACTACACATTTGAAACATTTTCTAAAGCATACAGTCACATGGTGGAAAAATTTAGAACACCACTCTTAACTGTAATATTTTCATGAAAATATTTTTTTTTTCAATAATTGTTTTCATTTCCTCCACATTCTTCTATAAATGAAATACTTAATTGTTACTTTTATTTTATGTAGTATGTATGCATGTATGTTTATTACAAAATATAAACTAAATACTCGAAGAAATAAGTAAAGCTTGGTTATGAATAAAGCTCCTTATTTATTATTTTATAATATTCAATATATTGATTTCAAAACATTCATTAGTGGAACATAACATATTAATAAATATAGATTTAAACTTTTGGAAAATCCAGCTACTTAATTGACCGCATTGTTTTCATGGTTGGTCCATCACGTCTTTTAATCACTGCCTGGCATCGTTAGGGCATTGAGAAAATCATTTTCTTAATGTATTCCTGAATCAGTTCATGAAGCCACAACGCACAATTGTCTCCTGGAGTACTCTTTTATTGCTTGGGTTTTTTATTGAAATAATATTCCCCATAGTTTTCCAGCAGTTCTCAATCGGACTCAGGTCTGGGCTATTTCCAGACCAGTCCACCACCTTCATTCTGCTTTTCTAAGGAATGATGTAACCTGAAATATTTGAATGACTGTTGATTTCATCAACACTAACTATACACCAATTTAATACAAACATTAATCAAAATAATTACCTTCAACATCCTGTGAAGGGCACAGAGTCATGTTGAAAATGCAGTTTGAAGCATTTCCAAAATGGTCTCGTGTTGTAGGCATCAATTTATTTTCAAGACGTCTGCATTGACAGTGCTACTTACAAAGTTCACACGACATGTACCATAGCAGGAAATGCACCCCCAGATCATCTGACTTAGTGGATGCTTCACTGTTTGTGTTATACATAAAGGCAACAGTTCTTCATCACTTCTGCAACGCACGTACATTTTCCCATCGGAGTCATGCAGGTTAAATTTAGTCTCATCTTAATAAATTACCCTATTCCACATCTCTGTTGCCATGATGCTTGTTCTTTTCCTACTGTAGTCGCTTCTGTCTCATTGTTTTAGTGAGCAACGGTTTCTTCAGGAAGTTCTGCTTCAAGGAATCAACTTCTGATAATTTTGCTGGTCACTGAGACGTCACACATGCCTCTCCACTGTCGCTTCAGTTCTGAGGATGACAGCCAATGGTCACTGCGTTCTGTTTTGGAGTAGATGTCCTTTTCCTCCCTCTTCCTTTCATCCGGTCAACATTTCCTTTCTGTATGCATTTCTTCAGCATTCTTGAAATGATAGCCTGTTAGAGGTTATGTACGATATTCATATTATCATATTCTCTTCGTATCTGGGACTTAGACCAATGAAGGAGTAAGCAAAGATAGTCATTTTCTTCTTCGACGTTAATTCCACTCCTTTGCCCACCTTGTCACACAATGGTCCCAACTAGAAGTGAGTCTATATTGTATTTCTGAAATGTAAGCCGATATAATGGCTGCAAATTGTTAGGAAACCCCAACAATGGGGACAAGCAACAAATGAGCAACAATGGAAGCGCAAGCTTTAAATGAATCATTGTCAAAGTCATTATTAGGAATGCGAAGGGAGACGATGCCATAGGTTTTTCAACAACTGAATATTTGTACTTCTATATCTGGAACACGTTAGCTTCTTTTCCCTTTAGGAATAATTCTTATGTAACATTCCTAACAGGTTTTGCCATTATAAAAATGGGATCCACTCTGATTTATAGGCTAGTAACAATAACTATTGATAACATTCGGGTGCTACATTCCTATTGTAAAGAGGCATTTTCTGAAACTGTATTAAATTAATTTATTCTGTTACAATTATAAGCAGCATGAATTCAGTACAATAATGGCTGAACACATTAGCAGACATTCCACACAGTGGTGTGAGATGACGTCGTTCCTTATCGAATGTTATTCTTCTGCTCCATATCGCCTTGCAAGCGTTGGTAATACAGAGACAAGGGAATTCCTACTTGTTAGTTGGGGGTTTGTTTTGAGCCGCTGGTTACAATATCACTATAGAGAGTGAAAACACTGTCTTTAGTATGTCTTTCCTAACGCAATGTCAGCTTTCGGTGCTATACCGAGAAGGCTGGGCTTTTTTTTCCCCCTCCCTTTTCTCTCCTCTGTTCTATTCTCGTCTACTCTGATATATTATCTTCACGTTTCCCTGTTTTTCCTCCCCGCTCATCCTTACTTAAATGGGGTCGCTTTTTTCTCCTCTCTTCTCTTCCCTTTTCTCTCTTCTTTTGTACTTGTATCTGATTTCAAGATTTCACTTCATATCCCTTCATCCTTTCCTCTCTTAATTTCCTCATATTCTCTTTTTTCATTTTTCTTTTTTTATTTTACTGTCCCCTTATGTTCACTGTTCACTTCCTCATTGCTCTATGTTCTTATTTACCTCTTGAATTTATTTCTTTACTTTCGTCCCCCCTTTTTCGTTCTTCGCTTCTATTTTTCCCTTCTCTTTTTTTGCTCTCTTCATTTTCCTCTATTCTTTTCCACTCGTCCTTTCTCCCCTGTTCATCATATTCTCTTCTGTTCTTCTTTCCCTGCAAAAATGTCTCTTTTGACTTCTATCATTCTCTCCTCTACTATCTTTGGCTTTTCCTCTTCTTTTTTATTTTTTCTTGTCATTTCCTTTTGTTTTCTTTGCAATTATGGTACTCCTATCTTGCAGCTCTTCGTTCTGTAGTTCTCTTTATTGTATATTTTATTTGCTCTTCTCTTCTTTTTCTTCTCATCTCTTTTCTTCTCCTTTCTGTTTTATTATATTATCCTTTCTTTGAAAAATTATTTTATCTTCTGTTTATGCCCTCTTGAGTTTACTTTTATATATATTAATGTTTGAACGTTCCTCTACCCTCTTCGTCAATTAAATCTGTTAGAAAAGGAAAGTAAAAGGGTCACACAGAAATATTTGAGGAATAACAACAATGAATCATCATTTCCACTGCAGGTGTACTTATCTTTAGATTGACGTTTGGACAGCACCATGCAAATTTGAACGCGCTGCGACATAAACCAGGATGGATCTGCAGAGAGAGTACTTTGGTCCCATGAACTTAAAGTTGGTTAACTAGAGAGACATTTTAAGGCGCCTTTGAGGGCCCTAGCTTTTCACAAGCCACCGTTTATGAAGGTGTGCAGAGTTTAAGAGAGAAGTGCAATTCCCACACAGGACAGCCATCATCAGTTATTGCTGATGAAAATATGTTGAGAATGCAGCACAAACCCTGAAATTATAAAATCCCGAATATTAGATCAGCAGCAATTAAAAATATTTTCAATAAAAAAAGTGAATGCCAGGAATCTGTGCTTAATACTCTACAGTCTCACAAATGAGCTAACAACGAAACGAGTGAATGGAGACAGAAAATGCCAGAAAACGTTGATGAAGGAAGATAGAAAGGAGTATGTGTTGTCCATGCGATCAGTTTTGTTTTCCCCCCGAGTGTTTTGTCTATGGGCGAGTTCGGACAACCCGGTCTCGGTGATCAGTGGTAGGATAAACACAATAATGCAAACCAACCTTAAACCAATTTAAGAGGCTCGTTACTTGCCAAATTATCAAATGAGGTGTTAAACCGCCCGCCTTCATTCTCCACACATTTTTGGCTTCTCTTTAGGAATTTGTTCATCACTTGCTGTAGTTCATTTTGATAAATGCCGACAATTACCTTACGAATATTACCTTTGAGTTGTTATATGGTGTGCGGGTTGGTCTTGTACACGGAATTTTTTAATTTACTCCGTAGATAATAATTGCAGTCTGTTAAAATGGGAGATCGAGAGGGCCAAAAATGGCTACTTATAGCTCTGTCTTGAGGAAATACATTGTGAAATGCTCTCATGGAATTATTCGCAGTGTGTGCAGTGGCAGAGCCCTGTTGAAAACCAAGCTCCCTGTCTGTTAATTCTTTGAAAAATAGGGTTATTATGATATTTACATAAGTAACAGAATCAATTACATTCTCAAAAAAGTTGGTCATATGATACTTTCACCACTAGTTAACACATATTAATCGTACATAAAGACATGCTGTGCCATTGTAAACACAGGAGGCATAATACCCTCTTTGTATCCTGCGAAATAAGAAGCGAACAACACAGCACACACTCGGGAACAGTTGTGCTACGACTGCGACAGTCAGCAAGGTCAACAAGTAAGTAAGCAGTCTTGCTATCCCTTCCACGGCGCTGCAAACGAGTGGGGCCTCGCTCATAGGAAATACCCCCACTCCGCGGGAGAAAACATCACTGATCGCATAACAGGTAATGAAAGCTGAGTATATCTACCAATATAATCCAGAAACAAAGCGATCATCATCGATCTGGGTCATTTACGGAGGACTTTTCCTACAAAAGGATGCATAAGTACCCTCCGTTTCATTTTATTATTCCCTAATCTTACCTACTGCCCCAAAGTTTCTGCCTGAAGTCTTCGGTTTAACGCTGAGGAAGAAGCGTCAAAAGATAAGCTCGGTGCAACGCATCATTATACAGGAAACACATTTTTTTTATAGAAACCAGAAGCTAAATTTTTGTCTCAACCCCCTGTAGCCCAGATATGGCTCCAAGTGACATTTTTATCCTCAACGTGAAGCGACTTTTTTATCGTCAATTTGAATTACCTGATGACGGTGCCTACCCAAGGAAGCGTGAATTCAGGGGATGAAATGTTTAGAAACTGTTATTCTCAAACATTTGAATGATTTTTGGGTATATAATAATTGCGTTTTCATTTGCTACAAAAAGGTTTGCGTTAACTTAGCTACCTTCTCCAGCCAAAGCTCGGTTTCGCACTCTCAGTTCGTTACTTTTCTGTAAGGGAAAATATTTGCCAACCTCACCATGTACCATAATATGGTCTGACGCTGCTGAGGTCCGCCATCTTGCTAACCAGATGCCACGGTCGCGTGGACTAATCTCATTAGAATCGGAATGTTTTGGGCCGAGTAATCTTGGAACGTGCTCTGCTCACAATAAAGCGAGCGCAGGCTAATGCGTCCCAGGGAGAGACTCCCTCCAGATGTCACGGTTCACTATAGCTACTTCCAATAACTTAGAGCAAACACGTTCTCTCTTCTTCTTTTTCATCGTTTCGTTTCTCAGCATGTTTCGTTTTACTTTATCACTTTTCGCTTTTCTTTCTCTTTGCTTTACTTTTACTCTTCTATACTCTTTCTATTTTTTTTTTCTTTTCTTTTCCATACGTTTTTGTATCCTTATTCATATATTTTTATTTTCTATTTTTTCTTTATATTTTATTTCGCTCTATCTTTACTCCATCTCCTTATTTTTAAAGTCTTTACTTTCTTATTTCTGATTTCTCTTCCCCTTTTCCTTTCTATTCATTTTAATATTTAAGGGGGTGTATATACCATACTTAAAATATTATGACAGTATATATGTTCTTAAATATATTTTCTCCGTTTATATAACAATAAAACTTAATTTTGGGCGTCAAGTGTTTAATGCTTGATTTTATTTAAAAATGAAACATGTTCCTGTATGTTACGAACTTTATAAATGATCAGTTTTCAAAATATACATTGTTCGATTGGAATGAAAAAATCATTTGCTGAATTATTTAAAAACATTGAACTTTTCTGAACAATTGTTTCTTTGTTATAAAAATATAATTAAATTTATAAGGGCTGTCATTAAATAATGTTCTAATTTTTACATGCATTAAAATAAACTATACAAAATTTTGTGAGCTTAATGCACAATGTACAGGAGGAACTGGTTGTATTGTTCCAGTTACCGCCTGTGTGCATGTTCATTTCCACCTACAGCAAAAGGAGATGACACGCGACGTAATGCTGTTTTCGTGTAAACAAATGTACAGCTGAGGTCTGTGAAATTTTACAGAAGGAAGAATTTGTCCTACTCTACAACATAGCTCAAAGATGATCTAATGTTTCAAAAGGGGAAGCAATAACATTAACAACATTAAGAACATTTTCTAAAATTATGAAACTTTTCCTGGGTGCTACCCAAATGTCCATAACTGAAAAGGCACACTTGAGGCGTGAGACCGTTCCTACGGTTTCACACTCATCTTAATATTGTTTATTTATGTTTCCTCCTTTCCCAATTATCTTAATGTTTAATCACGTCCAATAATGGGTATATTTTATGTTTGGTATTTTGGTGGAAAACCTTTCGTGTTTGTAATATGCAGCAAGCAGTGTTTTTTTTTTTTTTTTTTTTTTTTTTTCCAAATATAGTGTGGGGAAAATGCCAGTCCAAGGGGGGAAATATTCTTTGTTAAGAGCCTAGGGTAAACTGGCCAAGGTCAGTCTTTTGTTATCGAGGGATGTCTTTAAAAGCAACAGAAAGTGAACATGCGTTCTCATATGTACACATAAAGTTAAATGCCTGCGTAAAGGGAAACTATCTCTGAACTGGAATACAGTTGAAAGTTTAAAAATACTAATAAGAAAAGAGAAATTTAAAGGTCCTACAAGCGGACAAGTCAGAAGTAAAGAGCGAATTCATAATAGCCAATCTTATATCAGTATTCCAATTTTGAACAGAGAAGTGACGCAAACGCGATTATTCCGCGGAAAGTTGTGCCCAAAACGTTCAAAATTTCAGTCAATATGAATGAGTGTTTGGGTACTCTCTCGCACATTCTATAAGACTCGGCATTTAGTTACACCGTAAGCTGCTCTCTGACACCCACACTCGCAAGGACTCTCTCTCCAAACTGTGCGAGCGACAATCTCTATCCGCACTCTCTAGTCCTCTTAACATTCAGTAAACAGCATTCTGATTCCCTATTCTAAGACTCTATATAAGGCAAAGCCTTTTTTATAAGAAGTACCTTGAATTAATCAACGTTCAAAATAATTTTTGAAACGTCTCTTCATTTGTGACGCCCGTTTTCCTTCCCCACTCCAGTTGAGTTTTAAGCTCAACGAAAACAGCAGGAATTTCCTGAGGCAACACCGTTTCTCCTTGGGACAGAAGCAGTGCTCCAACTCCCACAACAGATAGATCTTAGCAGCTGGAGTAGACAACGTCATCTTCGACGCCTCCCCCCCCCCCCACACACATGCACACATAGAAATATGACCTAGACGTGTTTGTGCACGGTGGGTTCCATGATTGCTGATTCCCCCACAAAAGAATCCTGCAGGTATCCCCATAGCTGAAGATTATGTTTCAAAGAGGTAGTCACTGCTGATGAAATTTGGTTACTTCATTAAGATCCTCACAGCAAACGGCAAACCTCTGTGTGGAAAGCTACATCATCATCAACACGCGCGCGCACACACACACACACACACACACACACACACACACACACACACAAGTCAAAAGTGGTTGTTTATGCAAGGAAAGTTATATCATCTCAGTTTTTCGATATTCAAAGAATGTATATCTGCACATACGAATGTAACTTGGACAACTTTTTATTTGTCTTAAGATGTTTTCCCCAGTAGAGTCTTCACATTTTTCATGTACAACATTTACATGCCGGAGATTTTCTTCCATTTAACAGTGAATTGATTTTTACTGCAACCTTTGCACTCAGGCCATTACTTTTAGGAAATGCATCAGAGTTCCATTTTCCTCAAGGTTTTTATTGTATTTCTTGTGACTTGATCAGATTTTATTGCTGATCGTTTTCCTTTTCTTGCCCTCAGGATATGTGTAAACATGATATTCAACATATTATCGGAGTGTGTATACAAACGAGTATAAATTTGGATATGCTCTTGAAAACAATTTACTCCATCTCTAATTCCAGCCTTCAGAGACTTTGTTGATCCCGTGTCGTTTACCTGAGCAGTTTCTAAAATTTCGTTCTCTAACCGATGATCCAGAAAGTAATGATTGAAACTTTGGAGCATTTTCTCGTGTATTTTAGGAAACGTAATCATATTTAAACGTGCGCCAATGCAGCACGCATCTGAATATGAAATATAATTTCTTCACATTGCAAGTATTTTGTGACTATGCCAATTTTTTGTGCTTTTGTCCAGAAGCAATGGTTAAAATGATAATTACGGCCAAAAAACTTCGCTTATTGAAATAAAATCTTAATTCACTCAATGATAGTCATCTCGAAATGAACAATTGTGTTTATATTCCAGCCCACCAAATAATTCTTTGTTGCTGTGAACAACCTCTCATAGGTTTCGGGTATCTTATTTGGCAGAAGTGTGAATAGTACAAGTGTGATGGTTTCTTCCAAAGAACTTCTCAAATCAACATGGATTGTGCCCACCTGCTTAAATTGCTTAATGGAACTCTTGAAGCCTCATCAATAAAAAATGAAGAAGAATTTATCAAAACTTTTATTTCATTTTGCACTGGCAAGCAATAATAGCCTATCGTGACGTCTACAATTGTCATCATGCAGAAAGAAATTTTCTTCGGCTCTCATAGTCAATAAGTGTTCTGTCAGACTGGCATCTTCTGCACGAGCTAAAATTTTTGTTGAATCCAGATGTTTCCTCCAAACGCGATGCAACGCCGGTTAACTGCATGTTTGCTTGGTATCGCAGTCACAAAATCGTAACCGCGATTAAATAGCTATTCAACTTCCGCATACATATTTTATATTGTTTTATTTGCTCCCTCGCTCGCTTTTTGGCATTAGCCATTTGTTTTTGAACTTCATTTGCTACAGCATCCGGCACACATACTCGTGAATGCAGCTGTTCTGCTAAAATGGCGTTGTTTTTCGTTGAAATGCGCCCTTTACAGTTTTTCTTCTTGGAATTCGTACAGGGCTAATAAGGAACGTTTTCCTTGTTTGAACAATCTGGTGTAGATTTATATACAGAGGGTGCCAAAAATGTATACACATTTCTAGGAAAGAAAAAGTTGTGTTAACATAACAAAACTGAATTCACACAAACAGAAATGATGAGCACTAATCATCTTAAACTTTTACAGTTACAACAGTTGCTCAAAATGCCGACCATCGGCGCCGATACACTTAGGAGTACGAAGGCCTCATCCTCTTGCACCGTGTTCCGAAACCACTCACAGAACTGCGTTCTCCGATCAGGATCATCTTCATTTAATGCATACAAAAGTCTTTGGATGAAAACTTTCAACTTTGCTGCTTTAATAATACGACGTACGCTGATTTGCTAATCCCAGTCTCACGTGCACATTGCTTTGTAGATTTCTGCGGCGATTGCTCAAAACGTTCCAAAACCTTAGCAGAGGTCGCTTGTTGCTGTGCGAGGTCTCCCAGATCTGCTCTTGTGAATATCACATGCGGTACCAAGAGTTTCAAATTTGTCTCGAATGCGTGCAAATGTTACTCGCGTTGGCGGTTCTGTTTTGTACACTCATCTCCATTGCCTTTGAACTTCAACAACATTCTCGGTTTTGCAACACCACTTCAAAATTGCTTTCCGCTGTTCAAACGATAACATTGGCTCTATTTTGTTGCAGCAACGCTATCATAAGTAATGAGAGTCACATCTGTTTACAGAACATCACATGATAATCTTGGCTCCATTTGTTCATTGTTGATTTACCTGTCACGTAGCAACGCTATCATAACGCAATGTGAGTCACATATGTTTACAGAACATCATACTACACATTACTGTTGTTTTTCGGTTCAACTTTGCAATATATTAAATATATATATATATATATACTGTGAAAATGTGTATACATTTTCTGTATATTGTAGACCAACAATTGCTTACTCTTGCTAGTTTCCATTAAATTCAGTGAACACAACTTTGCCAAAAATTCAACTTTAGTCATTCTTACACCACTGGCTCCCTAAAATTAGCTAACAGGGTCAACATCAACGTGGAGATTTCCCCCTCTACCCTTTTCTACTTCACGCTCAACCTTCAACTCCGCCAAAAAGTGGTTTAATTAGTGGTTTCTCAGAATTCGGACTGTCCAAGCAAATGTCACCAAATAAAACCTTCGGACAAGTGTCACAAACTCTTGTTGAGCCACCTTATCATGGCCACATGCAGCATCTTCCGAAGTAAGAGCTTGTCGACACAAACGGAAGGATTGTTACGTCACTGCACAAATAATATTGAATTCTGTAAAAGTTATGGTGTAAACAGTAAAGTATACTTTTGAGAAAACAAACTAGAAACTTACAGACAGAAGTATTGACATTCGCAGTTCTCAAATGCAATTTTCAAGTTTATTTTCACCAGCATTTTACTATATTAATTATGTTTAAATTAACTTTTTTTATTTCAATATTTCATCTTTCTTTTACCCATTTCTGCCTCACAGACTCACGCACAAATACAAAATTAGTACCGTTTTTCACTTTTAACAACAATAACTGAATAATTATTTTCTCTTTGTAACAGACCTACCAGAATGTTAACAGTTTCGCCACACCACTGGAATGAAACAAATTCAATGACAGCAAGAAATTTAAACACTCAAATTATGATTATCTTAAAAAACCCTCTAGTGGGGAAAGGAACAGAGATGGAATGGGTTAAAAGGAGCAACTGTATTTGCACACTAAAATATTTTAACGTACAACTTGCCCAATATTGCAGCTATTGAAAACATTCTTTCATGGACACAAAGATGATTTTTTTTTTAAATTAACATACAAAAATATATTTTTAACCCCCGAAGCTGTATGTACGCCTTAATCGTTGTTATATTATTTTTATTTATTTAATTAAATACTGGGGGGGGGGTTAAAAAGAGTGTCCCGTTTAGTGCAGGAGATAGAAATGGTCAATGAGTGGTGTTTAACGCCCGTTTTTACTACAGAGGTACCACAGGCGGTGGACACTGGTGATGAATGAAATGAAAGGATATATTGGGAAAGTATTTTATGGAAGGAATCGTTCCAGGCCTAAGTTTAGGGTACCTCCCCGGCATTTGCCATTTATGAGGACTGAGGAAAACCTGGAAAAAACCTCAACCAGGAAGGACGGTCCTGGCGGTATTCGAACCCAGACCTCCCGCTCACGAGTCCGAGACTTAACGACCTCGGCCACCCGTGGCGGTGAGAAATGGTCAAAACTAGACTAAATGTTCATATATGTTTAGATATGGGCCGATATGTATTTTGATACCTATCTGCCCATTACGTTTCGCAAAAAAAAAAGCTTGATCTCCTGCAAGTAAAATTGACTGTCCTCGGATATGGTTACATGCATTGGTCACATCCTCCTGTAAGGTTTGCACATTGTTGATGGGTTGAATATACACCAATGTTTTTAAATGTCCATATTGGTGTAAATCCAATGGATTCAGATCAGGTGAACAAGGAGGTCATGCTACTGGATCCATTGCTCATGAAACGTATGAGTTAGGCATTATCGCATGAAGCGTGGTGCCATGTTTACACTGCACGGAATCACTGATACCTTACCGCACTGGAAGCAAAAGCTCAAATGGCTGATGTAGGAGATCTTCGTACCTGCGCCATTCTTAGTGCACTGCAACCACAATTTGGAAATGACCAATGCATTTCAACAGGAAGACAGCCTACACATCCGAACACTACACATACCCGACACAAGTAAAATGGACATTGAATTCTGGATATAATTATAGCGACGTTTATTTTAGTTTTGACCGATCTTGCCCCCGTAGCAATATGGTTTACATTTTTTAAACACCTTGTATTTATTATTGTTATTTTCTGCTTTAAATTTAATACTCTGCTGGCCATTAAAATTGCAACACATTGTGCGTGTTTATAATACCTTGTAGAGATGATATCGATCCTCTCGTTCGGTTTATTGAAGGGGCCGTCGAGATCCTTAATGTCCGTGTGCTAGTTCTACCTCGATCTACTGATCTCATATTCGTTTCGCCGTGGACACATTTCGTGAAACACGAGCATCAATATCTGGAACACAACATGCACTTTCGGTATGCCACAATTTTCTCGTGATCAAATTCAGACATCTGCTGGTTTACTGCCATGTTTTCGACTTCTGAAAAAATGTGACATCGGTTTAACTCGTCCCTTATGGATATTGCAATTTTAATGGACAGCTGTGTACTATGTGTGACGGGTCTTCACACCCCGTGTGCCCGAGAGTAAATGTGTATATATGGTAATGGTAATAATTATTAAGTGTTTTATATAGCCTATAGTAGCGAATAAGGAAATGTCATATCAGGAAAATGTATTCAAGCTACCAGGACGCGTACTTTTTGGCCGTGAACTGCTTATTGTCACAAAGCTAACAAACCTAAGTCTATACAGGTGTGCGGTATGTGTCAGAACAATAGGTCTTTTTTATTCTCAATTGCTGAAAATGCTCGGAAGTTTGTTAAAATACCACAAGAGCAGATGTGGCGAAAATGATTTCCTTTCAATCTTACATCGGATGATCATGAACTTGTCAATCAGAGACCAAAGAATTGAATATTTTAAAGCGGACGCGTATGGGAGGATCAGAGCTCACCAATAAAATTGAATATTTTGAGGGCTCAGCGAGCCGTGAGCTCTCTTCTGTGGAGCCCGTGAGCTCCCAGCAACATGTGGGGACATTTTGAATTAAGAATTACACGGGAAACTTTACTAAGAGAGATAGACTTTATACAGTTTACACAGCCATGAGATGCAGCAGACGTTTTTATACTTTTCACTTCAGGCCGTGTACGTAGTTCAGTGGTACTAGTTCGCATGGCTAGATGTAGTTTCGACTTCAGTTTAGGCAGCAACGCGGTTATGCGAGTTTTAGTTCAGTTCAGTTCAGTGAAGCTCGCTAAACTCGTCGTCAAAGAGGCAACGAATCACGTGTCCATCAACAAACGATCATATATGAATAAACCTCTAGGCGTTGAACGAGGCACTGTCGTATGATTTATACAATTTCCTTTCACCTCCCTTCCGCCAGTTACGAGGGCACAAAAGGTGACTCCGGGCCCCTGAAAGACCCGGGATACGAAGTGGGACTCTTGGCTACATGCTCCAAACATTATGACATCGAGATGGTCATGGCCAGCAATAATTAATCAGAATCCGATTAACTTCGAATTAACGCCTTAGCGAGCCGCCTACGTCAGAACCCGCTTCAAATTTAGCGCCCAACGTGCAGCACGATCGCCGACACTCCAAATAGAAACCACTTAATATGTATATGTGTACAACTCCATGTTCAAGGAGTTGCCCCTTCAAGGAGATTGAGCTCCTCAGAAGGGAAACTTCGATACCAGTTGCAGATGCAGAATCCTTTCCAAAGCGCAAGGTACCGTCACATCTCATCAGCTGCTCATTACTCTGTAACAGAACCAAAGGAATCAAGTGGGAGAGCGGACAATGGAAAAAGGGAAAAAATAGCAGAGAGGAAATATCTATTCTAGCATTCGCCTAAGCGACCAGGGTTAACCACAAAAAATAAATAAATAAAAATTAATAAATGAAAAAATAAACCAAAATTAAGGATGACCACCTTAGGGACTTGATCCCGGGAACTTCCGAATGCAAGTCCCAAATATTATAGTCTGAATCACCGCGCACGGTGAGCATCGGTCAACTGTACTGGCAGTATTTAAAACTTTGCTAAAGTAACCAACAAAAAGTGCTGGAGTTTTTTTCACGTTATGATTCTTTTTCCGAAAAATTTCTATGGAGTGAAATTAAGCTAACCACAGAGAAAGCTAAACGTCAATAGGTCTAACAAGAACATAATAGCAATATTTTTGTTTGTACTTTGCTCTTGTACAAACTGCTTAACGATGCAGTGAAGAATTTGGCTTCCAGGACATCAAGCATCCACCCTACAGCCCGAACTTAACACCCAGTCACTTTAAATTTAAGAATAATCTTTGGAGTAAAAAAATTAATAGTGATATAGTGAAAGGTTTCGTGAATAACGGATGGGAATTATATTGAAAAATGGCGTAATTAATTTATTTGTTTCTCCTCACGTAGTCTTTCACAAAGTTCTCTATATTATAAGGTAATATAAACTAAAAACTGAGGAGAATATGCCAGAACCTATAACTACCCCTTAAGTCTTTAAAAATTCTGGTTTCTGAAGTATCGGAATTGTTTTTTCTGTCAATATTATGGCTATAGAATATTTCGTTTAATGATTTACGTAGCTCTAATACGAATTTTCTCCTTATCACTCACTTCTAGTTGTATTCTTGATTTGTTTTATTTACGGACGCTCTTTAACATCTCAGGTCATCAGCGTTCCATTCAATTCAAGGCGTGAAACGGCCGACAAATTTTGCTCAGATGCCTCTTTTTTCAGGCTTGAGGTTCTTTTTCGTGCTGTAAATGTACGACGCGGGACCCACGGCTTTACTTCCCTTTCGAAGGAAGCCATACTTAGGATTTTTACGCCCCGAAAAAATCCATCGATCCTGGCAGGGGTTGAACCCGCGATCTTGGGTGTAGAAGGCAAGTATGATTACCACTACACCGCCAGGACCGACGTTGTAGTTATAGAATTTACTTTGACATGTTTCTTATCTCAACACCTGAAATTCAACAAATAGAAAAGCTACTAATTAACATAATTTGTAACACAGTACAAATTACATAAGCAACAGTGGGTCAGAACTACAAAGAAAATAAAAGCCTTTCATTTCTACAAAGTGAATTAACACCTTCACTCCATTTGCCAAGAAGATCCTGAAATGCAAAGGGGAACTGTCGTCAACAGAACCTTTAAAATGTTAAATGCCTCGCTTTATCCTTTCAGTTTCCTGTTACAAACAGAAAACGCTACTTAGATCTGAGGGTAAAGCTGGTAAAAGAAATAACAGATTTCTCACCTTTATTCAAATGCTTCAAGCTATATATACTTCTGGTTTGGACAGCCTTAAATGTTATGTTGGTATTCAAAACTCGTATTGCCTTATCGACTTAATTCATGTGAATGCTGCATTTATTTAACAGCATGATGATAGTATTTTCACAATTAATTTTCATTTATGAGACTAAAATTGATAGCTTCTCATTTTAACATGAAAAAAATAATTTATCATGGATCAACTCTATGAAGTAGTAGTCAATTTTTAAGAAGACTTAGGAAAAGGAGAAAGGAGTAGATATTTATTTTAGTAATTTTAAGAAACAACATTGTTGAAACAAAAGGTTAATTTTGGTCTTGTAAGTTCGCTGTCTGATGTTCGTCGTGGGTAAATAGCATTTTCGTGGGATGAACGCTGCTTGAGCCAACAAGAATGCCTTGAAAAATAACAGAGAGCTTTTCCCAGCTCTGTTCTTTCAGGTACAAAAATCTCTTACTGGTATATAGAATTCAGACGAAGAAGAGGACCACTGGGAGCGTTAGGCAACAGCAGTCACAGATTATCGTGTAGAAGCCGTAGTGAAGAACGATCCGCAGTGACTCTCTAAACAAGACCAACTTCACTCTTCATGCCACAATAGATAAAACTGAAATACGATCTGTGATAAAAACACTAAATTTTGAAGAGTTTAACCAAACAGAAATACAAAAGAGTTAAACTCCACTTTAAAGGATTCTTCCCTTTCATTTTCGACGATTTAAAGTGGACTGCTGAATTTAAGCGTTGTCGTATGATGAGCATACAGGTCAACCCAAAACTGCTACGACCAATGAGACTGTGACAAAATTTCACAGTGTCCTGCTCAGTTGCCCAACATTGCAAAAACCTGCATAGTCTGTCTTCACTACATTTTAAACGAAGTTTTGGACATGAGAATGCTTTCTGTTCGATAGATGCCGTGTTTGTTAACAGTGGACCAAAAACGCATTCGAATGAATATTTCGCAAGAGTTCAAACACAATTACAATGACTTTCTATCAAGTTTCATAACCGTAGATAAAACGGATTTATCACTACACCCAGTGACGAAGGAGCAAACAGTGAATAGCAACAGGTGAAAGTGCACCAAAGGAAGCAAAAACGGTTCCATCTGCAGGAAAAGTCATGGCTATGGTTTTCTGGAATTCTCGTCATGTGGAGCTCGTAGAAGGGCAGAACCATCACCGGAGATTATAAGCTTCACTACTGGACTAACTGAAGGATGCTATTCAGGCTAAACGTCCACACCTCACGAAAAGAAAGTTATCTTTCATCACGATAATGCGCCTTCTCAATCGTCTGGGATTATTGCTGCAAAACTGCATGACGTTTACTTCAAAGTACTTCCGCATCCGCCATATTCGCAGGATTTGGCTCCCAGGTATCATTTCTGTCCCCAAACCTGAAAAAATGACTGAATGGATGGAGGTTCACATCAATGATGAGGTTGAAACCGAAACAGACGCTCATTTTTGACATTTGGAAAACTCTTATTTTACTGAGGATATTAAAATTTTTGAAAGTCATTGGATAAATGTATTGGTTTACTAGGTAACTGTGTTGAAAAAAAGAGAAACAAAACATTTCTCTTATATGTTGCGTTTTCTTGGTCAGGTCGAGAACTTTCACGACGCCTTTCTTAATTGTATATGTTAGGGATCAAAATCAATACTTGAAAGTTTGAACACAGATTTTTTAACGCCCATATTACTAAGTGGCTTGACTGTCTGTCTATGCGTACAGATATAAACAATTTTTACGTGTTTAATAAACATACGGAATCTAGGCTTCAAGGAACGATTTTCACTGCTTTCAATAAGGAACAAAAGATTCCAATAAAACAATTCATATCGTAATATGAAACAGAATAAATCCTCATTTGCATTTTTGAAACCGCCACGGGTGGCCAAGGTCGTTAAGGCAGGGAATCGTAAGCGGGAGATCTGGGGTTCGAATCCCACCAGGACCGTCCTCCCTGACTGAGAATTTTTTCAGGTTTTCCTCAGTCCTCATAAATGGCAAATGCCTTGGAGGCACCCTAAACTTAGGACTGCAACATTTTCTTGCTTAAGAACCCTTTCCTAACATATCATTTCATCTCATATATCATCAGTGTCCACCGCCTGTGGTGCCTTAGCAGTAAATACGGGCGTTAAACATCATTTAAAAAACATTTTTGAAGAAATGTATTGGTCTACGTTACATCAGATGAATGCTTTTATGCCCTTCATTACAATTCCACTCAACTTTCATAAGAACTCGGGTTGATAATCCAAAATTTAAAATGGCAAATTGAATGTTATAATGAACATGAATTCTATTATCGTTGATCATTGGTCTGCTGCAGTAAATCCCCCATGCTTCAGAATTATTGACAGTCAGCTGATTAAGTGAGTTCCCGACTTAAAAATAAACAAACAAACGCCACCTAAATTGCATTTCGGATAAATGTGTTACTTTACCTGCGTAATTATATAAGTCACACAGGACGTTTCGATTAAACCAGACTTAGGTTGACAAAGAATTGATTAATAGAAAGTTTACCGCTCTTTAGAACCAATGGCTCTGTCCAGGATGAGCGGTAAACGATTGTTGAATAATAAAAAGTAAACATAGGGATATTTCCCGCTCAAAATGTTTGCAATTATTGGGATGCATGGAATGATCTCACATGTTAAATACCTCCAATTTTAGTAAAACGTGTATGTTAAATCTTAACAACCACAAGATAAACTGTTCACCATTTGATTTTTACAGAATTAGCAAATTTTTCTGATTTAACGCCATACAGTTGAAGTGTTCAAGGGAAAAACTGCCACAGTCCACTTTTAGTGAAGTTTGAGATATAGGTCCAAGGATTGTAAGTATGTAGTACCACATTCCAAAACATTCATACAGAGAAAAAACCAAATCAGCAAAAAAGAAATAGATCCAGTCGATAAACAATAACAGTGCCCTGTGAAATATGAGAGTGGGTCCATACGTTTCCGGCCTGACGATTTTCTAGGTATGATAAAGACTAAAACTATATTTCATTTTTCAATATAGATAACCTTTTGTTTTAATACACTTCTCACATCTTTGAACTAATATTTCAATCCCCTCCCCCAAAATATTCATTGTTTGCAAAAGGAGCATAAACAGCACCCATTACTTGTCACACTTAAATTTCCTTCCTCGAAGGTCCTTCTTGAATTTTGAGAGGAGAAAATTGTCACGTGGAGCTAGATCTGGGCTGTAGGGCGGATACTCGATCTCCTTGAAGTCACATTTCTTCACACCTTCCTTTGCAACAAGAACTGTGTGCACAGGCGCGTTGTCGTGAAGAAGGCGCACCCCACCGCTTATCTTTCCTCGCCTTTTCTCTTTGATGAAAGCACGTAGTCTGCGCAGTAGGTCAGCATAGTACTCCCTGTTTACTGTGGTGTTCCTCTCCTTGAAGTCAGTGAAGAGTATTCCTTCACAGACCCAAAAGATTGTATCTTCTTGGTTGACTGATTGACCTTGGCCTGTCGAGGCGGTGCTCTCTTTTGGATAAGGGATCGTAGTAGAGTATCATAGTTTTATCTCCTGTAACAATGGTTTGCAGAACTACAACAACGCTCTAAAAATGCCTGGTAACAAAGATGACTCGTTGCAGCTTTTGTACTGCGGAAAGAAGTCTAGGTACCCATCTTGCACTAACCTTATTCATGTTTAAATGTTCATGAATAATTCGAAGGACTGTGGTTTTAAAAGGCCCAACCTTGCTGCTATTTCTGTAACTTTGAGCTGCCGGGCTTCCATAATTTCTCCTTCCACAAGAGCGATCGATGTTTTCAGGAGTGAGCACCTCCAAGGGCCGACCTGCACGCTCTTCGTCTTCAATGCTTTCTCGGTCCATTCGAAAAAGTTTGGCCCATTCTTTTACGGTAAGATATGAGCGGAAGCCTCCCCATATATACCGTCCAATAGCTGTTTAATTTCATTTGGAGTAAGTACTTCTTTTGTGAAGAACTTAATAAAAGCTCGAAACTTCATTTTGAAATACCACAATCTGCTACACATAGCCTTCTCTATGTAACTATATTTGAACAACTGAACACCGAGTAACGGAAGTTACAGCTGCAATTATTTACTTAACAGATGACACTAGATAAGACTTTTGTGACGGTGATATTCCTTATCGGTGAGGTCGGAAACTTCATTTTCGCACCAAAATATACGTAAATTACACAATTATTCATTCTATGGTTCAGATTTCCACCAGGTTCGTCCTCTCTGGCTTAGCATGTTTTCCTCAGTCCTCATAAATAGCAAATGCCGGGGAGGTACCATAAACTTGAACTCTTCCTTTAAAGTAATAAAAAAAAATACCATTTCATCTCGTATATCATCAGTGTCCACTGCCTATGGTGCCTCAGTAGTTAAAACGGGCGTTAAACACTATTAAAAAGGGGGGAGGGGAGGGCAAGAAGCTTCGCATAAGATAAAATTTTAGGACATATTCCGTAAAAAATATTGTGATGTTTCACGCAGTAATTTCCATAAAGCGTAACGTTACATACATTAATAAAAACAAATAAAATTTAATAAATCAAAACAAGCAGGCATAGGATATTTCCCACGTAAAAGATTTCATGACCATTACGGTGCATGGAACGAATCTCGAATGGCAAATACATCCACTTTTAATGAGAATCGAGTATGTTATGTCTTAATAAACACAAGAGGAATGTTTTAAAAGGCCTTTTTACCATTGTGTTTTTTATAAAATTATCAGGATTTTTTATTTAACTTGATACAATTGAAGATACTTTCTTCAGTAACACCACGAGTGCTGATAATTTTTCAGTAGTGTATTTGGGGTTAACGAATGTTTATTTTTGTTATGACCAAATGTCTCGAAATAAATATCTAATGACAACAAGCATGAGTTTGAAAACTCAATTAAGTTAGTTACCTAGAAAAATTATAAAAGCGGGATTCGGTAAGATAATCGCTATGCGTGAACGATGTCATTTTTTTACTTTTTAATTATTTAAGCGGTTCAGATTACCTGTTTGATCTTTTTGAAAACATTCACTAACATTATCAGCTTTTATTCCAAGCAGAACAGCGTGGGAATTTAAATTAAATAAAATACAATCGAAAAATATTATAACAATTACCATTTACTACTATTTTGTATTAATTGTATCAGTGGTGAGTACTTTAGGAAGGCAGTGAGATAATCGAATTAAAGTGGAAGTGATAGAATGCATTCTTATTATATTTTGTTCTATGAAGTACAACAAAGATATCTATAATTGAATAATTAAAAGCAAATGAACATTTAAGGTTATAACAGCAGTTTACAGTAAATTTATTTATTATAACAGTAAATTTGAAGAAATTTAATCTTTTTTGTTTATTTTTTTTTCATTTAAAATGTATTTGATATTTTCATTATAATAATGGCACAATTGTTACAATTAATAACAATTCCATGTTATGATTTCCATGTTAGGGTTTGATTTTGAATGTTTTCTTTGGGTCCAGCAATTCCTCATAATTTTTCCACCATGTTGCAGTGACTGTGTTCACTGGTGTTCATGCATGTAGCTGGTGCTAGCATGTTTCATTATAGTTGTTTCTTTTTGTATTATACGGCGTTAGATGTTTTACCGCTTCTTTCATATTTTGAATACCCAGATCACCAAATTTCGCCATTTTTACAGTTTGTACGAACTGCCATTAGTGAAGAGGAAAATTCGTGAGAATAGGCTTCCTAGATCCCTAGTCGAATCGAAGCAGTGATTATAGGGATAAAAAAAATGGACGTAGGAAAAAAAAAAAAACTACCAGCTATTAGTTTTTGAGCACCATGCTTTGAAACTATTGATTAAGTTACTTTAATTGAAGTTTAAAGAATGTTTCTTGTCTCGAAATAATTGTCTAATAACAAAAGGCTGAAAGCTGAATTATATTACCTCAGAAAAATTATAGGCAATTTAGTAATTGCGATGCAAGAAAAATTCCATTTTTTGCACTTTTAATATAATCATTGGAGAGATCTGACTTACTTGTTTGATCTTTCTGAAAACTTACACTAATTTTATCAGCTTTTATTTCAGGCAGAACTGCAAACTACCTAAATTAAATAAAACTCTACTAAACACTATCTCAAGCAATTGCGAATTCTACTATTTTTGTACCAATTGTCATATTTCTTGTTGTGATGAAAACTTCTTTTGGAAGGTAGTGAAATAATCGAATTGAAGCAGAAGTAATACATTGTATTGTTATTGGTTTTTGTTTCAAGAAGGACTACAAAGATATGTGATTCTTGCTATTTTTACAGTTTGTACGAATCGCCAATACTGAACAGGAAAACACTTCAGAAAATTTTCCTATATCCCTATTGAAGCAGAGATTATAGGAATAAAAAATGAGAGAGAGAAAACTAATCCGTCATAGTTTTTTAGCACCATACTTTAAAACTATTGATTAAATTCCATTCTGATTAGTGAATAAGGTACCGGCTGAAAGGCTCTCGCATGCAATTATAACAAGTATTATCACAAGAGGTCTGAGATTTCCGATAAATTCACGATCAAGATGAGTATATCTGGAAAACTCAGACCCTCGAGTGATATTTATTAGGACTATTTCACGAATAAAATAACAATTTAAATATAATTTCCGTAAACTTGGCTTACAATATTATAATAATTGTACATTTGTACTATGAATACTCAACCTTTTCAAGCCATCTTGCAATGAACGAATTGATCTTATGAAAAGAATAATAATAAAAGTAATATATATATTTTAAATTTCCGCACAGATCATTAACCATTATATAAAACGCTACTTATTTATGAATACTATTCAGAAATCGTGAGAACGGAATAGACGAAAGTCCACTGTCCAGTCGCTACCATTAGATTTACTAATACCAACCGAGAAAAACAAAAGAGAAAACATTTTACCATTCTGAACAAATCTGTATTAAGATTCGTGGTTGCTTAGGCAAATATTGTTACTTAATTTATAAAATAATTTCAGACTGTTTGGCTGAATATGCAAAAATAATTGCTTGAGTAAATGCACATTAAGTTAGTTAAATTTACAATTACTGTAAACAAGAAAAGTGATCAGTTATGCGTGCTCACGAATTATACAGGGGGTATAGAGCTACGCTGATGACCTGAGCTGTTAAAGAGCGTCCTTAAATAAAATAAATCAAAAGGGTATAGAGCTGGGCTACACTGACCACAAAACAAATAAATACACGTTGCGTAATAATGCGGATTTTATAACTTTTTCTGGATAATTTCACTGCGATATCCGGCTGTGATCGATAAAAGTGCAAAATTTTGTTTCGCTTCATTGGTCGATTTTAGATGACGTCACATAAGTGAAATAATCACCTTAAGTTTATTAACTGCCCCATGGCACCTAGGAAACATTCCTATCTATCGGATAAGATCGCTGGCACCTAACATGAATTAACCTGTCATTTTTGTCTAAATAGGGACATCCTAAAACTCATATAGCTTTTGTTTTTAAATATAAGCTTTTAAACTTATAAAGAATTTACAATAGCTCCTTTATACACATTTTTCTCTATAACATTGTATTTTTCTTTACCCTTACAAATTTATTTTATAAACTTGAAATATTATTAAGTACACGCAACATTGTCAATAACACAGGCATGATGCACCGCATAAGCTAAAATTGTAGAGGGTGTTTCGTGAAAAATTCCGAACTTTCACGCAGTAATTTCCACAAAGCCTCACCTTAATAAAAACGTGCAACGAGATGGGTTTCATAAATTATAAATTAAAAGAATTTAACGAAACCTTATCAAATATTCAAGGCTGCTTTTTCATTTGCTCTTTTTGCTGTTGTTAGGGGCGAAAGTTCAGGTGTAACAAAATAATGCGCAGCAGCAAATGCCTTTTATATTTAGTTGCTTGGTAAATGAAAGTGTTAAAAAAGAAAGCAGGTACTCTTTGTATCATGAAGAAATGCACAAAGCAATTAATAAACACTTTACTGAAACATTAAATATATTCAGTTACTAAATGTTTTTGATATTTTAACCGTGCCTTCCCTCCTGAGGTTAAACCTTTGAAACTTAAAAATATATGCTTTTCACAATTTCCTTCTGTGTTTCTATATGACGTATTAAAGTGAAATTTTGTATGCTTAATGTTTAAACCTTTCTTTATGATAAAATAATGCGTAATAATAAGTTATACACTTGGGATATTATTAATTGTGAAAATATTAATTTTTAGATGGACATCAAAAGGCATTAAATTATTCGCAAGATTATAAACTTTTTTCTGAAAAAATATTTCTTTATTATAAAGTAACATATAAACCTGCAAATTGAACCGTAATAGTTAATGAGTGCATTGCAAATTTAAAAAAGACGAATGTTTAATTTTAAATATACCTTTATCATTATTATAATTTGAGCTTAGAAGTTCGGACATTTATTTTTGTAAAAACAGGCGGCAAAAAGGCACTTAAAATACTGAAAATAGCCACTGTGCATTTATTAAAACAGAGAGTAATACCACTCATTATTAATTAAAATTGACATTTAAGATACTTAATAATTTTTATCACATAATTAAAGCATTTAAACTTGCTTAAACTGGTTATAAGCAACACAAGATGTTTTTTCAAGGTATCAACTGACATAGGCAGCCGCTTGTCAGAGAGAACGTTTTGCATCAGGGGAAAAGAACGTTCTTCTTCCAAAGAAATGATAGAAGCATATTTAAAAGAACCTATTTCGGAAGGGCTCATACCAGTTACCACAGAACATTCACTTTTCAGGACATCAATGAAAATAATGATCAAGACAAAGTAAAGTAGTTTTGAATAGTCCTGGCGAATGAGCAAAAGATCCGCAGTGGTTTCTGTCAAGTTCATTTCCTGTTTACGCGTTTATAGGGGAAACAAGTTGGTATATCTCTTACTTCCGTACCGAACACATTGTAGGGACAATTTATTGCACAACTGTGCCACTCTCATTTTTCTCCCTTGCAAATTTTGTTACATTTATGCAGCTGAAAAGTTACCTTTACCAAAATATCATAGAGTTCTCTCGCGTAGATCGATACAAGGTCATTTGCCAGGACTATTCAAAACTACAGTACTGTCCTCATCCTCTCTATTTCTTGGTATTCCCATGCCCGTGGTAACCGTGCGTTCCTTTCACTAATGAAGATTCACCTGTTTAAAGAGCTTAAGTAAATGGGTTGAGGAGAAATTTTTTGATTGCTTCAAAAGAAATAAATGTATAACAAGATTCTCAATAGATATTTTGTGAAATGAACATGCCATTTAATTTTTATTCACTTCATATATTGAAATTGTTTATGTACACTTTAAAATGTGTAAATAATAGCAGAAATTTTTCATAACAAGACAAAACACGCAAAAAAATGGTTTTAAACCTTAAAATAGGGAGCAGAATTCAAAATAGGTCATAAACCAAAATTAAAACTAGCTCTACCGACTCCAAATGTTCGGGAAATATGTTCATTTCTATCTGATATATTCAGCGAAACAGAAAAATAATTTTGTCTAACTTCCTATTTCTGCTTATACATAACATTCATCGTTATTATTTCTATTTTATATAAAATGATGTTGATTTAAAGAAATGTCTTTGCAAATTGTCGTGCCATTATCTTGAAAATTGTGGAAGTTAAACACTTTTGAAAAAATACATTTTTGACAATAAGAACAACAAACTTCCATATTGGAATACTCATGCTTACAGTTCTAATAAACAGTTTTCTCTGTATAGATTATATTTTAATTCCAGTTTTACTTGCGATGTTATATCAATCTTTTAGTCTTGTTTAATTATACTAACCAAAACAAACAAAATAGTAAAAAGGATATTGTACCCAGGTGCTTTCCTTTATAAAAGTAATAACAATATACAGTTGAATAGCTACTTCCAGTTTGTAACAGGCCTCCCACAAAGCTAGCAGATTCGCCAAGATAATAGAATGAAGCACATTCATTAGGAAATTTAAACTAAAATCACATGGATAACTTAAAAATCTTCAAATAGGAAAAGAGGCAGTCCGAAGTTCATTTATAGATCAAAATGTAACCCCAGACTTATTTGGTTCAATTTAATAACTCGCCCAATTTTACAGATATTCAAACATTATTTCACAACCATGAAACTGAAAGTTTATTTTCATTAACACACAGAAAATAAACAAAAATTTTTACCCCTGAACATGTATGCCTTTCCTAAATATATTACCACCATATTATTTAAGCAAATAAATATTTAAAGAAATGCATTTTTAGAAATAATCTTAGTACAATAAAACAAAAATCATTATGTAAGGCTTCATAAACGTTATATAAGTTCATTTGAGATAATAGTTAACGATTTAGATGAATTATTTATATCAACATAACATATTTAGCAATAATTATAATATACCAAAGCTGTTCACCAAACACACACTTTTTATACGCATCATTTCTCCCGCTAAAATTTAACTTTGCAACTTATATTAATGCGTGATGCACATGTGGTACCCGTTTCATTGCTGTCACTTCCGGTTTCCACCTGTGAGAGGTGTGCAAGTGAGACATGTTCAGTTCCGCCTATAGCAAAATGGAGATGACACGATTCTCAACAAATCTTCAGCTGAGGCCCATAGTAATTTTGTTCTCTTCCGCAGTTCGAAGATATTTTAAAATGTTAAAAGACGGGAGCCAATCTATTTCAAAGGAAGATGGCCCTAGCACTCCAGTTTATGTTCTAACGGAAGAAACCATTAATGCCGCTGTTGTCACGATGAGAGAGGATCGTTGAGAAACATTAAGAACACATTCAGAAGTTCTGAAGATTTCTATGGGTGAAACCAACACGTTAATAAATGAAAATTTGTTGGTGAACCGTGTTGTGCAGACTACTGATTCCGAACAAAAATACGTTCGGTTACAGGTTTGCTTGCAGTTTCAGAAAATGTTATTCGACTGAATTGAAGATATAAAACTTTAATCGCAGACAGAGTTTCGCCAAATTGAAAAAGAAAAGTATATCAGAGCAGCTTTCAAAAGCTGCAATGCAGTTGGAAGAGGTATATACTTTTTAGGCATCAAAAACTACAAAATAAGCATGCTTCAGATGTACATCTTGTGTATTTAAAGTATCATTTTGACGGCAGGAGCGTCAATTCCTTTTGGAGGTGGTTGTTTAGCAACAGAGCTGGTCAAATCTCAAGGGCCCTTCCATGGGAAAAGCTTCACTTGATTTGCATCAAAGAGTAACGAATTTAAATTATCTCTTCAACAAGACAAACAACAGCTCATCAATACAGATTCAAGGCCAAAGTTCTGATGACAGGATGAATTTTTGCCAGAGGATCAAATTGTGAAGTACTCAGAGTTTCTGAGAAGACGTAAAGAGAGAAAGAGATGCTTGAACAATGGAAAGACTCTTTAATCTACAATTCCAAATAATAGCTCGCATGCGTATTAATAATCGACTCATCTCTGACTCATTCGGTCGGTGACCTTGTTTTCCTGGAGTGAAATGTCTCAAGACGAAGTAGCGAGTGGAAATTTCCGTTTTGATATCACTCGCTCCTGTAGCTCAATGCATTCTCAGGATTTTCTCAGCTATTTATCTGGATGACTCAGTGAAGTTAAAAATATACGATGGCAGAGTTTACCATGCTTGTTCAACACGGACTAAAAACCTGAAAAGATTTCTGAGCATAATTAAAATATTGGTACAAGTTTAAAAAATATATTGTACGGTGGTTAACGGACACATTCTAACGAGAAAAGAGGAGGAAACTCTCTAGAGACATTTCCTGGTGATCCAGATATGTACAGAAAAGACATGTTTCCCAAGGTACCGTATTACTAACTTTATGGGAAGTTGCAGCTGCTATTAAATCGAAATCAGGTAATTGGATTCAATTCTAAACAACTGTTGAAGCAATTACAGAACACAATAAGGGAGTAATTCATTCCCGGGCACCATTGCAACAGTAGACTGCGATAAAAAAATAGACACTTGCACAAAATGTATAAATAGAATGTTTGTTCCGTGTTCAGGTACAGGCAATGACAGGGAAGAATTCACAAGTGTGGACATCTCCTGGCCTGCATTTGTGCACAATTCCGGGATATGAAAAGTCCGTCACGCAGGAGTTAAAGTGAATTCCTCAGCAAGTTCAATTTGTGAACATTATTACAGAGCGCTAGAGTTGAGAAATTGGTGCCGCTGGAGCGCTTTTTAAATTCCTGTTTTCAGATATGCCCCCATTTCTAATTGTCCGAAGTCCCTGATCTTCAGAAACTGCTTTATTTAAATGGTATATCCCAAGTTGCGCTGCGAAAAAATTGATATTGTTAGTAGAATGTCCTACTTGTACATTCTACTAACCTAAGAGAATCTTATGAAACTTTGAAGCAAGTTCTTCAGAAAATTAAGTACCGCGACCATGAGTGGCAAATATGTGGTGACTTCAAGGTCATTAATCTGTTACTAGGACAACGAGGAGGATACACAAAGTTCTCTTGTTTTCTTTGCGAATGGCATAACAGGGCGAGGGACAAACATTGGGAAACTGACCAATGGCTTGAGAGGCAGCAACTGGAACCTGGATGTGCTTCTTGTTCAAGTCAAAAAATTCTTCTCCCTCCATTACACATAAAGCGCAGCAGGATGAAACAATTCGTGATAAAAGTTGCCCTTGCTTCCAGTTTTATGCACAAAGTTTCCATCATTGTCACAGGATAAAATCGGACAGGGAGTATTTGATGGACCACAGATAAGGAAATTGATGAAAGATGTTAATTTTACCAGTTCTATGAACGACATTGAAAAAGATGCGTGGAGTAGATTCAGAGAGGGTATTAAGAAATTTCTGGGCAATGTGAAAGACCCTCAATACAAAGAAATTGTAAGAAATATGCTGGAAAATTTCAGACTGCTCGACTGTAATGTGAGTTTTAAGCTTCGTTTCCTCAAGTGACATCTTGACTAATTCCCATCCAATTTAGGAGCTGTCAGTGAAGAGCAGGTGAAAAGTTTCATCAGGACTTGAAAGACGTTGAATGACATTATCAGGGACGATGGGACTACTGCTGGTGTCTTGCACGCGACTAACCTACCAGAGAACACTCGAGAAAATCACGTGTACTGCAGTTCCATGGGAAAAGAAAAAGAGGTACACAAGAAAACTAGCATACATTCTCAAATTCAGGTACTCTTTCATGTTATTATTATTATTATTATTATTATTATTATTATTATTATTATTATTATTATTATCCTTTATTTTTAAAAGTTGTATATGAGTGTGTAATATTTTTGCAAATTTTACAATTATCATATTGCCAAAACGAAATGTGCTACGGAAAAACGGAATGCATTTTTGAATTCTGAGCACCGAAAATAGTTACAGTTGCCTATTTTTAATCGTACTGCGGAAAAAAAGTTTCCATTCAATATTTACCGAACACATCTTGAAATGTAACTGTGTCTTCATTCATGGTGTAAAAATTATTTTTATTTAGTAACCGACCGCCACGGGTGGGCGAGGTCATTAAGGCACGGTCTCGTGAGCGGGAGGTCGGGTTCGATTCCCACCATGGTTGTTTAGCAACAGAGCTGGTCAAATCCCCACGGCCCTGGCATAGAAAATGGTTCACCTACCCGTTCACGTACTGGTTGAACGTGGGGATCATTTCAATTTCTCTCCGCATTTACGCAAGATGTATGCAAGACAAGACCGTCTTTCTATAACACACTGCGTCGCATTACAAGGGAATTTGGTGTCAAGCAGAGAGACGGAGAATGACCCCCTTCACACCTTCAAGCAGACAAGACAGCTGGGTCGATAAAATATAGCACTTACTTATCATACTCGGGTTCCTTGCAGAGATTACAGAATGACTTGCTATTTAAATGACTAATTAAAACAAGGCTTACTGTTTCAAATTAATGGTTTGTTTTCACTTTCTCAAGATGAGAGCGTAAAATTGTTCTTTAACAGAAGGATATGTCCAACGGCTTCTGTGCTTCCTTCTTCTTAAGTTTGATTTTAATTTAAGGCACTGCAGGAAATATTGCAGGTTCTCTGGGTTTCATTATTTTGCTGAATTCCATCTGCTAAATAATGAAATCGTCTTGTCCATTTTCTGGATCCAGGTTTATATTTTTGCTTTGGTGAAAATTTCAGTCATCGACTATTATAATGGTTTTGCGGAAGTAACATGTATGCAGTCCTCAGGCACTGCAAACAAAGATAACTTTGCAAACTGTTGAATAAATTCTGGTTAAGACCGACAAGGAGATCTTGTAATTACTGAACAGTTCTCTCCTCTACTTGCCTCTTCTCTCTCATCTGTTCTTCTTTCCTTTGTTCTACTTTCTTCTTTTTATCTCTTCTAAACTATTCTATTGTCCCCTCTCCTCTTCTGTTTTATTCCAGTTTTCTCTATGCTCTTTCCATCCACTCGTCTCTTACATTCTATTTTCCACTCTCTTCTGTTTTCTATTCCCCTTTTATCTCTTATTTTTCAATATTCTTCTTCTATTAGTCATCTTCTCCATTGTATTTTTTCATCGTTTGTCATCTTCTTTTCAAGGCTTCTTTCATCTCTTCTATTTCCATTTCTTCTGTTCTCATGTCCTCATTTCTCTTCCATTTCCCCTCTTGTTCGATTTGCTTCATTTTCACTTCTTCCTTTCTTTTCTTCTCTTTAATATTATGACTTCTTTGTTCACCTCTTATCTTCCTTCACTTACATGCTTCTCTGCTCTTCTCTTTTTTTTCCCCTCTCTCTCTTCTGCTTTTCCGCTAACTGTATTTCTTTTAGTTTTCTCTTTCTTCATTTTCTCTCTTCTGCTACGCTCTTAACCCTCTATGCTATCTCTTCAATACTGTCAATTTTTTCCTCTTTTCGCCTGTCTTTTCTTTCTTATTCCATTTTATCCTCTTTTCTCTCAACATGTTTCACTTCTCTTTTATTTTATTCTAATGTAAATGCCTTGTATTTTTTTTCTCTCTATTTGTTTTAAGGTCTTCTCACCGCCTTGGGGTCGGTCCTGGTGGTGTAGTGGTAACCATACTTGCCTTCTAAACCCAAGATCGTGGGTTCAATCGATGGATTTTTTCGGGATTAAAAATCCTAAGTATGGCTTCCTTCGGAAGGGAAGTAAAGCCATGGGTCCCGTGTCGTACATTTACAGCACGATAAAGAACCTCAAGCCAGAAAGAGAGACCTCTGAGCAAAATTTATCGCCCGTTTCACGCCCTGAGTTGAATGGGACGCTGATGACCGGAGATGTTAAAGAGCTTTCGTAAATAAACCAAATCAATAACGGCCATGGGTGGCCGATGCCGTTATGACGCGGATTTATAAGGGGGAGGTCCGTTCGAGTCCTATCAGGACCGTTCTTCCTGACTGAGGTATTTTCCAGGTTTTCCTCAGAACTCATAAGTGGCAAATACCAGGGAGGTGCCCTAACTTCGGCCTCGAATGCTTCCTTCCTTTAAAAAAAAAAACATTTCCAAATTTATTATTTCATCTCACATATCGCAGTGTCAGCAGCTTGGGATGTCTCAGCAGTAAAAACGGACGTTGAACACTTTTAAAAAATAAACAAATAAACCTTTTTCTTCTGCTGTCATTGGTTTGATTTTTCTTCCCCGTCCTCCAGTTTCTTCTCTTTTTTTATTTCCTTCTTCTGTTCTTCCTTAATGTCTGTTATTAACACACACACACACATATTAGGGACAAAATTAGGCATTCAATCAAGTGAAAAATAAAAAAAATTCAATTTTATAAACAGTTCCAAATATTTATTTTGCAGAAGTCTTACATTTTTCCAAAATGTAAAACTTTTGCAAGATAGCAAAATGTAATAAATAATCCCTTTGTGTTATGTTATTACTGAACGTCGACAAGTTAAAAAAAAATAAACGAATGGACTTTTCGATTAAACCAGACTATGAGTGACCGATTAAAACAGTTTTACTGCTCCTTAGAATCAATAGAGGAATTTTGGAGTACTTTTCCACATGGGATGTAGATGAGTGTGAAACAATGAATTTTCATCATTGATGGGCTACTGTGTCAAGAAAAGTTACCAGATAGTGAACACTGAGTGCTATTGTTGCTGACCGTTTCTAACCCTACCAGAATTCCAGACTACAGGATAGGACATGAATGGGATACCTGTCGGTCTCAAACTGCAGCTATTGTCTGAACACAACCACATAACTCAAAGGCTTCCAGCTTAGCACTCAGACCTTAATCCCATTGATTTGATATAGGGAGATGTCAAAACAATCGCTGACTACCAAAAATATAACTTGCAATTTAAAAGATATTGACATTCTTTGTCAACAAAAATTTCAATAAATTGTGCAAACGGAATGTGAGAAACACACCAATATATGGAAAAAATTGAACAAGAGTAATGGAATAAACATGGCATCATAACAGAGAGGAGGGAGAGAGTTGTTGTTGAAGACAATGGGATGAAGAGCAGTGATGAAGATCATGAAAATGACAGAGAGTCAGCAGAAGACTAGGACGAAGAAATATCAGATGTAGAAGAGATACAAGATATTGAAGAGTTCATGAATGTGGCAAACATTACTGGAACTGTGTGTGATATTTTGTTTTGTAGTAGTGACTGTACTACATAAACACCTGCCTCGGGTTCTGTGTCACTGCTGTGGATAAGGTGAGTAAATGACCAGCAACTAACCTCTCATACAAATTTCACTCGTGCAGAACTACCACACAAATAGTAATCATGTTCTCAAACGGTCAGTGACTGCAGATGTATTCATAAAACTATATCGCATTCAGGTTTAAAATATTTGTCTCTTGCATGTAGAATAATAAAACGGGAGTCATTTGGAAGGGAAGTAGGCACACTGCCACCTTAACCACAGCAGTACACAGTCTGGCAGACACGGACCCTCAAGAAGTGGCGTATTTCTATGGTTTTATGGTCTGTTGCTAAGAGCTGTTAGATAAAACTCTGCAGAAATGAATACAAATGCTTCCCAGTTTCGTGTATATATTTTTTTAAGTAGCTACAATGCTTTATGGTTAGCACTTAGCGTCATATGCAGTGCCTTAAGCTGTTCACTTTAGATAAATACGCTGAGTTTTCGTTTTATGTTTGCATTACTAAAATATAAGACCTCTTTTACAGTATTCACAAAGCTATATGCGCGCCGTTTATGGTTTAATGCGGCAACATCCATTTGCTGTGCTAGGAACCACGGCGGCGAAAGAAGAGAGAAAATGCTGGTGGGTAAGTTACAAATTGCCTAGCACTGGTTACAGCTGTTATCTCTGTACACATCGCTTCAATAAAGCTCTAGGATTAAAAGTGTTACTTGTGCTTCTGCGAGTACTGTAAACTGATAGTGTGCTTAGTATTTTTATACTTTAAGTTTGTAAATAATTAAATCTCTCGCTTTAGATCTGGGACATGAAACTCCTTTTAAAGGCTATCTGATATATTATAAATTTCTTTCTGCACAGGAATCGAAACTAACGACCAATTCAGTTAGTGGCATACCTTTTTTCGAATTTAAAGAGGGACACAGTTAAAAATTCCTATAGCTCAGATATGCAATCACTAGAAATATACAAGCTATAAAGTAAGACTGGAGTTAAAGTTATCCTCCTAAAAATAGTGTAGGAGAGAATTTGCACGATTAACATCTGCATCGTAAACATTTTTCAGATTGGTGAAAAAAATTCGAATCAAAGGCGTTATTATTGACAGGAAACCCAGAAAAAAACCGGGTTTAAACCCGGGTTGAGTTTTAAAAGTAATCATTTTCGCAAAAATACGCAAATGAAAAACTACATTTGTGCAAATTGCGTAAAAAATGTTTACCATTCCAAACTATTATGCAATAGGATAAAACGACTAAGTTTAGCAGAAACTAAAAGTTTTGTAATTAGTTTCTTGGAATTTTATTACTTTCAAAGTTGCAACCCGTCCTAACGCACTCGCTAAGTACAATATGTAAATATGTAATGTGTACGATATGTGAACCTTTCAATGGACGGTTGAATAGCTGGTCTAGCGGGGAAGATGATACTTTGGTACCTGAGCCTTGCTCACGCCAGGACGTCTGTGCCTACGCACCGAATAGGAGTACCTCCTTAAGGGAGGAGTGAGTGAGGGTGGCTTCGAGTGGTGACTACAGGGACTCATATGTGATCCCTAAGATGTTTCCGGATAGACGACCACGACGCCGATGGAGGCTAACCCCCCCCCCCTCGTCCCTCGGAAGGTTCCGTTTTCATTCAGCCGCCGGGGCAGAAAGCACAAGCCGTAAATTATCATCACTTCTCCCTGGATCGGTCTTGGTGGTGTAGTGGTTACCATACTTGCCTCCTAAACCGAAGATCGCCGGTTCGAATCCGGCCAGAACCGACGGATTTTTCGGGCTTAAAAATCCTAAGTATGGCTTCCTTCGGAAGGGAAGTAAAGCCGTGGGTCCCGTGTCGTACATTTACGGCACGATAAAGAACCTCAAGCCTGAAAGAGAGGCCTCTGAGAAAAATTTGTCGTACGTTTCACGCCCTGAGTTGAATGGGACGCTGATGACCTGAGATGTTAAAGAGCGTCCATAAATAAATCAATCAAAAAAAAAAAAAAAAAAAAACTTCGCCCTGGCATTTTGGACCCTATATCAGAACCATAGGTGAACCATGTGATAGCGGAAAATACATCAAAGATAAATATCCATCACAACATTTGCTTAAGTGAATGTAAATCTTTAGATGTTTAGAGAATCAATTATTATTAAATTTACATTACATTAAAATATGTCTATTTTCATGGGCATACCAAGCATTGAAATCACTTGGGAGATCAAATTATTTACGAGTAGGCCCTTCAAGTGTTTTTGTTATCAGAGCGATAAACTTTTTTATATACAGAGGCAATTCCTAATTTCAGTTTTACAGGAATCATGAAACTAAATTCTCGGTAAGCAATGGAACTGTAGGAAACTGCATTGGTTCTCAACCTTTGTAAGTCTGGGACCCACTTTGAAGGTCATTAAACATCAGGGGATTCATAAATCAGTACACTCTAATACAAAAGTAAAAATTATTCCAATTGAGCAACTGTAACCTTTTATTAAAACATTAGTATTTCTGTGGAACCCTTGCTCCATAGGGAGATTTCGCGACCCATAAAACCCCCTTAGGATTCACTAGTGGGTCGGGACCCTTAGGTTGAGATACACTGCTTTAGAAGAAGTTGTTCATCTATCTTCTAAATGTGTACCAACTGTTTGAAATCCATTCCTGAGCTACATAAAACCTTATTGAACAGTGTCCATTGCATTAAAATTTTATTTTTATGCACAAATTCTCCGAAATTAATTAATTCATTCATACAATCTCTTGTCTCATTTTCTCCATTATTATATTCCCTTCTGAATTTTTTGGAATAAAATATTGTCCATGTCCGAAAGAGCCCTTGCTTATTTCCTAATTTTTCCTGCAGATAATTAAGCGCTGGATATAAGGGACTGCTTTAATCCTGATTCATATAAATCTTTTACAATATGAATTCTTACTACAGGGGCTCTAGGATTAAGCAAATGATATAATGAACTGATACTTTCGTCGCTACTACTGCAGCTTTTAAATGACAATTACCTGGTGGTACTACAAAAGGAATGTATTATTGTCCGGGGACAATGGTGAATCCGGCCTGGAGAGCAAGATGAGCACCTTTTCAATCCCACAAATCTTGACAAACTGTGCATTTTTCTACATCAAACCCTGCAACATTGTGTCGGTGCACATGTTCAGGGCTTTTTCCTTTACACATACAACACTTACAGAGGAACATTGGGCTGTAGTCACGCCTCCTTTCACGAACGGTAGCGGAGAAAAGGGATCCCAACTCCACGTAAATTCTATCGTAAGAATGGGCCAAACTTTTTCGAATAGGCTGAGAAAGCATTGAGCGTGCAGGTCGGCCCTCGGAGGTATTCACTCCTGGAAATATCGCTCTTGTGGAAGGAGAAATTATGGAAGACAGGCGGCTCAAAGTTACAGAAATAACAGCAAGGTTGGGTCTTTCTAAAACAACAGTACTGCGAATTATTCACTAACATTTAGCATGAATAAGGTTAGTGCAAGATGGTTTCCTAGACTTCTTTCCTCAAACCAAAAGCAGCAACGAGTCATCTGTTGTCAGGCATTTTTGTAGTTCTGCCGTGGCAACGAGAGTGAGAGAAGTTCTGCAAACCATTGTTACAGCAGATGAAACTATGGTCCTCTATTATGATCCCTTATCCAAAACAGAATCAATAGAGTGGCGTAAATCTGGCGAAGCATCGCCTCTAAAGGTCACTCAGTCAGACGATCATGACCGCAGTCTTTTGGGGCTGTGAAGGACTTCATTGACTTCAAGGAGATTGACACCAATGGAAAGTATTATGCTGGCAGATCTCTAGCTAGCTCCCAATGACCATTTCCTCTTGTCAAAACTCACGAAGGATCTTCAAGGAAGGGAATGTAAGTGTTACGAAGAAGTGATGGGTGCTATTTATGCCCATTTTTCAGACTAGACTTCAGACTATTTGGAGGAGGGTATTGAAATAGTAATTCAAAGCTGTAAGAATTGTTTTACAATATAAGGTAACTATACTGAAAAGTGAAATATATTTTTAGTATTTATCATAACTAGAAAAGGTCGGAAACTTATGGACCTAGGCTCGTAAAGTATATAATCGGATAATTACCACATTCACCATTTCGGCCTGATAGCTCAGTTGGTAAGAGCGTTGTCCTAGTTGGGAAGTAGAGGAAGTAGTCTACACACTATCCAAATATAATACATTTTCTTCTTTTATATTAAAACTAACAGTGTTAAGAAAACGCATGGGTTCCACATTTAGTTTAGGCTAGCTTAAGTTTAAATAAAAGTGCAAAACTTATAATGTTAAAAGTAAACGGATATGTTTTTTACCCTTTGATTATTATTTATTTTCATTACACATTACAGTTTCCCATTTGATTTCGCTGTATACTGAATGTGAATGTGATTAATTATTAACATATCCCAAAAAGTTCATTTTTAGCCTACGATTGCGTCACGGCTGTTCTATCCACCTGCACTTGTTGCACGCTGAAAGTTGGGCTCGTCTCTCTCCGCTGGCGTTCATGAAAGGAAGCGTGACTGCAGTCCAAGATTCCTCTGTCTGTAAGCGTAAGTCATACAACCAGATTCCAACTTTATCCTCGTGCTCTCAACATTATATTTAATAAACACGTTCTTGTCTCACTGCTAGTACACTACTTACATTATCAAACCCCATTATTAGGCATAATTTGAAGTATTAAACCCTCACAATATATTGAATATTCCTTCCTTATTCAAAGCTACAACTCTTTCTTGAGAGAATGTTTCTAGGATTGAGCTGTAATTGGGTACAACTTTAAACTGAAGATGCTCTCGTGCTGTTATCAAAGATTTCATTCAGAGTTGGAAATATTTTTTGACATTTTAAAAGTCAAACACAATTTATTTACAAAATAAAATAACATCTTTCATAAAAGACGTGAAAAAGTTTTATGATTTTTATCTTTTTCAGTAAACCAGTTGTATCGAGCACGATAGCTCAGACGCAATGTTTCAGACTCACATTCGGAGCTCTTGGGTTCTATTCTGACTTTGGGACTTTTCGTGATTTCCCCTAGTCTTTTAGGCAAATTATGGGATGAATATTTACATTCCACGACTTTTCCATTTTATATCATTCCATCCGTTGATTCTCTTACAGGCTTGCGCTGTCACGACGTCTGGATTTGAAGCGGATCTTCTGAAGGGTAGGAGAATAGCTCAGATGGGAGAGCAGCTCAGGAGGGAGAGTAGCTCAAGAAGGAAAGGTCAACGGATTTCGGCGTATCCTATCTGAGAAAGTGTTGGAAACTTCAACCTTGTCCTCGCAGTAGATCCTGGTCGGCCAATATCTCCCTCTACTCATCCCTTCCTCCCGGATGTGCCTCCATTGGAGGCTTAGACACAAAGGATTAGTCCTGATCGATAATCCATCCGTCCCTTATCTTCATGAATTAATTTTGTAATTAGACATTTACATATAGCTCGCGTATCATTTTGACCTCTGAACACCATGTATTGTATGGCCTACCACTTTCAGTAGAGTAACTGGATTTTTTATAAAATGAATTTATGATTACCATTCTATACACTATTACGAAACACGTTATATTATTTTTCTGCATATTTTCCTTTACAGGAATTAAATTTCTGCCCAGGCGCGTAAACAGCAAAGTGCTCAATCTCTGCATCGTGGCAAAATCTTTTCCCTTTCAGCGAATGCCTCAGTGGCCTGAACATGTGGTAGTTGCAAGGGGATAGATCGGGTTTGTAAGAAGGGGTTTTTCTTAATTGATCTTGGCTTATGGCTGCTGTGTAGGCTTCGCATTATCATGAAGAATCAGGACATCATGAATTACCGGCCTCTTTTGTTGCAATACGCAGCTCTAACGTCGCCCAACAGTTTGCAGTGATACGCCGCATTCACAGTCTTTCGTTTGTGAAGGAAATCCATGAACAACATACCTTTGAAGTCCCAAAGAACTCACGGTTTTAAGAACTTTTCCTGCTGACAGGCAAGTTTTGGTCTTGACCGGAGCACTTGCCCCACTACCCTCAACTTCATACTCGTTCTGTTGTTTTTGCAGGTGTAATGGTGTACCCATGTTTCATCACAAGTACCGCCAGAGGTCCTTAAGGCGCGGACTCCTGAGCGGGAAGTCTGGTGTTCAATTTCCATCAGAATCATCCTCCCCGACTGAGGTTTTTTCCAGGTTTTCCTCAGTCTTCAGAGATGGCAAATGCCAGGGAGGTACTCTAAACTGAGGCCTGGAACGCTTCCTTCCTTAAAAATAATGCTTTCCCAGTTTATTATTTCATCTCATGTATCACCGTTGTCCACCACTTGTGATGCCTCAGGAATAAAAACAGCCATTAAACACTACACAAAAAAAAAAAAAATCATCATAGGTCACCATTTGGGTGGAAAACTTCTGTCATCAATATTATCAGCCTCAGTGAAGCATAGTGTGACATAAGACACAAACTTCTTACTAATTTGAAATTGATAATTTTTCAATCCCATAAAGGGATGTCACATCAACGCAGTTTTGATAATTCCTCCAGTCCATGGTTAAACCTCAAGTAGTGTACTCTATCTGCTGCACCTGAATTCAACAAATAGGAAAACGGTTTCTGGCAGCAAAGTCTGATCGTGAAAACAACTGGTCAAAAGTTTGTAATAGCATTTATTGCAAATACTATATATTTTTTTCTTTACAGAATGTATTGCATATAAGAAGAAATAACGTATGTGTCATCCTTCCACACTTTCCAGTTCCCCCAAGTTACACATCTGCAAGGTTGGCTAGGAATTCCTAGAACATAGAGATAGCACATAGCTGTTGTCGCGTTTCCAGGTCACGGCCCTCGTGACAGCTTGTTTCTAGGCAACTGGAATGCATACAGAACCGAAAATACCAAGCCGTGTTTTTTACTGATTGTATTCTGTTACTAGCTTTGACGCAACGCCGAGATTCAGTCTTTTGTTTTTCACTGAGATTGCGACGCATACTAGACACAATGTAAACTGGTGTTACTTTTCAGATAGTAGTGTCAACCTGTGAGACGCGAGCCTAGCATGACAGTCACTAATTGTGTATCTCTGCAGTGGTCCTAGTGATATACGTGTATCTACATTATTTAACATCTGTCCAAGTTGTTTTATGACGCATGACAAATAACATTTATGCCAATTTCGGAATAGATTTTTAGTATTGGCTTTGGTTCACACGCACCACTCGTAATAGCAGTAAGTTATGCCATATTTCAATAAAATTAGACTAAAATGTTATAGCCGCACTCGAAACATTACCATGCGGCTGTTTGTGGTGAGGTGTACAATGAGGTTATTTGAGTTACGGGCCGCCTGAGCGCAACATGCTTACTGCAGACGTGCAACCGTAGAACCGCAAAAAGGAAAATAGAGTCGCTGAGCGTAAGGACACGATGTTTGGAACACGTTTCTTATCGTTGAAAGATCCTGTCTCTCGTAACTTTTAACAAGTTGGCCAACAGTTTTTTTTTTTTTAACTAGAACACGGTTGTTAGGGTATTTTCTTGCGAATCGCCTCTCCGCTAATCTGCATGAATCTGTTTTCACATATATATTTCCCTTTGGGAGAAAAAAAAAAAAAAAGTCATCCCCAGGTTATAGTGTCGATCGGAAAACTTCGGGGACGCTCGTAAACCTGTACTGACAACCGCATGCAGGCAATAGGTGCTTTGCCTGTTAACATATTAGTTACAAACATAGGCGGTGGATAGGGAAAGGGAAAGGGAACTATAGAGTAGAGTAGCGGAGGCCAAGCGGTTTAGAGGGCATTGTTCTTCTGCGTAAGCTCCTGGGTTCAAATCCCACACAACATTTTTGTTTTATTTTTTATTATTGTTTTATAAGTATATATGAAGAACATCATGTATCATATTTTAACAACCATTTCAGTTTTATGGCATTACCTTAAGCATACATAAAAATGTAATCTTAAACTAATGTTTTCTTTACAAATAACTAAATAAATACTTGAATAGAAACATTTATCTTCTAAAGCAAAACACATAGAAATAAACAAAAATTAATATCGGATGTAAAAACCTTCAACATGAGTAACTGCTCTCATTCTTTGGGTCAGAGATGATGTCAGATTTCTACAGTATTGTGGACGAGAGACTACAACATCCCAGACATCCTGAATTTGTGCCCATAAACCATCTTTTGTTCTTCTTGCGTGTGCAGCATATTGCATTTAGATTAAACAAATTCTGAAGGAAATATAACATTCATTATAATATATATATATATATATATATATGTTTGCGTTAAGGCTTACTGCATATGGAAAACAATAATTCGAAACTAATTTGTTATAATATGTAAGAAACGTCTATTTAAAACGTATGCTTTGTACCGGGAAACTGCGCTTTTAACCACGGCATCACTGCACACTCTGCAACAGAGCTAACGGAACACACACACTAGTCAACGTCTTTAGTGCATCCCATACAGCACAACTTGAAGCTGTAATTGTTGCTTCACCCCGGAATAATTTATAGTATCAAAATTATGAATTTCATATTTTATATAATTAATCGTATTTATCGTGTTTAGTTGTTTCATGTCAAATTAAAAGTTTTTACATTGATTATTTTCTAAACGCTGAATTAACAACAGCATATTTATGTTACGTATGTTATGTATAAATAATCAAAAAGGGTATGAAAATTGTTTTATTCTATAATATGTGTTTTTAGTTATTGAGCAACAGCATCATATACCGTTAGGTTCTGAGAAAAGCTTCTAACAGAAGACAGGAGGGTTCTTCAAGGTTCTTCCTGTTGTATGCAAGTCAAAAACTTTGTCGTTTAAAAGGAATTTATAAAGAAACTGTCGCTTAGTGAAAACGAACGCCAAGCGGTAAGAAAACCCGTAACTTTTAAAGAGAAAGCAAACCGCCAGGTGTTTAAACAGCAGCGAATAGACAGTCTTTTAATTAACAGCAAATCAGAAAGACGACCTGTAGAGCCCAGTAACCAATAAAATTGCGAGAGTCAAGAAAAAGTTCTAGAAATTTCTACAGAAAAAAAATTTAAAAGGTGACAACAGCGTCTTAACTATTTGAATTTGAAATTAGTTTAAAACGAATTTTTGAAGCTCCGCTGGATAGGACGCGATATTGCGAAATATAAGTTCCGAACCTGAGTAAACTATCGCGTAGATAGCAATAATTTACGGTGAATATGAAGGATAAATTGTAGTGTTCAAGTAAATAATAGGTAATAAATCTACGAGAATATTAGATAGAGAACACGCGAGTATAGAAAGCTGAAAGTGATATCCCTCGATCACAAGTAACGAAATGAGCTATAAGGTATAAATTGAATTTAAATATCGATGTGCACAACTCAGTGAATTGAAGTAACAGTTCAACGAGTACCTTGGTAATATACGGTGATGTACATAGCTAGGGAATAATCAAGTAATAATACATTGTGTTTATTATTGAACTCAAAACATCATCGCTATCCAATTCCTTCTCCTCCTTGGTATTATTATCAGAAAATTCCAGCAAATCTACAAGGGGTAGTAGCAATTCTAATTTGTAACTAAGAATAGCCTAGGCATCTACGAGACAAGAATCGTCTGTCGAGGAAGACAGCTGGCCAAAGTATTAGCGGCCTACATTACTTCACCAATCTCCATTAAATAATCTATTCCAATTAATCGTTAAAATTAATTAACTAATAAAAATAACCAATCAACCATTCCAGCCCCTCGACGACCCAGCACGTTAAAACAGTTACAAACTGCTGCAGTTGCTTCGGATACCTAACGAACCGCGCGCTATTTCGAGTAAGACTTAGAAGAAATTTGCGTTCAAGAGATGATCATTTTTTTTTTTTTCTTTTTGTAATCATAAAATCCCGTTCTTCAAGACGTATTAATTACCAGCATAATAATGAAGAACAATTAGCACACAGTGAAAGCAAAGAGTAGCACACGAATCATTGGCTGACAAATCCTCCCCCAAAGTAACTACAAGCTACTACCTGTATATGCATTATGCATTAACGAGACGTTTCACCAGCATTCAGTTTCTCTGTGTATATTTTACTATTCACATAAATATAAGTCTGATTTGAAATCATTTGAGACCATAATGTGCATAGTTTCATAGCTATGATTTAATTTGCTCTAAGTGTAAAATAACAAATAGAAGGTTAATCTGGAAAATGACGTAGATCAGTGGCTAGGGTTACTGTAAATAATAATAATAATAATAATAATAATAATAATAATAATAATAATAATAATAATAATAAAGGCTCAAATTAAGATTGCTTTTGTAACATGGATAATGGTTAAGATGCAACAATCAAGCTGTTTCATCAGAATTTCTGTTGAAATTGTAAATCGAATGCAAGCTTTCGGTTTTCTCATTTTCGCCGGCCTCGTTGCGGCAGATGGTTATAAATCTGGGTTGCAGAACGAGTGAAATATTTGACGTCATCCATCTTCGAGATAGGAAGGAAGCAATGCCACCTGACGTATAATTAAAACGTTAGTGCCGCCATCGTTTAGAGCTTTTTGTCTACAGTTGAGGATAAGTCTTGCGCAAGGCATATTTCGTTAACTATGAGCGGATCTCTCACGGATTAGCGAAATTCATCCATCTACACAAAGTTGGGTGTTATGCGGTACATTTTTCATTTACTAACAATTTTGTTAAAGTGCGTTGCACATGCAGTCAGGGAAAAATATAATTTATTCTATCCAAAGACATTTGCAGTTTCTGTTCTCTGGTGTTTGTCTTGGAAATGACGTAATAGATTCAGCGCTACGTTTTTAGAAATGATAATTGCGCTAAAGTACGGGATATTTTTATTATGTGATTAAGTAAACAATATCATTTATATCTTTCTTTGACCATGAACTACTTATTGAATGCGGTAATGTACTACAGAAGACTGAATTCGCATGCCATTTTTGATAAAATAATTACTGGTGCAGCCAGGATTTTCTCAAAGGGAGTTTGTTTTGTGCTTGAATTAACTATGACATAAAAACATGGGTAGACATTTTTGATTGTCTACTGTCAATATTTCTTATTCTCTGTATTATAAAAGAGAAGGCCTCTATGGTTCAAGCATTCCTAATAACGCCAGTAGCAAGCTTTTCCTAATTCAGTTGTGTTTTATATCCATATAAAATATCATTAATATATTATGCTGTTCTCTGAAAAAAATATTACAATATTTTTGTCATATATTTCTTGCTTTTGTGTATACATTAGAGATGTTCAATAAAGACTATAAAAAGATTATTATAAAAAAATCAAAATCAATTTTTTCACAGTCAATATAGCCACTATTAAGAGATATTCACTTATCTGATCTTCTCATTTAGTTTCTGGAGACATCCCGAAATCCATTTATTGATAGGCTTCAAAATCGCCTCTAAACCACCATTGCGTTGTTTTCAGAGTCGAATCGTCCCCTTTAAGTTGATTTTTGCTAGTTGGGGGGAAAAACCGCGCGGGACGAGATAAGGGCAATACGGGCGGGGATGGAGAACAATAGATATACCTTTCTTTACTAGAAATGTGTACCAGCTGTCGCCATGAGGCCACACGTTATCATTTTGGAACTTCCACTTGCCGATATGGTGTGAGCATTTACTACTGAGGATCATTTTAACACTGGGAAGACTATTTGCTACAAAAAATAAATAAATAAAAAGGGGAAAGTAAAAATTTCATCGCATTTCCCTTGCAAAACCAACATAACGGAAGCCAACGTCATCGCGTTTTCTTTGTCGCAAGATGGAAAAGAAGCCATTAACCCCCTCCCTCAAATTAAGAAATGTTTCGCTCATACAGTTTGGAATACATGCAAAACTTATAGCGTTAAGCATTTTCCGGTATAATTATAATGTCCTTTACTGGTACTTTGCTACATTACAGTTTACCATTTAATTTCACTGCAAATGTGATTAACTACTAACATGCTTCCTACAAAGTAACTTTTGGCGTTACGATTGTTATATTCGCCTGTATTGTATTTGTTGAAGTCACTACAACTTCCCCACATCGTCCGCTACCGTTCGTGTGGTCACATTACAACTTCTACTTAACATACTTGCTTCCTTCTATGTTGATGCAATTTGGCCTCGGTGTTCTCGCTGCACTCCGCTGTTGTTAGTGAAAGGAAAAGTGCCCCTGCATGAGAGCAGTTCAGGAAGTAAATCATGTAACACGAGACATTCTAGACTCACCAATAAGCTCTGCGAAGATCTTTTAGCATTTCTGAAACAGTTTTCTTCAATAGAACACAAAAGTTGATTGCTTAAGGCATCTGAAGCTGTAATCAACTTCAACACACTACTGACGAAGAATGGATAAGTTTAGAAAAGGATAGTGCCATTCGGCAGTCGAGGGTACTTAATAGTTTAAGAATTAGCGAAAAGATGATAGATCGATCGCGTTTTTTGTCACTTTAAAATTGGCTTAAGTCTTTATTGAGCGACACAAACCTTAGGGCGGTTTATCCTAATATCATCAACCAACAGAACAGTAATAATGATAAGGAGAGATAATTTGTGTAAATTAAAAACAACAGTGGGCCAAGAACTGACCCATATGAGGGTCTGTGTTCAACAATTACCCCAGTTTGTTGTACTAAACGTATTATTGTCTGAACAATTTAATTGTTCTTTGCTTTTTACTATTAAGTGAGAAATAAACCGGTTTACACCCTGATTTTCTATTCCCTAAAATGATTGTTTTGTGCAGGTATTCCAATATTAGCACTGTAAAATGATTTAGCTAGTTCACAGACCGGGTTTCAAATATAATAATTCCAAATTGATAGATTTCTTCATTAATGCCAAAACAATATTAAAGAGAAAGCGATCACTCGTATTTTTGCTTGTACTTTTTTCGTGGAGAATCTAGTAAAATATGAATCAAATAACCTACGTTTCTACTAAAATTTATATTAAATATTGTGCGCACATACAAATTTATGGAAAGTGTGCTGTCAGTTATAATATAAACTTATTAGAAAAGTGTATTATAGTGAGGTTATTTGAGTTACGGGCCGCCTTATAATAATTGCCTACTGTGAATGTGCAGTCTACTGAACAGGGATAAAGGAGATGGAGTTGCTGCACATAAAATTTGTGTTTTTATTTTAGTATTTATATTTTTATCAAATAAGATAATCACCTATACTTCAAACAACTAAACAACAATTGTAACTCATTTCAAATGGTTCAAACATCGGAACAGATATTGGGCCTAAATCTTGTAAGTCAGTGATAACTTTGTACATAATGCATAAAATGATACTATACTTAAAACTGAATTCTCGTAATAAGCACTAACCAATGTTGTAAACGATATTGAAAAGGATGCCCCTCAATGGCAATACATTGCAAACAACTGCGTATTGGGAATACGGCGCTTCGAAACAAGTTTCTTGTCATTGAGAGATCTCTGGTAACTTTTTAATTGTTTAATTGTTAGGCGGACAATTTCTCTACTTGGAACATGATTGCCAGGATGTTCCCGTACCACTTTTCTGGAATAATCCTTTTCCACATAAGCATCTACATAAAATCTGTTCTTCTAGACTATATTTAAATCGCCTGTGGTGCCTCTATAGCAAAAACGGGCGTTAAGCACCATTCATTCAAGACTATTTTTATGTAGTGGCACAACTAACGAAGAACAATTAGCACACAATGAAAGCACCGAATAACACAAAGCGCACACCACTCTCTGACAAAGTTTCGCTCAAATCAGCAGCAGAATGAACTTTTATTGAGACTGGCTCAAAGTACACAAATGTTAACTATCTCACGGTTCTTACAGCTGTACATACAAATATCATGCTTATAACAAAATGTAGAAGAAACGGTAACATTATCTCCTATGATTAACTTTGTATATACATACATATACACCTACATAGATATATACAACGATGTACTTACATCGTACAATTTCTATGAATAATTTCATATACATATGAACAAACATGAACACTCCTGAGCCTCTCTTCCCTTTACTTATCCACCTCCCCAGCTCCCCTCTCTTCTCTATTGTCATCAGCCTTCTTTGTCGGATATTTGCTAGAAATATTCCCGATTTGTATATTAATCTCTCAGCAACCAAAGCTTCCAGGCAGGCGCTCAAACTTCTGCTGGAATTCAGAAAGTGTGGTGGTAAATGCTCAATTCTTAAAATGCTGTTTCCGTGCATTCTGCCAGAATATGCCTCCAGATATCGCTTTCTCCGCATAGTGGATAAATACTTTCCCCGAAAGCATTAATTATTTTATTTCCTTTCTAAGCAAAATCTGAGCCATGCGAGACCACTTCTTTTTTCCCTCTCCCACAGACATCTAGATAATTTTTCCTCCCTCATACCTGAGCTATTTGAACCTACGGGTTAAGCGATACCTTTTCTGCTATACCATTGAGTCTCAGTATTTTGCTCTCTTTATCCCACAAACGTCTGTTAACTATCTTCCTGCTGTTTCGTGTAATAATGTCCTCTCCCCTTACCCTAGTCTAATTTTGTTGCCCAAACGAACTATAGTTGCACATGCATAATGCGACCTTGACTAACTTCTCCCACTAGACAGGCATGTTCTGCCGGCCTCCTATTCAAATAACCTCACTGTATTCTTTGGGGGGGGGTTATTTCCTTCTAAATTGTTCATTTTCACAAATATACGATAAATTTGTCCCATTGAAAGAATATTTATTGGCCTATTAACCGTCTTCATATAATAGTATATCGCTGAACCCTTGTGGTATACTTTTTCAAGTCAGCTCTAATTTTAAGGGTTCTTTTGGTGTCAGATTATACACGGATTGGCCAATTTCTGTAGCCGCCGGCCTATGACGTATTTTTGTATTCTAACGCATAAAATCATTGCAAAATTACTGTAGAAATTTAAGCAAATATTAACCTAATCAAATTTAGCAATGAATTACACTCGAAGTTCAATAATCCTGCTTTTATAATTAGTGTTCTCAAGCGCCATATAAAATAATCTTCCTGCCACAAAATCACAAGGCTTTTGTCAGAATTCCTGCTCAGCAATCAAAATTAAACGAACTAAATGCGCCATCTTTGTACCCATGCAAAGTTCCATCAGAAAGCGAATTCGACCCTTTGGTAAGCGGGCAGTCTAGCAGCTAAGTCACAGTGATAGACTCGCCTATTAATGTTTGCGTGCTCTATCAACTCTACGACAAAGGCTTCCAATTTCCCACAACTTTATTCCCCCGTCATAAACTGGAGTTCAGCATATTAACCCCAACAGCCTGAGGTTTATACTGCGGGAAACAGGATCAGCTTTCAGAAGGTTCACAGGTTCAAGGGGGTGGGATAGAATGTGATACCACAAAGGGTTGCATCAACACAGAACTCAGTTTCTTAACGTCATATCACGTGGCATAGAAAATTTCCTACCGGACGTTGATAAAGTTCTCTAAAGGTATATCTAGTGAAAGATACATTGAAACCTTTTAATTACAAAATAATTAGATATTCTTAGAGAGGAATAAAATTTGCTTGTATCTTTTGACATCTTCGTCTAAGGTTTTTACGATTCTAACTGTGACTCCTAGCTGTTTGAGATTAAGGTTACAGAGGCCTACATTTGTGATTATAGCTTATGAACTTTTTAAGTTAATTTCTGACTTTTCCCTATAAAAACTGTTTTATTTCCCACAGTAGTTTTATTGTCTACTAATGGAAACATCTATGTATATATACATATACAGATATGAAGTTTTTCTCGGAGCAATTTATCTGAATTGAAAAATAATTTCTTAAGGTTTCAAATAACTCTTTAGCAATACCAAACCATACTAGTAACTAGTATGTGTTGTACCAAAACTTGCATACTTATATCTTGTAAGTGGGAATTAGGAAACCGAAGGCCTGCACAATCTCTTCTGCTGCTGTAAATAAGCATTATTCTATATCTTTTATGGTGTCCTTGGTATGGTTGATTCAGTACAGGATATTATATTTGTTATTCACAATAAGATAATATAATATTATTAAAATAAATAAAACTATATAAATAAAATACTATAAAATAAGAAATATCAAAACAAATTTAAAAGTATTAAAAATACATATAAAATGAAATCTCATTATGTGTGACACACAACTGGATTCAGTCAATTTGTTGATACCAGAGAATGGATTTTAAGTTGTAAAAGATGGTTGGAGAGAGGAAAAAATGTATCTGAAAATTTATACAAAAGGTTCAGAAAATATTCTGAAAAAATGCTTTTATTCAGATATAAACCGGTTTATTCAACATTGTAGCAAATAACATCAGTAACCAATATTTTGAAAGTAAACATACCATTTAATTAGTTCCAATCAGTTTGTTACACTGGATTACGCACAACATTTCTATGTTTTCAAATGCAAATCGCTGGCATTTTGAGCTCAGGCATCGCTGTCATTTTGAGCTCAGGAGATCATAAGCTGTGTGACCGTATCTAGTTAAATGTTCGTAGTAAAATTGATTCTTAACTTTTAGAGCGAACAAGATCTTGAGGAAATGCGATTATTATGTTCAGGTTCTCTGGCGAGAGATTGTACAGTCTTTCTGTGAAAATGTGTTTTACAATGTAAACTCACATAATGTGATATAAACAAACTTAAACAGTGCTACATTTTGGAGCTTTCGCTGGAATAAATTTTGCTTTAAGTTAAAAATTTCATTTAGTCCTCAGGTAACGAACTTTAAACTTATGACGTCATTCTTAAATCAAGTGAATTTGTTCAGAAGCACTTCAATTTTATACAGGAATATAAATTTTGCTAACAAAACTTTGTTAATTGTTTATTCATTATCCAAAAATAGTTTCCTGTAAATTTAATAAATTAAGTAGGATGTGACAAGAGAAACGCTTGGATACATGTATATGTTTTCTGTAGCGTTTATTTCTATTGATTTACATGTAATAAATAAATGAATAAATAAAATGTATCAGCATTTTATTACGGAATTGGCAAACCTTGATTTTTTCATCACATTTTTAAAGGTAGAGTACTATAATGTTTGGGGGAGGGGTTTCATCTTGACGAACGCCGACCGTGTTAATCAAAATAACGTGGAAAGCAGGATGTAAAGTAAACGTTTGTTTGTATTGTATACTGGCCTCTGGTACTACTGTGCGATCAGTTTTGTTTTTCCCCCAGAGTGTTTTACATATGGGTTAGCCGATTAGTCACGTCTCAGTGATTAGCGGGGGTGGGGTGGTAAAACAGTAAAACAAACCATTCGGCAATACACAAATTAATTTAAGATGCTTATTACTTACCAAATTATCAAATGAAGTGTTGAAACTGCCTGTCTCCGTTCTTCACACATTTTTCGCATCTCTTTAGGAAATTATTCATCATTCCCTGTTGTTTATTTTGAGAAATCCGAACAATTTTCTGATGAATATTATCTTTGAGTTCTTGTTATGATGTGTGGGTTCGTCTTGTACACGGCATTTTGTAATTTGACAATAATCGCAGACTGTTAAATCCTGAGCCCGAGGAAATCACAAATTCCTATTAATAACTCTGTATTGTGGAAACACATTGTGGATTGCTCTCATGGAATTTTACAGTGTGAGAAGGGGCAGATCCTGTTGAAAAATTTATGATCACGCTCCCTGTCGGTTAATTCTCTGAAAAAAGGGGTTAGAATCGAATTCGCAAATAACAGAATCAATTGCATGTTACATCGTACATAAAGACAAGCTGTGCAGTTGCACAGGTATAATACGCTTTATTAATACTGTCGAATTAAGAAACGAGCTGCACAATGAGCTACGACTGCGAAGTAAAGCATTGTCAACAAGTTAGCAGTCAAACTAATGGGGCTCACTCATAGGAAAAACTCCGCGCCGCGGGGAAAAATGACACTGATCGCACTGTACCACTTACCAATTATTGTACAATTGTTTGTGAATGGGGTTTAACTATCTTACCAGAATTATTGTGATTATGTCTAAAAATTTCTTCCTAGGGAGATTTAAAAATTTCCCCACAACTTTAAGAAATTAAAATGAAACGTTTCTGAGTATTTCTAAAGAAACACTTTTAAAAATAAACTTAAAATATAACTTATACATAATTTGATTGTGTATTTTACATTTAAAAATCATCAAACCTACCGTATCCAATATAGTTGGTTTTCTTTAACACCACATTCCAATGTGTCACTAGGAACATTTGTGTGTTCATATCGGTAGCAAATTCCAGAAAGGCATAATGAGGCAAATGCACAACTTTCCGTCTTCTTTATCCGGAATGACTAGCAGTCGAATTTCATGTTTATTCGATTGGTATGTTTAAAACATGTATATGTTTGATTACCTATACAAGAATAATAAAAACTGTCAAATTGAAGTAATTCGTACTACTCTAGCACATTACTATGATAGGTGCCTTGTTTAGTCAGAGGTTGTATACAAACTGATTCCTTTCCCGTATTCGGCAAAATCTTTTTTAATCCTCTCCTTCTTTATTTACTTATCTTTCTTTTCTTAGTCAGCTAATAAGTTCCGTTCATTTTAGATATGTTTCACACTGAAATCATTTTAGAATAGTTTAAATGTATCCGGATGTGAGGAGTAAAATCTAGCAATGAAGCTATAGGATTCACAGACATTAGTTGTGCTCTGGTATTCATAATGGCCTGTTCAAACATCAAGTGGTCGCAAAACTCATATATTGTAGTATTCTCGATTTTGTCTTCGCTTATATCAAACGCGAAACAGTTTCCCACTTCTTCTGGAGGGAGATATCAGAGTTCAAATAGACGAGAAAGCCTTATAGAGACGCTAAGCCTAAATTCTACAGCAACCACGTCTGCTCTGTGTGAAACTTGCAACTTCTTAGCACTGTTCCCTCCCCCCAACCGATTTAATTGCTTAATGAGTTGGAGTTTCGAAGACGGCAATAATTATCACTGGTTGGAAATGCAAGACTAAATGTTCAGTTTTGTCTCTCAGTAGAACGAAAAGTTTGATGTATGATTCCATTCTTTTATTAGGTAACAAGGAATACAAGAGAGCTATGTAGTGCTTTTGATGAGACAATCACCACTGTATCAGACAGACTGAAATCGTTTTGAATAAGATTTTCGATTGAAAATGTACCTGTAAACGAGGATTCAAGAGACAAGTTCGATCCTACTAAAACTGGGAATGAAATGAGATTCAGTCTCGTACTGAGATCGAATTAAATGTGGCCATGCGCACTAACATAACAAGTAATATCACAAGAGGGTCTGAGTTTGCCGATAAATTCACGAACGCAGTGAATGCTCAGACCCTCCAGTGATATTTATTAGGACTATTTCATAAGTAAAATAAGAATCTAAATATAATTTCCGTAAACTTGCCTTACCAAATTGTAATAATTGTGTATTGGTATTATGAATACTTCGCCTTTTCAATTCACCTTGCAACAGATGAATGTCGATGTCAGTAATGCCGACAAAGAAGAACCAAATACTTTTTGGACTATATTATGAATAGAATAAAGAATATAAACATGTGTATATATTACTGCGAAACAGCAGTAGAAGTCAAACCAATATAAAATACTCTGTAAAGGTTACAGAATAAAATATATACGACATCCTTCAGAGAGCAAGTAGTAAATGAAGAAATGTTAAATTATCTGGATAAACTGAGGCTAAGGAAAGAATGATACACATAATTAACGCACAGGTTTTACATTTAGGACGTTGGCAAGGATATGAGCCTGCGACCGGAAGAGGTAATTGGGAGAAGGTAAGTCGCGACGAAATTTAAGGTTAGGGGGTATTATAAAAGTAAATGGTGGGGTAAAAATTTAGAAAAAACACTTATAGATTAAAACAAAGTATCGTGAAATTCTTTAAAAATAAGTTTGATGCTTTCAATTCCAGGCACGTAAGTAATAACAAAGTTAATGCAGATCTTATTGAAAGTTTTAGATTTGCATTGGAATTTTTTGTGCACTAGGTTGATACGGAATTGTAATAGATAAAAATAAAATAATATAATATCTGCAACCCGGCACGCTGTTGCCTATACCGGGTATAGAGGCAACATTTATTATTTATTAAAATATTTAATTACACATAATTCATTTTACAGATTATAATCTATAAAAAGGAAATATAGCGTTATAATAATAAACTAAACAGAATATAGAAATAAACAATTCTTTTCATGCTACTGCGAACCAGTAGTTATCGTTAACTGGTAACCAGCACCTACCTTACCCTAGCTATCTAAGAGAATTTAATTCCCATTTTACTTTTAGTTCCACATTTTGTATTCCCTTCTTATTTAAATCATTATTTCCATTTACGTTTTAATGCTTATGTGTTCTTAAACTTACAATATTAATACATGCTTTGAACTCTCCCTTTCCTAACTTAGTTCACTTAATATATTGAGCATTCACATTAATTAGTTTTTACTGTCACTGCAACGACACTAATGCTACGTATTTGCACATATAGCCCTTACTTACTACTCTTCAAATGATGTATTTCATTCTACTTACACCCTCATCATACACTTAAACACTTTTACTATCTCCTTTTAATTATCACCATTTCCTTCTTCTTGTACCGCTTACCCCTAGCTCCTTCTTCCCCGTGATCCTTACCTCCCCTCCATCTTCTTTTGAAGTATGTTGTTTACTATAGTAACCATCATGTCGACTCTCGGTCTTCTTTCTTCTTCATTGGTTGAATGGTAGGTGCAAAATATGGGAAAGATATTTTAGTCTTGCAATTTTTTAGCTAGTCTTTTATTATAGGTGTCAAGAGACGAAAAGTTGTTACAAAGATGGTGCCCACGGATTGAAAGAGGAAAAGGAATAGATATTTTGGAGTGCAGGGTATGGCGGCTATCAAAATGGAGATACTGTTGTAAGTTGGTAGGCTTAATGTGGACGGACATAAAAAAGAGCCATTGTATAAAAAGATATCAATATCTAGGAACGTAACAGCATTGGGAGAGATAGAATAAATGAATTTTAATGAAATTTTAGAGTTAAGATTAGTAAGGAACTGATCGAGAGATTCTGAGCCTTGGGACCACAGCACGAATATATCATCAATGTATCTCAGGCATAAAAATGGTACCAGAGGTTCTGATTTAAGAAATTCTTCCTCTAAGTGAACAATAAAAAGAATGACTTTAGAAGAGGTCATTCTGCTGCCCATTCCAGTGCCTTTAATAATATTTATTATCAAAACTAAACGCATTGCGAGTGAGAACCAGATAAGATAGATAACAAATGAAATCTGTGGAAGGGATAAGAGGAGGTGCTCGAGAGTCCAAGAAATGTCTAACAGCAGCTAATCCTTCATGATGGGAAATGTTAGTATAAAGTGACGTCACATCGATAGTGGCCAGAAGTATATCAGAATGTGCCGAAGGGTCAACTTTCTTTAGCAAACTCAAAAAATGGAAGGAATCTTAAATATAGGATGGCCTAGACGTAACAAATGGCTGTAACCAACAATCTACTAGGGCGGAAATACGTTCAGTGGAGGAATCGAAGCTGGCTACTATTGGGCGGCCTGGACAGTTCTTTTTATGAATTTTAGGGAGAAAATATATGGTGGGAGTACGAGGGACATGAGGAGTAAGTAGAGTGTATCTTGAGGACTAAATTTTTCTGGGACCTATTTCACACAAGTATGGTTTGTATTAGTACAAGTTCTTGTAAAGTATGGCCTTGTAACTTTCTGTTCCACGAAAAAAGTGCAACACTTGTAAAGTATTAATAAAAAGTTACAGAGCAAGGTGGAGGAACAGCTGTTTGCCATACGTAGACATACCTTGAATTAGGTTACGTCCACTCCTTAGGGGTTTTAATGTAATTTAAATTATTTATTATGCATTTATCAACATCTAAGCGTAACAATTCACTTTGAGACGACGATCCCTTACAAGTACATTTAGGAGTATCAATTTCAGTTGACGAGAATGTCAGAAGAATCGAGCTTCCCGCTTGTTTTCGGTCATTTAATTTATTAGTCCATTTGATCATTTATATGTATTTATTTGTTTATATCTTGGCAATCACATACTCAATATAAACAACATTTGTGTCAAAAGAGATTATTTCAAAAGAAAATGAAGAATGGAAAGAAATTATATTCGTGGCATTAAGATGTTTGTGTGAAATATGCATATGAAACATGAAACGCCAATATCAGTCATAAGCCGTACTTTAATTGCACTTAACCTAACTTTATCATTGTACACAAATACTTATTTATTCTTTCTTTATACATATTCTTACTCATTATCATCACTTTCGCTAATACTTAGCACATTTGGGCCAACTGACTCCCAAAATCATTTAAAAGATAATAACTTTTGAGCTAGTATTTGACTTTACTATGTTCCTACATTTCTACAGAAATTTATAGAAAGTATCGGTGCCCAACTATTACTAATACTTCTGGATAACAGAACAACGAATAATCACTTTGGGGCTGTAAAGTACAAGTGTAGCAGAAACCCTTATGAAAGAGAATTTTACTAATAACTACAAGTTACAAGTGCATACATTTGTAATATATCAGACCGTACTTTTGTGAAACAGGGCCCAAAAGTACTAATAGAAGCGATAAACAAAGCTATATCTTGATTAAATTTGACTGTGGAATTGTAAGACAATAGTTTATAATAAGTGACATCATCAGGTTGTCGGTGAGCTTCGGCACTGTAAGAGGAAATGTCCTGTAACATTCCTGAGAGTCCTTTATCGGCTGGAAGAATAATTACATTGGTAATATTAGATATTCATTTTAAGGCTAATTACTCGCGCAAAGTTAAGTTGTCTTTCGGGGTGATTTTATGTAGAAATTTAGAATCAAGAATCAAACTTAAAACCGCGATTTTTTGCTAGTATATTTACTGTGTGGTAAATATAGAAAAAAAGATAAATATGAAAGAATTTTTTACGTCTGAAGGCGTAGTTATGGCAACTTTGTGGGATATCGTGGTTTATTTATATTTCCAAAGTAAATGTTTTTGCAGCACGTATAACTACAGTAAAAAGTGTGCCTCTCTATAAATATTCCTTACGAAAAAAAAAGCAAACATAAATTCAGCGAGGTAACCGCAAGGTTAGGGTAAAGCTTGCAACTGCGAACGCTAGTTACAGCAGTAAAAAGGAAGAGTACCCAAGCTGCACTGATTTATTGTAATTAAAGAGGAAGTTATATGATCACATGTGTGCTAAAAGAGGTGTCGTTTATTTTCCTAAATGTCCCAGAAGTCTCAACACTTTACCTGGCTTTCTATCCGCAAGTGGATGTAATTGTGTTTGAATGTGTGCCATACAGATCCCTTTCCCATTGTGTTTATAAAACAAAAGAGGGAAAAATAAAGGAACAACTGCAGCTGCAGTTTCTCTTTCGCAATGATAGAAAAACACCACTACATGACTCAGAGAAGTGACTAACTCACTGGAAAATGCTTTAACCTCTTTGGCACCGCTTTTCCTCTTTCATAATATTTTAATTAACTTAAGTATAGCGCTAGTATAGTTACTAATACGGTATTCCTATTTAATTAAGGAAATCTTTCACTTTTAAATGTTAGTACCTCTACAATGTGATACGAAAACGAAAGACATGCTGCTTCTTTGTGTGTCTGAAAAAGTGTTCTTATTTTTCATTACTTTATACAGCATTAGGCAGTTCATTATATTTCACATTGATATAGGTTTATAAATTACCATCTCCTTAATCCCTCTATGTGTTTTATTTCCGAGTTTCGTTAAGCCCACTGTACTCTTCTCTTATTAACTGTTACTGCATTCATTTTATACCGCTTAGTTAGTTTTTTGCACCTTCAAAATATACCTTATAAATGTTTAACACTTCTCTGCTAATTGAAATGTTCTGCAAAATGCACCAACGCATCTACGTATTCCATTATTCCCCACCTGTGCTGATCTGTACATCACTTTTTACGTTCAGCTTTTCTTGTGCCAACCTATACAAGTGTGGCCTGCAAATGAAACTGGCGTAATAGGTACACCCTTTGACCCTCCCCCCTGCGTCATCTTTTGAACTCGAAATTCTTTTAAGCCCACTCTTTACAGCACGCTGTAGCTTACAAGGTAAGCAGCAAGGCTATGTAGACACAGCAGCAATTGTGATGTATGGGCATGCACTAAAGATTCTGAGTAGTATGTGTGTGTTCCGTTAGCTCTGTGGCAGAGTGTGCAGTGATGTCGTCGTTAAAAATGCAGATTCGCATTCAGTATTTTTAATAAACATTTTGTAACTAAATGCAGCAAATTAGTTTCGTAATATAGTTTCCCATACACAGCAAGCTTTAACGTTAACATAGTGTATATATTCCCTGCACATGTACAAAGGACAAAATGGCTTATGGGCGCAAATTCAAAAAACCTGGGATGTTGAAATCTCTCATCCACACTACTGTAGAAATCTGATATCTTCTATGCCCCGAAGATTGAGGGTAGTTATACAAACTTAGGGTTTTTACATCTTATGTGTTTTCACTTTAGAAGATAATTTTTCTGTTCAGGCGTTTATTTAGTTATTTATAAAAAACATGTTAGTTTGTGATTATATTTTTATGTGTGCATAGGCAATGCCATAAAACTTAAATGATGCCTTAAAATATAACATGATATTAAGGTAGCATGTTCTAAATATACTTATAAAACTAATAATAACGAAAAAATCGTGTGAAATTTAAATCCAGGAGCTTAGGCAAAAGATCAATGCCTTCTAAACCGCTCGGCCACCTTACTTTCTCTTTCCAGATGCTTATGATTGTAACCATTACGTTTACAGGCAAAGCGCCCATTGCAGTATGCACTCGCTGCGTGCGCTTGTGAATACAGCGTTTACCAGCGTCCCCGAAGTTCTCCGAACGACACGCTGAATCTGGGGAAAACTCTTTGGGAGGGGGGATCAAAAGGTGTAAAACTTATTAAATAAACCTCTAACGTATATTTTTAGCACCTGTATTGAAAAGTGTATCTCTCTGAACTTTTGAAATATGTAAAAATTATCCCATTACACAAAAAGAGTGACCAACTTGAGTATTCAAACTATAGACCCATTAGTAGTAATCCAATGTTTTCAAGATATTTAAAATGTTATTAAAAAACGAAATTAATATTTTGAAAGCAACCAGTTGTTTCTAAACCACTATAGATTTAGATCTTCCCATAATATGATTGAAGTAACAGCCAAATTCGTCGAGCAATACCTTACTTAACTCTTTAGAACATTACTGGCCGTTTTTACGACAACCCGCTCGCAACTGACAGGAAGAGGGAATGGCGCCGCGCAAGCCGCGTGGGAATATCAGCGATTAGAGGGGGTAGTCCACTAATCGAAGGATCTACCTTAAAGTGCTCTCGTTACAGTATATTACATTATAAGTAATTTTTTTAATCTAGCTTCTTAATTAATGTTTAAAAAGATATTACAGTTCAATTTTCTTCAAGTATATATCGAAAGAATGCTATTAAAATTAGGCGCAGATCACAATATATAGCGCTCTAAAATAGATGGTATAATTTTGTGATGTTATTTTTGGTAGTTTCCTGATATTAACTGAATTAACAAAATTTAATCAGTTTGTAGTACATTTTATTTTCCTTCGTCATATTCGTACAAACAGTTGAACATTATTTTGGTATTTTGAGAGTCCCTGGACTTTTCATGAAGTCGCTGATTAAAGATGAGGCAATGGATAATATTTTATAACCAAAACTCCTACAGAGACCCGCAAAAAATCTTGTTTGCTTGGTGCTTGAAAATTATGATATTCCAAAGAGTGACTATTATTTCAATATTTAGAGCAAACAGCTGGTGGTAACCGACACCCACCCCCAAATTAAATGAAACAAAAAATGCTTACTTCTGCTGGAAAAGTTATGGTCATCTCATTTTTCGATATTCAAGGAATGGTTTCCAGCATATCATACCCGCACACAGATATAACTGGGAAACACTAAAGCGATGTCCTGAAAATTCGGCAAGATCATGTCACACACTTGCAAAAAGGCATATTTTCGCGTAACACAAGATAATGCACGGCCGTACATCGTAAATGTTTTTGAATGTCTAAATGCAGTGTGTCCGTACAAGTCAGATTTAGCCCCATGTTACATTTTTCTATTCCACAAATTGAAGAAACACCTTCGTGGGAGAGATTTTTCATCGGAAGCAGTGGTGATGATTGGGGAGGCGATGCTGAAAGATCTTTTAAAAACTTTTTCCCAGCCATGTCTTCCAATTTTCCGCAGCAGGGTGGCTCTAATCATTATCTTTAGCAGTTTTCGTGTAATTTTTAGAGTAACTAACAGATTTGCAATTTTACCTCACCATTATGTTCTCCGAAGGTGTTACAGCAACCATGTATTTGCGAATGGGAGGCGATTGGAGGCCGTGAGGCCGTAGCGAGTCGAAATAAACTTTTGGGTCCTGGCTTTATACGATTCCTCCGAAGTTAGCTTTAGGTTAGTGGGTATATGAATTTATTAAGATTAATTTATTATTTGAATATTAATGTTTGTGTAGTTTTGTTTTTTGGGTACATTTCTTGTTGTTGGTACATTCATGACATCAGTCAACTATACCGCCATTTTCTCCTTCTTGCTGGAATTTCAGTTATAAAAGTAGACGCAGTTTTGGGGGGATGGGGGTGGGTGGTTTTGAACTTATTCGTATCATATCCTAATACTATTTATTACCTCTCTGCTGCTATTCCAGGTAAGTTTAAATTTTTTCTAATACATCTATATGCAAGTTTCACCAACTAAAATGCTAACAATTGAATCAAAGAACACAATAAAAATTGACTTCATTTAACAACAAAAAATAAAACGAGCTCTTCATTTGTGAACAACGATTTGAAATAATAAGAACACCATTTGTCGTTACTTGTATACATAAAAGAAAATGCATTGTTGTGAATGTACATGGTTACGTCTAAACTGTGGTAATTTGGTAATAGAAGCTAAAGAAGTCACGAAACGAGTCGAATCTGCCATATTCTGCATTTATCAGTTGCCTGATCGTGAGTCCCTTCAATTAGAAACGTGCATATTTCAATTTACGTAATTACTTCCTTATCTTTCTTTTCAGCGTTTCTAAATGCGGCACGGAGAGGAAAATCATGAAAAAATAATGTTTTGAATTTCTCCAGTAACAAAGCACTATTTGTCTAACCTACAGCTAATACGTTAGCATTCATGTCCTCTGATGGAAGAAGCAGCTGTTTGAAAGTAGTACCATCCCCAAAGGTATCGTCGAGTAACGGTGCAGTGCGTTTCGCTCAAATTACGCCACGTGTAATCTTACAATTCTATGGAAATAAACCTCATGTGACAACTAAATGGTATCTGGTTTTTGTGAAATGTCAACCTCAGGAAAGATTTAACTTCTCGTGTAGCTTTGAAAAGAAACATGGAGTGTGAAAGTTAAAAATGAATGCTTTTCATAAAAAAAACTATTTTAAAGTATTTTTGTTATTAAAGACTAAACTTCAATTACACTAGGTAACAAATTAACTCATTTTCTTGCCCACAGATTGAAATTAACAGCGTTCTATGGGAATAGATGAGTTGAACTCGAAAATAACTATAAACATATTTTGACAAGTAACATTTAGTGGTTAAGATACCATAAGAGAGCGACCTGAAAACTTCCCTGCTTCAATCAAAGGTGAACATGCAATTGGTGGGACAATAATTTATTTTTACATTGGTATCTCTGTCTTAAGTATGTAAAAAGGGGTCAAAAATGAATGTAATAATTATGAGGGATTGACTGTCACAAGTACTATTAATTGTTTATAAGGTCGTATATTAAACTAATTATTAGATGAGGAATATAAGAACAAGGAAGTAGAAGAACAAACTGGGTTTAGAGCAGGAAGATTCCAGTAAAGAAAAAAACTTAATCCTTTATTAAGGGGTAAACTTATTAATAAAGAAATAAAACATGAAATTTATAAATCTATTATAATAAGCAGAGCTTTATATGGTGCAGAAACATAGCAAATTAAAAATACATACAAAAAATTTTTTGACAATGCAAATGGTACTGTAGGCGATCAGCAAGGGTGTTGCGAAGGGACAGAAGCAGAAGTAATACAATGAGACATAAAAATGGTATAAAAATAATATTGTGGAAGACATTTTAACAATGCAATTGATATGGTATGGTCATTTAATGCGAATGGGTGAAGAAAGATTATCAAGAATGATACACAGGCATTGTGAATGAAGGGCATCCAACAAGAAATGAAGAACCAACATCTAAAAGAAGAAATTGGCTGGACCGAGAGCAACGGTTTTAGCAGTTAAAGTCATTTATAGTTAATTATGTAATTATAAACGTGAAACTTTTATTTTGTAATATTGTAATTGACTATCAGATGACTTAACTAACTTAATAATAATAATAATAATCTCTGTTTTAATCAATAATTGAAATATGAAGTCAATTTATAAAAGTTTATGGGAATCCTTTTTCTTTCAAACTATTACAAATGAGCGACTGAATTTAAACAGAATTATACCCACATAAAAATCATCCAAAAAGTGCAAATCATTTCGTTCAACAAATATGTGATAGGGCATTGGACGACTGGTGTGTTAAAGCTCGTGAAATTGCTGAGACTATGGTCATTTCAAAGGAACATTTACGTTATATATTATTCGAAGAACATCATATGAAAAGTTTTTGAGCAAAAGGGACTAACTAAGTATAGCCCTGCCTTCTAAAGCAGTTGTACCAGAATATCCAACTGAAGTGACCAGGCTTAGCCCGTAATGAAATAATTTTTCACCAGGATAATGTTCGCAAGCTTGAGTTAAGTCAATGACTAAGATCAGATTCTTCCGCACCCATCTTATTCACCAGAATTGACTCCCTCCGACTTGTCTTTATTTCTTAATCTGTAAACTTTCTTGAAGGGTTGAAGATTTTCAACTGAGAGGACGTTAAAGCTGCCGTTGATATTTCGTTTGCACACCTCGAGGAAAGCACTTTTGTGACGTAATCAAGGCATTGGAAAATCGTTGAACAAAATGTATTGCACTTCGGGAAACTATTTGAAAAATAAAACTAATCTTGGAAACACAGAGTCAATATTTTATTGCAAGTATAATCTTGCCTTTCGTATTTTGTATCAAAATTTTCTTAATAGATTGTTTGGTATTCATATAGAGATACTATGCTTCATGCTGACAGATTAAAACCAGAGGCCGGAGTTAAGTATTTATTTTGGTTAAAATAGGTAGGCAAAAAGGCACTTAATTACTGAAAATAGGCATTAATATAATTAAAAAGCATTTATTTAAATTGAAAGAAGAGAGTAATATCATTATTAGTAATGAAAATAGGCAAATCTTGCTGAATATCTCACAAAAACAAATATGAAGTGTGTCCCCTCACGCTTCCTATATCCAAATTCAGCTCTGTGCGATTCTTTGCTTTTCCCCAAATTGATAAACACCTTAGTGGGAGGCATTTTCCAACTTTGGAAAGAGTACTGAAGGCTGAGGAAGGGATTCTTTATATTTAAGATATTTAATAATTTAATTATTACATAATAAGATCATTTAAGCTTATTTTCTTGGTTACAAGCAACAACAGATTTTTTTTCGAGACATCAACTGTCATAGTCAGCCGCTTTCAGAGAGAACATTTTTCATATGGAAAAAGAACGTTATACTTCCACTGAAGTGATTGGAGCATATTTCGAAACAAACCATTTCGGAAGAACTCATACCAGCTACAACAGAACATTCACCTTTCAGGAAATCATGGAAATGCTGATAAATACAAAGTAAAGTACTTTTGAATAGCCTAGCAAATGAACAAAGATGCCCAATGGTTTCTGAGCAAGTTCATTTTCTTTTTATGTGTTTATAGAGAAATCTAGTTAGTATCTCTCTTACTGTAGTACTCAAACATGGTAGAGACGGTTTATTGCACAGCTGTACCGTTCTCATATTTTCCCTTTGCAATTGTTTGTTACATTTATGCAACGAGAAGTTTGTGATCAGTAGATCCTCACTGCAGATCGGGACTAGGTCATTCGCCAGGACTATTCAAAACTACGGTACTTACCTCATCCTCTCTATTTCTTGGTATTGCTATGCCCGAGGTAACCGTATGTTCTTTTCACTAATGAAGGTTCTGCTATTCAAAGAGCTTAAAGGAATGGGTTGAGCAGAACGTTTTTAATTCCTTGAAAAATAAGGTATAGCAAATATTCAACCAAAAATTTGTGAAATGAACATGGCTTTTAATTTTATAACTTTTACTTTTGGATATATTGACATTGTTTATGTGTTTTTTTTAATAAGTAAATAATCGCAGAAAAATTCATAAAGATCCAAAACAGGCAAAAAAAAAAAAGTTAAAACCTTAAAATAGCAACAAAATCCAAGGCAAAATAAAAACTTGCCCTATCGATCGCAAATGCACGGTAACAATATCATTTCTATCTGACTCTTAAATATATTTATTGAGAAAAAGTTTTTTTGCCTAATTTCCAGGCAAATGTGGTTATAATTATAAATTTCTGTCCAAGAACTTAAGCCCTGTTAATGTTTTTGGAGTGGAATAACCACAGCCGAAGAAATTAATAGGAAATTCGTTCCATTTTTTTATTTTTAACTTCTGAATATAAGGCGTAAAGAGGACTTGATTTTAAGGGACTAACCTGAGAAAAGTTTTAACAAAATATTTTGCCCACTTATAAGCTACATTAATTTCTATTAGATTCATATAGCAAAACCGTTTTGTTCACCTTACAATTTAAAGACCTGTCACACGACGTTTGTATGCCTTTGCACGGACTAAGAATTATTGCATAAATATTAAATGTCCTTTTTTCTCAAAACTCCTTTTTCGTGCACAAATGGAAATTCAAATTGTTCCTTGCGGTGATGAATTTCACCAATCCCTTAAACTTTTCAACAGAGGCTCTTGAGATATTGATAAATAAAATTAACCACTAGAAAACTTAAATAGATACCCGAAAAATATATTTGCCCATATAACATTCCATTTATATTTAAATGTACAATAAAATGCAACAAAGGCAGAGTAATAACATACTTTCCAAAATAACACTGTATTAAAATAAAACTTTTGTGCATATTTTATCTCTATTAGATATTTGAAACACAAATCTGCAGTTTTTTTTTTCCAAAGTTTTTAAAACTGCACCGCCGCAATGATCTTTTATTAGAGGGCGCATAAAAATCACATTTTTTTCTTTCAGGAAATATTTGGTGAATATGTCTAAAATTGTAAAACTTGTTTTATTACACGCCATTTAACATTTGGTAAAAAGTAAGAAGTGTATGGGTTATGAAATGTAGAATTTTTGGTTTTCTCATGTCGGATCTCGTACATTAATGGAAAGAGCATATCAGTTAGGCATTTGAAAAAATGTTAAAAAAACAGTCATGTTTGACAGAATCAATCAGGCATGTCAAATACTTATACTAGGTTGTGTAATAAACAAAAGGTTTGACACGAACTGCCCCGAAAAGGGAGATTCCAGTAGGCAGTTGTTTCATGTGACCTCACAGTGGGACAATTCGCATCCTCATTGTGTTACTCAATTGACGTACCGGTTAGGAAAGTCCCAGGTGGGCTTTTCGCCTGTGCAAAGGAAAACATTTATTCATAGGCCCCTTGGCTCTACACGCTCATCCCAAAACACTGGGCTCTAAGCGTAGACCCAGCGAATCCCCTTGGCCGTAACAGTTTTCTAACAACACTCTGGCGAGTTGTAAGCCGGTGCAGGGTTTAAAACAAGTGAAATAAATCGGCGATACCAATTCAGCTATTATCACTCTAATCTGTGATCACTTTGATTCTTCTGCTAGGAATAAAACAACTGAAAGGCGTTTGTGTTTTATTTTCCACAGATATTACGTTTCGCTTAATTCGAAATCTGCTTGGAATCAATTATAATTTTTAAAGAAAATGCGTTTATTTTAGTTGAACATATTTTTATTTTCTATATAAATGAGATTTTATAATGTATAAATAAAATAGAAACATGAAATATTTAGCCGAATGCTTCGATCCCCCAGCATGGGGCGCGATGGGGCAAAATAGGGTAGTAGAATGGTCCGCTTTCTCTAATTTTCAGAAATTATTTTTTGTATTTTATTTAAAGGGTATATACCGAGTTTTGTTGTGAAAAAAATAAATATTGGTGCCACTAGAGAGATTTTTAAATGTTCGGTTTCAGGTAAACCCCCATTCTTAACGGCTTGATTTCCCTGATTTCAGAAACAATTGTCTTATTTTATTTACAAGGTATATACCGAGTTTTGTTTGATATATACCAAATTTCGTTGAGAAAAACAAAAACTGAGGCCCTTAGAGTGATTTTTTAATTTTGCTTTAAACCCCACTCTTTAAAGTTCGATTTTCAGGTATAGCCCCACTCCTAATAATCCTATTTCCCCGATGTTCAGAAATTATCTTTATTATTTCATTTAAGTGATATATAACGAAAAAAGCAAATATAGGTGCCGTTAGAGCTATATTTATATTTTTGGTTTCTGCTAACCCCCCCTCCTTATAGTCTGCGCTCATTGATTTTCGGAAATTATTTTATTGATTTATTTTTGACATATACTGTGTTTCGTTGAGAATAAGCAAATATTGTGGCCGCTAGAGTGCTTTTAAAAATTTCGCTTAAGGTTAACCCAATCCCAATGAATCAATTCAACGAATTCGATGAATTGTTTGCTAATTAATCGTTATATTCCGAGTTTCGCTGAGAAAAAACAACAATTGCGGCCGCTAGAGCTTTAATATATATACGTACATACATACATACATACACACACACACACACACACATATATATATATATATATATATATATATAAGTGTGTATATATAAACATTTTTTCATGGCCATTTTCGGTGCCTAGTAGAAAAAAAGTACTAATTGACCTTTTATTGTAGCAGTTTTAAAATACCCTTATGTAAGCACAACTGTCGCATGGGCCTTAGGGCGTACATGCTAATATCGTCTGTGTAACAATCAAAATATACATAGATACTTATATACAAACACATCGATATACTTCACACTATTTCTATGAGTAATTTGTATATACATATATACAAACATGAATAGAACCCTTACTCTTGAGCCTCCCTTCCCCGTAACCACCCCTCCTCCCTAACTCTCTCCTCTTTTCCTATCCATTAACCTTCTTTGTCGGGTCTTCGCTAGAAATATTCGTAAATTGTGTGTATCTCTCATGCACAAACACTTCCGGCAGATGTTCAAATTTCTGTTGGAATTCACAAATTGTGGCGGTGATAAATTCTCATTTCTTAAAATCTCTGTTTCCCGGCATTCCACCAATATCCGCCTAGGCTTCGCTTTCTCCACACAATGGGCAAATTCTTTCCCCTAGAACATTCTATTTTGTTTCCTTTCCAAGCCCCTAATCTGAGCCATGCGAGACCCTTCTTTCTTCTCTACCATAGATATCTAAATAACCTCCCATCCCCCCACACCGGATGTATTTGAGCTTGCAGGTTAAGCGATACTTTTTCTGCGCATTGAGTCTCTATATTTCGCAAACGTCTGTCAAACCATTTTCCAACTATTTCGTGTAATATCCCCCCCCCCTTAACCAAATATACCCCAATCCAATTTTGTATAGCCTTTCCTTATTTTTGATGCCCATCCCGTTTCACACCCTTCCCTTGGTTGCTTCCTCAGACAAACTGCTCGACAGTGCCTAGGGTTTTTGTTTTTTGTTTTTTTAATTTCCGCTGCCCAGTATTTTTTATCAAAATTACTAATCTGATGTTGGTAACATAAAGTCCTTAACGTTGTGCGATCCCTTTTATTATGTGTAGCCAGTACTTGATTATTCTAATGTTACAAGGAACAGAGTGTCTTCATAGCGCCCAAATTACCGTAAAACCCCAAATTTTGTTTTATTCCTCCCTATTTCTAAAACTTGCTTTAGAAACACATTTTGTTGTTTAGTCGGTCCACTTTACCCTAATCGCATATCTCGGAGCCATAGAACTTGACAGAGCTTACCATGAAACTATTCATATTCTCCATAATAATTATAGGAATACCAAACATTCACAAAACCTTTGACATTTGACATCTCAAAAACTAAAGATATTCGGACATATGTTTCATGGACTTTTTTTATTTTCTTGTTTTGACAAACTTTCATAAATAATCCCAAAACTAAAGATTTCCAGACATATGTTTATATGGATATTTTTTCTTGTTTTGGTAAACTTTCATTAAAAAATCATAAAACTAATAATTTCAGAATATATGTTGATATGATTTTTTTTTTTTTGGTAAACTTTCATTAATACCTCAAAAACTAAAGATTTCCGGAAATATGTTTATATGGACTTAAATTCCCTTATTTTATTAATAACTCAAGGGTTTCCGGACACATGTTTATATGGACTTTTATTTTCTTGTTTTTGTAAATTTTCATCAATAACTCAAAAACTAAGGATTTCCGGACATATGTTTATATGGACTTTTTCTTGTTTTGGTGTGAAAAACCCGCCACCGAAGTTTTTTAAAGTATTTCCGAAACATTCTGTACATTAACCAAATATATTTTGCGTTTAAAATATTGAACCATTACACGGACTAGCACATTTATTGCCCTAGCTTAAAGATATGTGTGTACATTTTCTCAATGTCAAGAGATTTAGTATTGAAAGTAGTGCTTTGTGTCAAATTAAATAGGCCCTGATAAAAATTTATTTAGTACAAAATTCTAAAACAAGTATTTAAATTTATATAAAAAGTGTTTATTTCAAGATACCATTTTTTTCAAAGCTCATTCGCTAGTCTCTTAAAATTGTACATTTTGTTTTATATTATAATTCATACCTTTGTCCATTCGTTCTGTATTCTGCATCTCTATTGTAATAACTGGGACGTGAGGAATAAATAACAGCAAAAGAGAACACAAATGAAAATAGGTAGCTCTGTAAAGCGTAATATTTGACGCTGTGTCAAGCCTGGTTTATTCTGAGATGAATAATTTTAGCTGACTTCTTAAGAGCAGCTTTCCGCGGCGTTTGATGTGATGGTGGAACAGGTAGAAAACAGGCCACGAGCGCTACAGACAGAAGGTTTCCGTGTTATCAGTAGTCCCCTATCGCCTGGCTGAATGCACAGAACAGCAGAAACCTTTGCATATATCGCCTCAAAGATTGCGGGGTAAACAGAGGGGTGAATGGTTGAGCAACTATGCACAACAAACCGGGCCGTTAGCTGTATGTGACACTTCCTTGTGTACTACGTACGGCTTTGTGCTGTTACGCCGTTGCATTTTGCTTCCAAATGTCCCTTCCTGGGATTCTAACAAAAGGTACCAGTTACTATACAAAGCGTCTGCAATTTGAGATAATCACCAATCCTTTCTTTTGAGCACCTTACCATTAACATTTAACGGCGTTGAACTGGGTGAGATACATTATATTACACATGATTTTGTGTGAATAATAATAATAATAATAATAATAACAACAACAACAAATAAGGCACGTGAAGTAAGATGTCAAATCTAAGGGGATATTATAGACACAGAGAACTATTTTTGGCCTGCATTTGCAGCTGAAGACAAGCCATAGGGGTCAAGGTCGCGCAGGTCTCTGACTGCATCGAGAGACAAGTTTCTCTTACATTTCTATTGGACAATTTTGATCAATAATAACATTACGCAATAATAGTTCTTCAGTAACAGTGATTAAGCCTTATGGTCTGTAACAATTATCGCCTATCTTTCCTTTTACCAGCTGAACTATATGAATATGGATATCTCTTCAATACTTAACATCATAAATATAAAGTAAAATACAATATATAGAATTATAAAGTCAATTCATCATCCTATATTAATTTGAATTTGTTAATTATACATTTCTCTACTTATATTTTACCTCAATGTAGTTGTTGAGTGTCCTATAGATACAAAATTGACAACACTGTCTTTTTAGGATATTAATTTCATTCACACAATTAAAATTCATACACTCTAATAATTTACTGCTCATTTATTTCATTTACTTCTTTATATATCCCCTTCAAACATTTCTTCCTCACTTTCCCTAAATAATTTCCCAATTCTTACATGTTTTCTCTTTGCTTAAATTATTAGCTTATTCCCAACTGGAAGGTTACTTCATTTCTCCTACAGTGATTTCTGTAATAATCAGTTTCCTTACATTATAATAAACTATGCCACAAAGTATTCTTCCCCCTTATCTTTCCCCAAAGTAAGCAATAATCTCCATTACATTTCTAGAAAAAGCCGAAACAACGCCCCATTCCTCGGGAATTTCTTGCATACGTCCTAATCATTCTAGCAGCTCAGAAAGACGTTTCACTGTCTCCGGAGCTCCGACTGTTGAAGACAGTACTTGTGTTGAAAAGTGAAATTAAATTTAAAAGTCGCATCACCACGCTCCTGTGACAGTACCAAGGATAAAGATGAATGTTGAAATGATGATCCTTTGTGCAACAGCGGCATAACGGTATTTGAATATTGGAAGCACAAAATCCAGGATAAGGCCTTGGGTTAAACAGTATATTGAAATGCTAGTAATTTCAGTATAACAATAAAAATAGTTAAAATGTCACAATATATCATTAGTACATCTACAGACAACAAAAATGAGCAACGGTCTGACATCATAACCGACTGGGGAAAATTCGGAAGTATTCGCAAGCGATGGGTTTACAATAAACGCTTTATGCTATTTGGAATTCACATTCAAGTTATGCAAAAACAGGATATGATGGTGTGCTATATCTAGTAGGTATAAGAAGTAGGTTCTTGTTTTGTGAATTAACATACCCACTTAAGTGGAACCAGGTTTTGCCCGTAAATTAAGGTCAATTTCTCCGTCAAGCACACAAAGTCTAATCATGGATGTAGGATTACCCCGTTTGTCATTTTATAGGGTTTTAACTTCAGTAACGTTGTAGCCGTTCAAACAGAGGAATAGGAAATTCAGGTTTGCTGAGAAAGACGTCAAAGTGATTTTTAGGATAACGTTCCGAGCCTGTCTAATGTTTCCTCTGCCAGTCTGTTCGTGTTTGTGTACGCTTTTTGTCAAGAATACTTTCCTTTCACTGCATTTATTTAGCATATGATGTATTTTTGCCTAGATTAAGTTAACATATTTATTTCATATATTTTTCCTCAGTACACATGTCTCATAGTGTATATTTGAAATGTACGAAGGTCCCATTCAACAGAAATATCAAAGTGTTCTGCAGAAGTTTATCAGCAGGAAAGCAATAAACATCTAAGGGTCCTTTTATAGCAGGCAGGGCAAGTGAACATGCCGCCCTCTTTGTAATCACTGGTGTAAAGTCGCCCTAAGACCGCTAGTTTTGTTGGGGTGAGAAGTCTTAAGAATTCTTTTAGAGGAGCGGATCAGCCATCAATCTTAAGTTTTGAAGGTTGCACTTGAAAGTAGCATTGCTTGGGTACGAGAATGGAGATGCGAGGAAAAGTTAGAACAGAACAGTCGAGGACGACAGTACAGCGCGATAATGAAAGCGAACTAGCAGAAAACTGACTTCGGGGAAGAACCTTTAGGAATAATCAAGTATTGTCCATCTGTAATCATTTATTAGTAGAAAAGACGAAAATCTGGTGCGAAGAATTTTCCTTATAAAAACTGTTGGAGTGGCGAGAGACAAAAGTTAGTGTGAACTTAGTGCCGACGCCTCTAAGAACTTCTTGAGACTTCCTCAATAAACCATTTTCAAATTGTGAACCCTGAAACATCCAGAGCAAATGAATAAATCAAGGCTGTTACCGTCACAACACGTCGCCACCTTTGCATCTCCTTTTCCCTCGAGACAAGAAATTTGTTTCCAAAATACCAGCACAATATTAGCCGGAGCTGCGAGAAAACTCTACCGTCAATACACCATCTAAGAAGCCTTGAGTGGTTGGAGGATAAAGTATATACATCAATTCATTAATATTTGGTTAATCCAACACACCACCCATACTTCCGCATCCCCCTACTCACCATTTTTGACCGGTTTCCCAACTTGTGGCTGTTTGAAAATAACAAAAACCACCACTGAATTGCCGCCTCAACGGGGTGAATAGATAAGTAACCAAAAATCCACTCTCCGACCTCTACACAATTAGGAAAAACTGCCGCAGTTTATACCCTACTAAATATGGCATCTTAGAAAGTGTTTGTAACGCAGAAAAAAAAAATCACCAGAATAATAGCTGGTGCAAAACAGAAGTCTCTCTGCAAATCAGTGTTCCTAAAACTGGGATGCTTGCCTCTCTCCTGTGTGTACATATATGAGACAATGTTATTTATAAGAATGTCTTTCTAACAAAAGAAAGAATAACAAATAAAAAATGAAGTAATACACCAACGCAATACACGAAGAAAAGCATATCTTCATATCATAAGAACCAACACTAAAACATATCAAAATCGTGCAACTCAAACGTGCATCAAAGTATTCAACAAATTACCACTTCAAATTAAAGTAATTGAAAAGTTAGCTTTATTTAAAACGACAGTAATGACACATTTATTTGACCACTGTTTCTACTCATTAAATGAGTTTTTAAATAATATTTATAAATGTATTTTATTGTAACAATTAACTACATTTGTAAAGGTTTTAAAGATTAATTTTACACTATGGTGTAGCATATGACAACACTAGTCTTATATTATATGTAAATTAAATATGTTTCTTACTTCTATATCATTTGGCATATGTGTGCATTGTATGATTTATAAGAGACAATAAGTATATATTGTACCGCGTATAAGTACGGGACATATAAGTTATCTTAATGTACGCATCTTGTTTCCTCCACTTTGGAAATGTATTTTTATGTGTGTGGGGGCGTCGAAGATAACGTCATTTGCTCCAGCTGCTAAGATGTATTTTGTTGTGGGTGTTGAAACACTGCTCCTGTTCCAAGGAGAAACAGTGTTGTCTCAGGGAATTCCCCTGTTTTCGTTCAGCAACTGGGGCGGGGAAGGAAAACGGCGTCACAAAAGAAGAGATTATTTTGAACGTTGATTTAGTCCAGGTGTTTCTTCCTATTAAACAGCGCTTTATCTCATATAGTGTCCGACGCCGAATAGAATACGGAATCAGAATGTGAGGAGGACTAGAGAGTGCGGATAGAGATGGTCGCTCGCACAGTTTGGAGAGAGAGTCCTTGCCGAGGTGGGTGTCAGAGATCGCTTACGGAGTAACTGAATGCTAAGTTTTATAGAATATGCGATTAAGTGCCCAAACACGCTTATTTACATGCGACTCAAATTTTGAACGTTTGGGGCATAACTTACTGTAGAATAATCGCGTTTGCGTTGCTTCTATGTTCAAAATTGGAATACTGACTTGTGATTGGTTATAATGAATCCACTAATTTGCCTCCTTGTAGGACCTTTACATTCCTCTTTTCTTATTTGGAGTTTTAAACTTCAACCATATTCCATTTCAGAGGTCATTTCCCTTTCCGCAGGCATTTAACTTATGTTTATATATGAGAAGGCATGTTCACTTTCTGTTGCTTTTAAAGACATCCCTCGATAACAAAAGACTCACCTTGGTCCCTTTAACTTAGGCTCTTAACAAAGGCTATTTCCCCTTTGCACTGGCCTTTTCTCCACGTTATATTCGACAAAAGCACTGCTTCCTGTATATTACAAAGACGTAAGGTCTTCCATCAAAATATCAAACAGAAAATACACTCATTATCGGACATGATTAGACATTTAGATAATTGGGAAAGAAGGATACATAAATAACTGATATTAAGATGGGGATGAAACAGCAAGAACGGTCACAACTTCTATCCATGTCTATTGGCCACCCTCTTCCTCTTTCCCCTCATTCCATCTCACCTGTGCGGAAGGATATTGACATTGCATATCAGCTGTCGTTAAACAGCGTATAGTTAATTCCATTTATCTACAGCTGCGTGAAAATTTATCCGTGTTAATATTGTTCGGACACTCCATCCAGGAGTATAATTTCGCTCCTCTTTGGAACACATTCTTAGGAAAACATAAAATATGATTTTGATTCCTTTTCACTGCCGCAAACCCTTGTGCAACGTTCATTCCTTCTGGGCTATAAATAAATAAACAAATAAATAAATAAATATGGGGGCATATTCTCAAACATTACACACACTTACAACTATTCACTGTTTTAGACTGCTTATTGCCCAGCAGAAGGCTTTAAAGTGAAAGTAAAAACATCTATATTTCAACATAAAATACATTAGAAGTACTACAGCAGGCGAATAATATAATATAATATAATATAATATAATATAATATAATATGTACTTTTATAACGTATATTGACGTCATGCACATTATGCACCGGAATGCCCTATAGAAAACCGTAACGCAAACACCAATCGCTTCAATAGAGCAGGGGTTAAGTTCAACAGGAATGAAAGTGATACGTTAACAATAAAAAAGAGTTATATTTTGTGGCTATAGACTATAAATCAAGTAGCAAAATCAGGATACCAGTAAACATAAATTTAAAAATTGTTGTGGCTAAACAAAATCTCAAAACTTATATTTAGCAACCTGGCAATGCTCGCCGGCTCGGCAGTTCTTCTGAGTTGCTATGGAAGCGGGGTAACCAATCAACGACACACATTTCTCCCCGCCCTACTATTCCATTCATCTTTTAGGCTGTATTTGCTATCTTGGGGTATAAAGCAAGCGTTTAACTTTGAGTTAAAAATGGAAAGTCAGGAAATTAATAATTACGTACATGCTGAATAAAAGAAAGAGTGGTGTATGTGCAGCACTCTGCATTATCTATCTCTTGGTATTTCTATCGTTTTTCCTCTATAAGAAATAAAAATCACCACACACTTGAAGAAATTTCCCTTTCTTTTCTAGGAATGGTTTTCACCATTTAAAAATTATATTTTCCAAAATACATATTCCCTTTAGATTCTAATATCCCCTGTTCTACTTCAGCAATAGTTTCTGACGTATTAGCAGCATGCAGTCGACCAGAACAAGCAGCATCACTCACAGTTGACACTCCACTTTGAAACTTCCTGACCCGCTGAAGTGACACACAAGAATCTCCATATTACCTCTTTGTTAGTATCTCGCCTTCACTACCAAAAATTGATAATTGGTCGCTTCTCCTTGCTCGTGCATGTTTCCAAATGGGCTGACATATTGTTATGGTACTGACGTCACTTTTCCCAATATGTCGTGCGGGCTTCTACCTCCAGCAGAAGGATCTAGATATCCGTTACTTACATACGTGCAACACAATACTACATTATTCTGATTTTTATTGCTAAATCAAGGTTACTTTTGACTCAGCCAGTATTTAGAGCCTGCAGTGTCAGTTAATTTTATAAACTTTTTCTTCAGAGAGGCAGATTTACTATACGAAGTCTTTCAACATGGACCGATGATCGGCCGATATAAAGAGAATACCACAACTATTTGGCGAGATGCAACTCTTGAATGTAATGATCATTTAGTGCTGCCACGGCCGTGTTGCAAGAAGTGACACACGCGTGATATGTACTAATGTGAAAGTCATATTGGATCTTGGGCTAGGATAACGTTTGACAGACGGTCATCTGGCAGCGTACAGCCGCCGGGCTACATTTTCTTGCAGTCATAAATCATTGGCGATGTCTCTGTCGAACAGGCTTCGACCGACTTGGGCGATGTCAATATGGGCAGTGTGTGCTGTGTGTGGCTTATCTCAACTTTACGCCCGCGTTACTCCGAAGCGGCGTGAGGATGCCAGGTCTTTCCCTCCCGCACTCCACCCCCTTCTAGAGTCATTATCCCATTACGTGAGCCTCTCTATCCGCTACTTTACATGACCTGCAGATTGTTATCCAGCAAAGTTTAACCGGTTTGTTTGTTCATCACAGTCAGAAAGGATTACATTGCCAAAGCTATTTAAGACGAAGAATAGAATTCAATCGTGATGGAGGAAATTAGATTGGAGCCTTTGGCTACCGGTTTTAGATGGGGGAAAATCTCCAGAAAAGTACTCATTGTTGTGTACAATCCTATAGTGTGATGGTTTTCTTCTTTATTAAGTTGGTTGCATTCCTCTTCGCTCGCCCCCTAAATGGATAAAAACATGGATAAATTTCGATACGTTGTTTTCATACTTACTTATATAAATAAAGTATTAACTTATATTGCCAAAAATAGGTTTAAAATCCAAATGAATATCGTACGACTGTAACTATTAAAATGTCATAAATAAACCGTTATTGTGTTGAAAGAAAGGCCCATGAAAGTGAATTAATGCATTACATTTGTTTTTTATTTGTTCAATTGGTAGTCATTCTAGTTAGCGTCATATCTTATAAGTTTGTCCATTCTTGCTTTCCGGATTGAATTGTTGGATTAGTCGTACACAACAGGCACGCCTCCTTGAAAGAGATCAGGATTCAGAGGGGTGGTGAGATAAGAACATAGACGGTGTCCGCAACAATGTTACCAGGTCCAGCCAGTGTTGTCAACATCTGACATCGTCCCTCGATACTTCTACACAAATTCCCTAAAAGGATCAAAAAACAATTCACGTCCATAGGCAGCGTCTAAAGTGCCCTTAACCCATAATAAATAGTAATAGTAATGTATCTTAACTGTAACAATTTTAAAGTATACACAAGTGAGCATAACTGTCGCACATACATACTGACCACATGCATATACATACACACACACACACACACACATATATATATATATATATATAAAACACCTCGATATATGAGGGTAGGTCCATAAGTTTCCGGCCTAACCATTTTCTAGATATGATAAAAACAAAAACTATATTTCACTTTTTAATATAGCTACCCTTTATTGCAATACATTTCTCACATCTTTGAATTAACGTTTCAACCCCCAGCTACCACATATTAAGAAGTCTTGTCTGCAAAATGGACATAAACAGCATCCATCACTTTTTGGTCTCGAAGGTTCTTCTTGAGTTTTGAGAAGAGGAAATAGTCACTGGAAGCTAGACCTGAGCTGTAGGGTAAATATTCCATCTCCTTAAAGCCACATTTCTTCACAGCTTCCTTTGCAACAAGAGCTGTGTGCACAGGCGAGTTGTGAATAAGGCGCACACCACCACTCAGCTTTCCTCGCCTTTTCTCTTTGATGGAAGCACGAAGTCTGTGCAGTAGGCCAGCATAGTACACCCCATTTACTGTGGTGTTCTCTTCTTGAAGTCAATGAAGTCCTTCACAGTCCCAAAATATCGCGGCCATGGTCTTTTTGGTTGACTGAATGACCTTGGCCTTTAGAGGCGGTGCTTTGCCAAGTTTACGTCACTCCATTGATTCTGTTTTGGACAAGAGATCGTAGTAAAGGACCATAGTTTCATCTCCTGTAACAATGGTTTGCAGAACTTCTCTCTCGTTTCCACGGCAGAGATCCAAAAATGTCTGACAACAGATGACTCGTTGCTACTTTCGAACTGAGGAAAGAAGTCTAGGCATCCATCTTGCATGAACTTATTCATATTTAATTATTTTTTTTTATTTTTTTATTTTTTTTTTTTTTTTTTTAGAAAGGCCCAAACTTGCTGCTCTTTCTGTAACTTTGAGTCGCCGGTCTTCTATTATTTCTCCTTCCACAAGAGCGATATTTTTAGGAGTGCAACCTCCAAAGGCCGACCTGCACGCTCTTCATCTTCAAAGCTTTCTCGACCCATTCGAAAAGTTTGGTCTTTTAAGGTAGAATATGAAGGGGATGCTTTCCCATGTACACCATCCAATTTAATTTCATTTGGAGTAAGTCCCACTTTCGTGAAGAACTTAATAACAAGTCGATACTCCATTTGGAACATGTCACAATCTTCTACACATCGCCTTCTTTATGCAACTATATCAGAACAACTGAACACAGCGGAGCGGAAGTTACAGTTGCAATTATTTACTTAACAGATAAGGTATGACACCAGATAAGGGTTTTGTGAAGGCTATAATCCTTATCGGCGTGCCCGGAAACTTATGGACCTACCCTCGTACATACATCAACGTTTTCTTGATTAATTTCAATACATATACATATATACATATACTCCTGACCCTCCCCTCCGTTCTCTTACTCACCACCGCCCCAACTCCGCTCTCTTTTTCTTGACATTAGCTTTCACTGTAGAATCTTCGCTAGAAATATTCCCGGTTTATGTGTGTATTTCTCATGCACCAACACTTCCAGGCAGGCGCTCAAACTTCTATTGTAATTCAGAAATTGTGATGATAAATGTACCCTTATTAAAATCTCTGTTACCCTGCATTCTGTCGGGATATGTCTCCAGGCATCGCTTTCTCCGTATAGTGGGCAAATTCTTTCCGCGAGACATTGACTGTATTATTTCGTTTCCAAGCCCCTCATCTGAAAATTGCAATACATCTTCTTTCTTCTGTCCCACAGACATCTAGATAATACCACCTCCCCCACACCTGATCCATTTTAGCCTGCAGGTTGAACATACTTTTTCTGCGCATTGAGTCTCAGTATTTTGCCTTTCTACGTCTATTTTCCAACTATTGTGCCTAGTATTCTTAACCAAATGTACCAGATATTTCCTAATCCAATTCTGTCTAAATAATCTTTTCTTATTTTCGATGGCCAACCCATATGCCAGCCTTCCCTTGTTTAGCAGCTCAGGCAAACTGCTCGAGAAGTGCTTTATTACCCCGTATTATTTTTAACTAACACTTAATTGCTCTTATTTTTAAATGTACACTTTCGTTAAAGATACCAAACCCTTTAAGAACCCCACAATTTGCTGTATCTTTCCCTACTTGTAACAGCCGTTTTAGAAACTGCGTTTGTACCTGATTCAGTTCCTGGGTGTTTCCCCAACTCCAAATTTTGGCCTCGTACGTCATAGTTGACTTCAAAACCGCCCTGTAAACCATTTCCATTGTTCTCAGAGGTGTTTCGGGAATTTTTATCGAAATCTTTAATGCCACTATATAATTTTAAAGTAGTGTGTAAAAGCAAGATATGTTCATATAAACAATAAAAACATTAAAGTAATTTCTCTTTTATTATGCACCAGAGTATAAAAATGACTATGAATGGAGACGTTTAAATAATGTAACATTGTGCATTTAACACTGTGCAGTTTAATTTTGGATAGCATGTCAGATATTAAATCTAATTACTATAATAATATGCATTATTCATCTACAATATTATTGAAGTGTGTTCAGCTGTTCAAATTAAATCTTTGCTATGCAACATAAGCGTACATTCGCAGTATCTCCACAATGCACTGCCTCGTAGACCCAAGATCATGGGTTCAATCCCGGCCAGAATCGATGGATTTTTTTCAGGCTTAAATGCTAAGTATGGTTTCCTTGGAAAGGAAGTAATGCTGTGGTCCCATGTCGTAGACTAACGGCACATAAAAGAACCTGAAGCCTGTAAGAAAAGGCTTTTGAGCACGCCCTGAATTGTTTGGGACTTTGATGGCCTAGGATGTTAAAGTGCGTCCGTAAATAAACAAAAAATAAATAAATTCACAAAGTTTTTAGACCAGACCACAAAAAATTAATGATGTGCTATTAATTAACTGAAATATATGACCACTGATAGACAGAGCTATACTGCGTGGGTATTTTTAAACATTTTTAAATGTAACCTTATTTATGAACTGGGCCATAGATATCTTCACAATCACTAAATTAGAGAGAAACAACAGAAAGTTTCGAGTTACCTTGTGTATTTAAGAAGATGATGTTCATATGTTTCAATAAAGCAAAAACATGTTACTATTGAAATCAATTTCATGTACTAAGAAAATATACACAATCAACAAAAAACAATGGAAACTTTCACGATTTTCATTGGCTTTTAAATTTAATTTAAATGTTATTTTAACGAAAACATTACATATTTTTACTACAATAACATTCTGAAAGTTATTACAGAGTACTATTACATACAAATATAATTCTCAAATACATATAGTTTATACGCTGAATTGATTTTTTCTTTTATTTTAAAACAATATAGAGAAAAATGAAACAAAAAAGGGCTTTTTAAATTTCAGTTTTCAAGTATACCCCTACTCACAAAGGTCTGACTTCCCTTAGAAACTATTTTTCTAATTGGATTTAAATGGCATATGCTGAATAAACTGTTAAAATAAAAATATTGGAGCTGCTAGAGCGATTTTTAATTCCCGTTCCAAATATTACGAATTCACTGATTTTCGAAAAGTATTTTTCCTACTTTATTTTAATACCGAATTTCCTTTAAAAACGTAAATTTACGGCCTCTAGAGAGATTTAAAGTTTCGTTTTAATCCCCACTTTTATTTCACGTATGCCCAACTCGTAATGGCCAAATTGCCCCGATTTTCAATTTATTTTAAAGAAATCTACGGAATTTCGTTGATAAAAGGCTAAAATTGCGGCCTCTAGAGCGATTTTTCATTTTTTTTTTTCAAATCTCTTTAGGTTAACCCCCATCCCCAATGGTCCAATGTTGCTAATTAACGAATGCTACTAATCGTTTGCTAATTGATGGTTATGTGCCGAGTTTCGTTGAGAATAAACAAAAATTGCGACCGCTAGAGCAAATTAACAAATATGTATTATAAATGTTTTTTATTTTTATTTTTGTCATTTTGTCATTTTATTTTGCCCAGTAGGTACGATCGATGGATATTTGGAAACTGATTCGAAGCGCTTAAATTCTTTCGGAATTCGTTAAAAATAAAATAAAGCAAATGTTTTTACTGGTACGGTTGCAATAACTTCATTCCTTCGGAATGCGTTAATAACCCAGCTAAATAACAATAAATTGTACGTATTTAAAGCGAAATGCAGTTACAGAGATGTTGGTTGTGGCCTCATGTATGAAAGGGCATGCAACAGGGAGCAAAGCAATTTAGCTGACGTAAGCAAGGTGTCGTGCTCGGGTAGAATACCACCGCTTGACCAGATTGCGGACTCATCTTAATGTAGTCCCAATTTAACAAAGTATTTATAACAGGCTGTATGTACTATTAGGATATACCAGCACCGGCATAGTAATAATAATAATAATAATAATAATAATAATAATAATAATAATAATAATAATAATAATAATAATAATAATAATAATAATAATAATAATAATGTAGTTTTTTGTGATATTTATAGATTTTCATCATTTTAATTTTGTTCCCCTTATACCACACAATAGTGCCATAACTTATTTCATGTCATTAATTAATTAATTAATTCATTCATTCATTCATTAATAATGCCATAATTTGGGTTTTATAGTCTCTTTTAAAATTAATCTAATAGATAAAGACTTTGCTTAGTTTACCCAGCTCCTGCATGATAGACATTTCTCATACTGTATTTATCATTTAGGAGTGTATCATGCTTCCAACTTCTACAGTAATGCTGTAAATATTTATTTTACTCGAATATGTTCAGTTGTCCACAGAAATATAAGCACACGATAATGCATTCGGTTTGAAAGACCTTTAAACCCTGCGATTTTATCAGTGAGTTAAATCAGTTCTATGAGGTGCGAGGACTGTTAAAAAAAGCATCACAATATTTTTGATCTTTCTGAAAGTAGTCCCCGTCGGGTGCAATGCATTTGTCTCAGTGTTTCTTCCAATCTTCAAAGAAATGCTGGAAACCGTCTTTTGACAGGGCCTTCAGAATATTCTCCGCAGCCTTCGCCAGTACTTCTGATGATGGAAAGTACCTCCCAGGAAGGTGTTTTTCAATTTCGGGAAAAAGAAAATATTTGATAAGATCAGAGTTTAATATGTTGTTCAAAATAATGATAGAAGATACATAAAAAAAACAAAAAAAAAAAAACGAAGTGGACAGATCACATTGATAGGATGGCAGAGAATAGATTGCCAAAGAAGATAATGAATTATAAACCGCGATTTGAGTATATCCGGTAAAAGGTGGCGTGACGATAGAGATCAGAACAGGCGAAATCACGCAATCCTGGAAAGGGAGTGTGAAAAACTCACACCACATTGACTTTTGTGAGATATTCAGCAACAAAATTTGCAATGTGTAGCAGTGCATTATAGTGTTGTAGCAATCAGATTGTTGCACGGAAATGTGACTTTTTGAACGTGATATGGCCTTGCAGAGTTTTCAAGACATCTCTCATATACAATTTTGTTTTCAGGTACGACATGTTGGTAAACCATTCCGTGAATACCGAAAAATGAGATGACCATAACTTTGCAGCAGAAGCAATCACTGTTACATTTTTGGCGTTGGTTAAAATGAGAATTTCCACACAGAGCTTTGCTGTTTGTCCTCAGGATCGAAGATGTAGCCAAGCTCCATCCTTTGAACGAAATTTGAAACTGAAAATGCACGATTCAAACCTCAGGAGCCATAATTAACATTTATTTGAAATTCATTGGCTTATTTTCATGTATATTTGTAATTCATACGCGTCAATGTGTACTTAAAACGTTTGTTGACTCGTATGTACATATACACAAATTTAACTTAAGGATTTTCTTTCAGGACACATACACTACCTTAAAAATATGAATAGACCAATCACAGGCAGAAGCAACATAAAGATAAGAAAAGTGACAAATAACAAGCGCCTAATAACATCAATAATGCTGTCTGAAATGAAACGCGAGACCGGCAGACGTACCAAACAAGCTATGCTAAATTAACGGATTTTACACAGTCAAACCTCTCCTTAGAAGGCAGTTCACGTAATCAGTAGTAGGAAATCTATCGCCGATTATTGGAAGACAGGAGTTCGAGCTCAATTCGCATACATAATTACCTCATTTGAATTAGAACGCGAGTATAATTAAATGGAAATATAATACAGTTTCAACTGTGTGAAAATATTAGGGAATAAATACGCGAGAGTGGTAAAGTTAAACTAAAACTAAATATTGCTATACTTTTCAACGGACTTAGAAACGTCATCTTAATTATCAGTTTTGCTATAGGAGAGATACGGTACAGCACACGACTTCTAATTAATCTTAAATCGAGAAGTTATTCGCATTCTTACCAATTACCACGTCATACATTGTCATTACAACGTGAACCCCCACGGGTGGCCAAGGTCGTTAAGGCGTGGACTCTTGAAGTCTGGGGTTCGAATCTCGTCAGGATCGTCCTCCCTGACTGAGGTTTTTTCCAGGTTTTCCTCAGTCTTCATAACTGGCAAATGCCGGGGAGATACCCTAAACTTAGGCCTGGAACATTTCCTTCCTTAAAAAAAAAATCCTTTCCCAATGTATCATTTCATTTCATGTATCACCGGTGTTAACCGCCTGTGGTGCCTCAGTAGTAAAAACACCAATGTTTCACTACCTAAAATAAAGCAAACTCTAATCCTGCTGCATATGTCATTACAACGAGGTGACAATTTATAACCCAATCATTTGGCGACTTAACGTGGAGTCAATCATGTCTCACTGCAAACTCTACTCCTTCAACGGCGTAAAACGTACACGCAAACGACTTTTTACCAGGAATCAGCATTCTTGGAATTCACAGTGCATAAACACGTCTTACATGCAACTTTGTAGCTACAATGCGGATAACACCCAGTGAGCTTTTCAGAATTACTGAAGGCGCTGTTAATATTATTCGATGATATCACGATTACAGCAGCGGGGTTAATGTATTCTTTCGTTAGGGGGCAGACTGGAGAGCAGGCTGCGCCCATCTTTCTTTGAAATTGATTACCTCTTCTATTTAAAAAAAATTAAACTTTCTTCAGATGTGCTGTAGTGAAGGGCAAACACTTCATAGGCCACCGGTAATATTGCATAGGCCTCAGCTGAAGAGCTGTAGAGACGTAATCAGAATTTCAGAGCAGCATATTGCTCATTGCGTGTCTCTTGCATTTTGCTGAACATGTGTCAATTTGCACACCTCACAGGCGGGAATCTTAAGTCACAATAATGAAGTTATTACCACGTGTACATTATGCATTAAGCTAACAAAGTATTATAAAGTTAAATTTTAACGCGAAAAATTATACCTGTAAAAAGTATGATAAATATTTTTGAATAGTCCTCGCATAATGAAAAGGAGACCAATAGAAATAAATTAATACAAATAATAATTATGTGAACATAAACAGAAAATAGAACCATTTAATAAATACTTTTAAAATACCTAAATTAGTACTATATTTTGTTTATTCCCCAAAATTATGCCCCCCCCCAAAAAAAACTTTTATGCCATTTTTTCTTTTTGGCACCATTCTCGAGAGCATGTACGAGGGTAGGCTCATAAGTTTCCGGCCTCACCGATAGGGATAATCGTCTTCACATATCTTATCTGTCAAGTAAATAATTGCAGCTGTAAATTCCGCTGTATTCAGATGTTTAGATATAGTTGCATAAAGAAGGCTACGTTTAGAAGATTGTGACATGTTCAAAATGGAGTAAAGAGCTGTTATTAAGTTCTTCACAAAAGAATGACTTACTCCAAATGAAACGAAAACAGTGATTGGACGTTGTATATGGGGCGGCACCTCGCTCATATTCTACCGTAAAAGAATGGCTCAAACTTTTTCGAATGGGTCGAGAAAGCATTGAAGACGAAACGCGTGCAGTCCGCCCTTGGTGGTGCTCACTCCTGAAAACATCGCTCTTGTGGAAGGAGAAATTATGGAAGACCGGCGGCTCAAAGTTATAGAAATAGCAGCAAGATTGGGCCTTTCTAAAACAAAAACAAATAAAATCAGTCCTTCGAATTATTCATGAACATTTAAACATGAATAAGGTTAGTGCAACATACGTGCCTAGACTTCTTTCCTCATTTCAAAAGCAGCAATGAGACATCTGTTGTCAGGCCTTTTTGGAACTCTGCCGTGAAAACGGGAGATAAGTGCTGCAAACCATTGTTACAGGAGATGGAACTATGGTTCTCTACTATGATCCGTTGTCCAAAAGAGAATCAATGGAATGGCGTAAACCTCGCAAAGCACCGCCTCTAAAGGCCAAAGTCACTCAGTCAATCGAGGAGATCATGGCCACGATCTTTTGGGACTGTGAAGGAGTACTCTTCATTGACTTCAAGGAGAGGAACACTACAGTAAATGGGGAGTACTCTGCCGGCCTACTGCGCAGACTATGTGCTTCCATCAAAGAGAAAAGGTGAGGAAAGCTGAGTGGTGATGTGCGCCTTCTTCACGAAAAATCGCTTGGGCACACAGCTCTTGTTGCAAAGGAAGCTGTGAAGAAATGTGGCTTCAAGGAGATCGACCATCCGCCCTACAGCCCAGATCTAACCTCCAGTGACTGTTTCCTCTTCTCAAAACTCAAGAAGGACTTTCGAGGAAGAGCATTTAAATGTGACGAAGAAGTGATTTTTTTTTTATTTGTTTTATGTATGGACGCTCTTTAACATTTCAGATCATTAGCGTCCCATTCAATTCAGCGCGTGAAACGGCCGACAAATTTTGTTCAGAGGCCTCTTCTTTCAGGATTGAGATTCTTTTTTCATGCCATAAATGTACGGCACGGGATCCATGGCTTTACTTCCCTTCCGAAGAAAGCCATACTTAGGATTTTTATACCCGAAAAACCCATTGATCCTGGCCCATCGATCCCATCGATTGAACCCGCGATCTTGAGTTTAGGAGGCAAGTGTGGTTACTACTACATCACTAGGACCAACATTACTGTGACGGAGAAGTGATGGGTGTTGTTTATGCCCATTTTGCAGACAAGACTTCTGCAGTAGTAACCCACGTCGTTTGTAGTCATATAACATTTACATCGACAGTAATCTGAATCGATAATCACGTGATTAGAGGCTCTGGTTGGCCATTGTGTCACGTCTTACTCTTTAATTCTCAGAATGCATGACTGGCAAGTTAATAGGTACGGTTCTGAACTTAATACACACGGCTTAGCACCTTTTCCTACTACTGCTTGTTATGTTAATGTTAAGGCACATCTCATTTAAAATTCAAATCTAGTTTTATTCAACGAGAGGGACCATAGTTAAAAACTGGTTGATAAAGTAGATCTTCTTATATCTCTAATTATTTCATTAGTGAACACATTACAAGTGATTGTTTCCCTTCTTAAAAAATGAGCTGTGTAACAAACAATCCTTCAATAGTTTGCACTTGGAACTGCAGAAGTATTATAAATAAGTACTTCGAATTAAAATTGTTTTCAGAATCTTATGCAATAGACATTTTGTTTGTCACCGAGACAAAATTGACATCCCACATTCATGTCTTTATCCCTGGTTATCGAATATATCGAGTTTACTTTCCTGGCCAACAAAGAAAAGGTGGATCTACAACAATTATCAAAAATGACATAGATCATGATGAACTTCCTCATTTTATTGAAAGCGAATTTCAAATTTCAAGAATTATGATAACTGTGAACAAAGTTAAATATCAAATGGGATCGTTTTACTGAGCACCAGAAAACAAAATATGCTAAGCAGATTTCTAGAGTATTGCTCTTGAAATGGGTGACAGATTTCTTCTAGGAGGGGATTTTTAACTCAAAACACCCAAATTGGGGCTCTAAATTAGTCCACGAGGAAAATTGCTGAGCAACTTAACTGTCGTTTGAATTTATTCGTCCGATAGAAACAAGTTATAATTTAGCAGGTGTACAAACTGCAGATGTTTTAGACTTCTTTATAAGTAAAAAATTAATAAATATGTGTACTGTTCCATCCCTCCTCACTTATGAACTTAACTCATTACAATATGTCCTGAACCTCAAATGAAAAGTTGTAATCATCCAACAAAAGATTCTTTGATTGATAGCTCAACATTAAATGAAATCACAGTCTTAAATTTTCCTTCAAAACTCCACAAAACATTGACGTGGCAATAAGCAAGCTGACAAGATAGATTTACTATGTCGCTGGTAGAGTAGGACAAGATAATCAGTTACATAACCGTAGTAAACATACAATGACACCTAGAGTGAAACAGCTTCTTGAGATGAAATGAAGTTCGTAAACTATGGGATCAAAGAAATCCTCCTGATAAAATACTTACCACTCGAGACTTACATCGTACTTTTAAGAAAAAGAGAATCCTTGCTATTAAAAATCAATTGCTTTCTCTTAATTGCAAAGATGGATCTTTATGCCAAAAACTAAAATTGTAACAAAATATAAAGATAGGACACTACTTTAGAGATTTGATTAATCCTGCCATAGCACTTCAGGAGAAAAGGTGAAATTATTTTCGAAAAGTTTAGAAGAACAATTTAAAACGAATCCAACTAGAGGGCTGTAACCTCAACTCGTGTGTTTCGTATATATTTATACTTTGTCACATTGTTTTTGCAAAATTGTATTACACATATTGTACAATAAAGTTTACAACTTATTAAAAAATGCAGTCAAATTGTAAAAAGTGACCTGGGGGGGGGATGTCGGAAAATCATAATAAATTACTTCTAAGTGCCCGTATTACATCCACAAATCCACTACCAGGATTTATATACTTATAAGGAATACCTTAAACATTTTAAATGTATATAGTAATTACATTAATATCCAGGCGCTGGGAACAAACTTTCATAGACACAGAACTGTTTACTTCTCGCACTGCATTTGTTTTCATGGTGGGCAGACAGGAATGGTCGCTGAGGGTTGGGTAAGCAAGGTCAGGCCAGTTGTGTGTCAGTTATGAATGAGGAAGTTCTTTAGTTGTAACGCCTATTCTGTACGAGTGTTTATCTGTGCTTCATAGCTACTAATAGTCCCTTTGTGGTCGAACAAGAATTGAGCAATGACTTTTCAATGTTAACTCTCTAAATGTAAAACAAGCCCGTAATTTAGTTAATAGGTTTTGGAAAACGGGAAGTGTTTGCAATAAGAATCTAAATTCTCAACAAGGACATTGCTTGTAGCTGCAAAATATCGTCCAGTAACACAGTTTCAGATACTTTCACAACACGCATTTTGGGTAAGTAATTACATATTTATGTTATTATTAAATACAGGTTGCTGGAGATTAATTTTGAGTTGCTTCATTGAATATTGGTATCAGTATGTAATATTTTAACAGGGAGTTGTACGTGCTTTTAAGTAAACCATTGCAGCTATCTTGCAACACTACTTTCTGGAGCGTGAGCTTTTAAGGATAGTAGATAAAACTGCCCCTCAATGTTAAATTAGAATACATTACAACAAAAACAAAAAATAGACCTGATTTTTGCATGATATACTAATAACCTTTTTCGTGGCATTTATGGGAAAATATGTTCCATTGAATAGAAAAAAATGTGATACATCTTTTCCATTTTAAAATGCTAAAATTTTTTTTAAAAAAAAATAGCTTGCATAGTAATTTTAAGCTTTGTTCGTTAAATTAATAGATATTTTGTTAAAAATAGTTAGTACAAATTTTTAATTTTTTAATCTTTTAAGTTTCTGATATAATGGGACATTTATATAGAAAATGCATATTTTCAGAAAATTCAATTAAACATAAAAAATAAAAGAAAGCTCACCTTTGTTAAAGCAACAGAACCTCAAAACCATCCAGAGTAATGCTCTGCGTCTCCTTGATTCTGATGCATTTTTCTTATTTGTTTATTTATTTTTACTTAACAATTTGAAAAAATAGCTTTTTAGTGTAAATATTTACATTTTGATTAATGTTAACTTAGCGGTGTTAAAAACTGTGACACACAGTTTTAAATAAACATTTTAAATAATTATCATACCATTTTAAAATATGGATCAAAATAAGCAGTAAAATAAAAATATTCAAATGACATCAAAATCTGAAAATATAAAAATAAATCCTAAAAACATTTTGATTTTGATTTCTTTTAAGTCATAGAACTATAAAAGGACAAAAATAAAATTAGTTTACTATACTTTGAAGACAATGCCTTAATTTATTATGTATATTTACTTACAACGTAATTGTATCCATGTTTTTTTTTTTTTTTTTTTTTTTTTTTTTTTTTTTTTTTACCTGAAGAACCTTAAATCCCATTACTACATCTAATACCAAGAGTATCTTATGACACTTATCAGAAGGAATATAGCATATTTAGAAACTAAATTAACAGAAAAGATATTAAGTATATTTCAATCATAATATTATTATTAGTATTATGAAAATCTACTAATTAAATTTGAACGTAATATTAACTTATATTTATTTTTGTTAATTATATAATGATGTATTCTGCAATGGAGATAAATGGTTTGATTCTGTTTACAGTAATATGCAAATTGTTTCCTTTGTAACAACGTAACAAAATAATGTTATATATTAATGAAGTACTTTAGCAACAAATACATTATCAACATACGACATTATAACACTAGTTTTATTAACAATAAATATCGTTTATAATTCTGGATAGAATAAAAACAAAACGTACAAATAAAACACGTTGATAGAGCGTTTTTTGAATATAAGCATGCTAAATTTTAATGAAGCTTGAAGTATATAACTCTGAAAATATAATCATCTTGTACTTATGATTTATAAGTTAATGATTTTAAGAGAAGCATACTAATATACATTTTTGTTTCTATAGCTAAAATACCGCATTTCACCCAAAAATTATTATTCATAATTACATGTATGTAATTATGAATATTAATATATATATTAATTTATATATTTATTATATTTTAATATAATATATTAATTATAATTAATATATTATATTAATTTACCAGCTAGTTCTGTAAAATTTTAATATCAATCTATACATTTAAAATATCTGTCATAATTGAAAATCGAAACTAATGACCGATTATGTTCTTGACGCGCGATAGCTCTAAAAACGGTCGACGAAAGTACGCCATGCAACAGAGATGTTGGCAACAAATTATTGGGTTTAAATTTTTGGAAATATTAGGAATAATGTTTAAACACACATAAAATTAACATAAAATTGACGATTGGAAGGATCTTGCAAAAAAAAAAAATACAATAACGAAATGTACGTTAAAAATAAACAAGAAATGCGCACAACAGAAAACAGTAATGCAAAAAAATAAAACTAGTATAATATATAACACAATTGATAAATATTAACGTGATAGAGGTAGAATAAAACATGACAGTTAAATGTATTAATACTAATTGCACATATTTCATATAAAGCTTGAAAATACTGTCTACTTCGGTCAGTAAATAATTATGAAAATAGCGTGATAACAACCTAACCTAACCTAAAATGTAACCCAGTGATTTGGGAGACTACATGCAAGTATACAATTATGCTATCCACAACAATCTTAAAAAGCTAGCTGTAAGTTATCTTTATAGTATAGTTTAACATTTAAAAACGTGCCAAGTGTGCGTGTATAAGATGTATCTTGAAGTGTGCCAAGTTTTACATTAATTAGTGGAAGTTGTTTAAAATGTTATGGTTTCTTAATATAATTACTTACATTTATATGTTATGCAGACCATTTTGCAATACAAGAAATATTTGTCACATTTTAATGTGAGAAGTGCTTTATAAAGTACTCATTCATAAGAAAAGTACGCAATTACTAGAAAAGCAATGAATTTAAATGAGAACTGATTAACTACCTACCTGCCGCGCGTGCGGGCCATGACGACCTACCCAGTGGATACCGTCCTTATCAATACGATCTCCCCTCGTGGGCTGAAGACCGCCGGTTCGATCCAGGCCAGGGTCGATGGATTTTTTTCGGGCGTAAAAATCCTAAATATAGCTTCCTTTGGAAGGGAAGTAAAGGCGCGGGTCCCGTAACGTAGATTTACGGCACGAAAAAGAACCTCAAGCCTGAAAGAAGGGGCTTCTGAGTAAAATTTGTTTGCCGTTTCACGTCTTGAATTAAACGCTAATGACCTAGGGTGTTAAAAAGCGTCCATAAATAAACCAAATCAACAAAATTTATCTCCCCCTGTATTAGACTCTTGTACAATTTTGATTGATAAAACCACACACATTATTTTATGTTTGTGATATGTGTTATAATAGTGATCAGATGGACTCTACTATCCCACTCACTTATGAAGCAGGATATTTTAGTATAGCCTGATTTTTGATCTAGCTGCATACCTGTAACTTGTAAATCTCCATAAAACTGCTATTTATACTCTTCATGTTTGTCTTTTACTAGAAGTAATTTTAAGTTCGGATGTTTCCTTGAGGTGAACTGAATGGGTAATTGGAACCGATGCCTATTTGTTTCAATAATACAACAGTACACCTTTCAGATTACATTTTGAAGAGTCTATAAAAATCTCCAAGCACCTGGAATGTATTCTGTAGCTCCCAAGTCATAAAACCAGGAAAAACATGACAATGTGTTATATTCTCTTCTGACAGAATTGTGGAACAATTTCTCTTCACGTGGTCTGTACCAAGAAAATGATATTCCAGGAATCAGAAGATTTCTTTTCTTTTAGTCTTGATGCCAATTTCAGCAGAATCCTTTGAAAGACTCAAGTCCTTAACCGAAACATTAAGTTCTGTCTGTGTGAATTGTTGAGATTGTTGAAAAGTCTATTCTTGGACTTGATCGAAATAACTGCCACTGTCTTGAAAATTCGTTTTAGAATCTGACATATCCTTTCCAAATGTTTCTGATAGAGAAAGCACAGTATGAGTCTTTTTGCTGACAACAGATTTTGATCAGAGATTTATTTCATATTTTTTTGTGTTATAGCCTGTAACATCACATTCAAAGATAGCAATTATCCACTTGATTTCGAGATTCATGCCAGATCATTGAAATAGCAAAGAGCATATTACATTTATTTCCTGGACTCCAATTCCTTATTTGTTCTATGCAGGTACGACACACCTTTTTGCAGTTGAGCCCATTTTTTGTCCAGAGCTTCATATGAAAATAGGCTTTGTAAGTTGTTGTGTAGTGTTTTGTCCTCTCTTTCTAACTACAAAAGCACACACATATGGGAAAATATATCAGGGTTATTTTGACACTTTCTGTAGGACATATTACTTCAAAAAAAAAATCTATGAAATATAACTGCCACTCACAAAAATTGATATTCACTTTCGGGTGGAAAAAAACTACAAACTGAACTAAATTTCCAGGAATGGAAATGAAAACAAGAAAAGTATTGTTGTATGTTTGATTGATTCATTCTTGTCAAACAATGAAATCTTCTCTCTTCACAGTATCTCTTTGCTTCAAACAAGAACTATACATACAACCACATTGATAACACTATGGATAAAATTGCAAATCAGCGTATCATATTTAGTATTTTACTGAATGAATAAAATGAATTTTTATTTCTCACACACATCAACATACAAAATATTTATAACAAAATAAACACAAAAACCAATTAATATTCAAATATAACAAATAGGACTAGTGCCTTCGGCAATTCCAAAAGGCACTAACTCTAATTAAAATTCCAATTTGATTGGTTCCGTCCCCCAGTCCCCGGTTCATCAGCAGTTAACCACTGGAATATCCAGGGGTGTAGATTGTATCAACCAAAAGAAAAAACACAGTACTATAAATAATTTATACACAAACCACTATTATAACTATTTAACTGCAATTTTTACTCTAATAATATCTAAAAAATGTAACACTATCAAAACTAATCTAAAAATGTATAAAAATCAAAACTAAGGCTCTCTCATAGCTTAACTGGCTGGTTATGTGTAGAGCAAGGAACCCTTAGCATTTCCCCACTGTGCAGATTTAGTAAATGAGACACATTTTGCACGATACCCCAGAACAGGGCATACCAGTGAATTCATCAGGTACGAAGCTATGCATTCTTTCCAACAAGGCGCAGACTCGTGAGCAGGAGGTCTGGTGTTCGATTCCCGCCAGATCCGTCCTTCCTGACTAATATTTTTTTCCAGATTATCCTGTCCTCATAAATGGCAAATGCTGCGGAGGTACCCTAAATTTAGGCCTGAAACGTTTTCTCTCTTAAAAAAAGCTTTCCTAATTTATCACCTCATCTCATGTATCGTCAGTGTCTACCACCTGCGATGCCCCAGCAACAAAAACGGGCGTTAAATATTTAAAAAATCCGACAACTTGAAAATACGAAGTGTTTCATGCCAGCTGGTTGGTTAAGGTGAGAGTAGTATCTCTGAATGAACTTGAACTTGAAAGCATGCAAGAACACTGGTACAGGTCCACAAACCTCCGCATATTATAAAAAAATATCACGCGAGAAGTTGAGTCAATTTCTGGAGATGAATTGATGCGAAAGAATGACAAAAAGATGCTAGAAATGTGTGGATATTGCAGGATAACATTTCCATTATCTTCTGTCATAAGCTACGTGCTTATTTGCATTGTAATTGTCGTTGTAATTACGGGAATGGGAATCAGTTGTCGAATATTACTTCTGCTTCACAGAGTTACCGCTCTACGTGTGCCAGTTGTCGTAAAATAGACAATAAAACCATGAAATACCCAGGGTAACTTTTTAAGCAGTTCATCTTTTTTTGTACATATGCTTGAAAATCAAGGATTCAAAATTAATTGTGCAAAATGCTTTAAAAATAAAAATCATTTGAACTAATTCTATTAACGAGTTATGCAGCAGCAAATAAAATCTGTTTGTGCGGTAATTTGGCGCAAATGTAATAAATGACCGTTGCGTGCCAAATGAATAGCGCACTGAAGCAATTTGCTTATCGACTAGGTTTGCCCTTTACCGAATTTACTTGGCGTGCTGTTTCCACACAGAGATTGTGATGTTTTTCGTGTAATCAGAGGGCGTTATAATTCCTGATGACCATTACTAATACAAGATAGTAATTAGAGTGGCAATATTGTCGCGCCCACACAAGGCCAGCAGTGCGAATACATTACTAGCAAATTGTGCTTTTGTCCTTTCATCTCCCTTTGTATTTAACAGGGTGCAGTGTTCCGGTTCGGTAATGACGTTAGTTTCCTATGTATCTTCCTTATACAAGTAAATAACACCTGTTACTAAGATCATGCCTGGGCAATAGATCAGAGTTGTGCGATGCGATAATTAATAAGAACATAGCCATTCCTATTGCATTTTTTCAGTGTACTGTTCAGCATTACGGGTGCCCTGACATGTCTGCCATTTCTGGAAAACGTGCTGGAAACCGTTTCTAGCACATCTTCACGGTTGCCTTCGCTTCCTTCATGACATCATTGATGAATCAAAACGCTGACCTAGCTGTTTGTTTTTGGGATGAGAGAACAATAAAAGGTCTCACGGAGCTACCTCCGGCCTGTTTGGAGAGTGAGGCATATATTCGAAGTTATTTCTGACTAATTGTTGTGCAACAACATTGCAAATGTGCGGGCGTGCATTGTCATGCTGAAGGCGCCAATCAGATGGATGTAGCTCAGGGTGTTCCGTCGTATGTGTTCGGCGAGGACATATACAACAAAAACATCAGTCTTGTAATATCCACATCAACCGTTGTTTACGGAAGGGACTTCATGTTGATGAACCATTCCACGATAGCCGGAGAACGAAATCTCCATAACATTTCCTACCGATCGAATAACCTTGGCCTTCTTTAGTGTCGGACAACCAGGTGATTTCCACACTGAGCCGTCATTTCTTACATTGCACAAATGTTTACATCTTGGCATCTTCTACAAGTTACTGTGCTTTACAGTATTATAACTTAGGATTCACAAACACACACACATGGGAATATGTGAGATACCATTAAATCAGTATTATAATAAATCAAACTCTTTACATGCAAATGAAGAATCAGGCTTGAAAAATTTGGGCCATGGCCAGGATTTGAACACGGATCTTCAGCCGTCGGTACCGATGCTCTAACCAACTGAACTACCGTACGCTCTTCCAAGCACGGAACCACGAGCCTCTCTCACCTGATTCTATATATTCCTCCCTGAGGTTTTTAGCATGTTAACTAAACTTAACTTTTGTCTTTGATAACCGCGATCTGCTACTATTTTGTACCGTTTGTAACGACTCTAACTTCCTTGGGATTTAATTTGGACAACCATTTCTGTGGCATCAATACGTAACTTTCTCTCTTGATTAATTCACCTTTCCTATCCGCTGCTGCTATGTGCAGATTACTTTTAGTATTATAGTTTAAGTTACATTTGGATAACGCACCTAAAATAAAACAATATGGCCATAAAATATCTGTGGAATTGGTTCGTTAAATGTAGTTAAGAGCTTAAACAATATTTAAAAAAAACCTTTAATTATACAAAAAATTAGCGATTAAGAAATCCGAGTTTTAATAAGGCATGTTGCTTTGTACTTGATACAAATTAGGTGTAATTGCCTAAAATTTTACACACAAGAAACAATGAACAGAGCTGTTTCCAATTAAAACTAGCAATCTACTACGAAGATGCTTAAAATGGGTCACAAAGAAACCTACCTGGCTGAGTTATCATAATTGATAAACGCCTCTTACAATGCAAACTTCTCATAATACAATTAACAAAATAACAAAAAACTCTAAAAAGAAACCAACAATTATCTGAACATAATTTCATACAATATTAACTGCGAAATATCGAACTGACAAAATTGCTCTTGTGAAAGCTTGTTTTAAAATACGCAGTTTAATAATACTATTACGTAAAATACATCTAAGTCAGCTCACAAAGAGGTAACCAAGAAGCACCGAATGAAAGCCAAAATAATCCCCATTCCCTGGGAACTTCTTGTCTACGTCCTCTAACTCATAAAACTCAGAAAAGAATTCCCTTGCACTTTGACATAACAAGTTATTAGTTCACTAATCGTTGAAGGCAATACATGTGTTGAATAATGAAAATAGACTTGAAAACAACGCAACCACGATCGCGTAACAGTAAAGAAAACTAAAATATCAATTGATATGCGTTCTTTTATGCAACATTTATATGGAAATTGTCCTTTTATATAGCCTGTGTAGCATATTAGTTAGAAATAAAGAATCAGACTTGAAAAATTCCGGATTCGATTCACGGATTTTCACCCTTCTGACGTTCTATCAACTGAGTTACCGTGTACTCCAACATGGAACTGCGAACCTCTCTTATCAGATTCTATGTACCCCGGAGACCTTCCTAAGAGTTCTATACTATGAGAAATTTAATTGCTGAAGAGGCGACGTGTAATGCTACATGGACGTATAACAGTTTGACAACAAATGTCATAAAGTACTGGTAAGGAAGACCCAATGCAATCACTGTAAAGGAAATATAAACACACTTACGAACACCGCAGCCTAGCAACTAAGCAGTAAGGTGGAACAGACAAATGTAGATATTTAAAAATGTCATATTACTTAAAAAAATGACATTCCAATTTCCTCTATTTACATTTTTTAATGTCAATAACATAGTTCCATTTGAAAAAAGGTAATTTTTCAAGAACATTTTATTAATTATTAACACCCGTGCATGGGCTGCAATTATGAGCACCTGCCTAAACTTCAATTCTATGAAAACAGCACATCAATCGAACGCCCCATTTGAGGAATATATTGCTCAAAAAATTAGAGGAACACATGTTTAAATCAAAGCCTCAAAATAAAAACTGGTACAATGTAGTTTATGACAGTCATGTTATGTTTTGAAGTATGTTTAAAATTAGAATACATATCTTTTAGGGTTTGTTACTTTTTCTCTTGAATAAATTACTGAAGTTTCAAGAACTGTTGAAACTAAAGTGAGCGCTCTTTGACCCTTTTTTGGGGGGGGGGGTCGATTTTAGCAGCAATCTGTGTTAGGACAATTTTCTTTTGTGTTCTCTGAGGCTAATACAGACCAATGAGACATCTGAATGAAGCATCGGTCGCAGTTTCGTGGATTGAAGATGACGATTCCATCCGCTTTGTCTCCAGAATTCTTCCTGTCAGCCTTTTTGTCATCTATAGGGTTTGAAGGCAATATATGGAAACAAATGTATACAAGTGGCGCCCCGGACGAGGGCGTAAGGAGGAAACAATAGGGATACAGGGTATCTTTTGTCCTATCAATTTAGCGCAGACGCAAATCTACATTCAGAAATCTACAAATGATTTACGAACAACTGGAGTAGTGATTTCTGATCAGACTGTGAAAACAGATGAGAAATGCAGGCTTAAGATCTAGAATCCCCTTTCAAGCTCCTATTTGGCACGTCAATACAGTCGGTCCTGGTGGTGTAGTGGTAACCATACTTGCCTTCTACACCCAAGATCGCAAGTTCAAACCCGGCCAGGATCGATGGATTTTTTTCGGGGCATAAAAAGCCTAAGTATGGCTTCCTACGGAAGGGAAGTAAAGCTGTGGGTCCCATGTCGTACATTTACGGCACGAAAAAGAACCTCAAGCCAGAAAAAAGAGGCCTCTGAGCAAAATTTGTCGGCCGTTTCACGCCCTAAATTGTATGGGACGCTGATGACCTGAGATGTTAAAAAGCGTCCGTAAATAAAACAAATCAACAATCAATCAACGTCAATGCAAGGAAGCCTGGTAGTGATTTGCTCAGAAGCATCTCAACTGGTAGCTCCGCCAATTGAAGGCTGTTCTCTTTACAGGCGAGTCAAGCGAGTCATTACAACCCGTCGTTTGACGGGTTGTAATGGTCGTACACATGTATGGAGACGTCCTGGTGAACGTCTTGCCCCAGCCATAATTATTGAACATGACAGATTTGGAGTGGGTTCGATTTTGGTTTGGGCTGGCATTACTATCGAGTCTCGGGCAGAGCTTGTTGTTGTCCCATAGCACATCAATGTTGACGTTTACATTATCCTTCAACAGTCGTACATTAATTTTCTTCTAATGTATGATCATATTAAATCTCATACGGCACGGAATACCAAAGATGTCCTGCAAGAATGTCAAATTTGGGCCTGCAAGCAGTCCTGATCTCAATTCCATTGATCACCTGTGGAATAAGCTGGCAAAATTTGTTCGCGAGCGTTCTGCTGTGCTACAGAGCCTGGGAGAGCTTGCAAATGCACTCTCTGAGGAATGGGAGAGAATCCCACAAATCTTTATTAAGAGGCTGGTGCGAAGCATGTCACGTGGGTGTTATGAAGTAAACACACCTCACGGAGGACACACCAGGTATTGAGTGTAGAAATAACCATGGAAATATTGATTACTAAACAATGCAATCTTGTATTACCATTTAGTTTTCTGTATCAATCAATAATTTGTTCGTGTTTTTAATCCTGTGAAACAAAAGTTTGTTAGAAAGTCTATTCTAATTTTACACAATTTTTAATCTATAACTACAAATTATCAAAATTTAAATTGTATCAATATTTATTTTGGGGCTTTGATTTAAACATGTGTTTCTCTAACTTTTTGAGCAGTGTATTTGCGGTGCAAGTTTTTGTTGATTCAACTGGTATAATATATGAATTAAAACATGAAAATCCGAGGTTGAAATTCGATTTGCTTTTACGGATAATGTCCTGTACACAGCAAGCGTGAAAGAACAATTTCCATATATAAAATATTTATATAGGTGTACAAGATGGGTAAGAGACTGCAAAATATAGATTAAACCAATTAAAATCTATGGATTTAAAAAAAAATTATTGACTTCTCGAAATGACTCACCGATCATGTGCATGGACTTCTTTATTGTAACCTCACAAATCACTTTATTTCAGTCTCTCAGGATATGTGAATTCTTTTAGCCTATGTATTGGAGTAAAATTCAGGTCCACCATTTACTAATTTGTCACAGCTGAAAAGTATGATATTTTATTTAAGGTCCGTTGGGAACAAGATCAGAGAACCTACAGGTCCCAGATCACAATGCAAGGGGTGCCAAGAAATTATTTACAAAAGTGTTTTACGAATACTACGTCCATCCATACGCGATGGAATGATACTAGTAGATGCTAGATGGCGGTTATAAACAGAGTATGTAGCAAAAGAATAGTGTCCGTTTGTTAAGTGGAGAAAGTTGTGGGTAAAATGGAAGGTGACTATTATGGACAAAGATGAACTACATGGTTTTTGAGGAAAAAGGAGTCAAAACTGCAGAAATTCATAGACGTTTAACTGCGATTTGTTGTCAAGAAGCTCTTTCAGAGGCAGCAGGGAGTCTGCACACAAGAATATGAGTACTAGTCATCTGTCAACATCGCGGTCTCCCAGGAATATTCAGGGAATTGATTATGGCTGATATGGCGCATAGTCTTTGATGAACTGAAATGTCAGACAGGCCTCTGCCGCGCAACTCTGATCATCATTATTCACGACGATTTGAATATGAAAAATGATGTGCGCGGATTGGATTCCTCAGGACTTGACCCAGGCACTGAAGGACAAAATTATTGAAGTCTGTCGTTGACTGCTGGAAATGCATAAAGATTATTTGGAGAAGCTGGTGACCTGGGACGAGTCATGGTGTCACTACCACACAACAGAGGAGAAAGTCCAATCCATACTATGGAAACATCCTGGGAACACCCGACTCAAAAACTGAGGGCAAGCTGATAACCACCATCATTTTGGACACTTCATTCATGCTGCTAATGGATTGGCTTCCTCATAGAGTGAGGTGTACCGCGAGAGGCTTAGACGCTGTAGACAGCAACGGCGAAAGAGGAAGTGGTCGACAGGAGAGTTTCTCCAACATGAAAATGCATAGCCTCACACCAGCAACACTATGACAGGAACTTGCCATCACTGGGGTTCATTGTTGAGCCGCAACAACATATTCATCGCTGCATCTGATTATGCCTTATTCGACAGCATGAAGGATTCACTGCAAAGTAAATACTTTGGAAATTTGGCTAACTGTCCATGAGTGGTGGCGTAGTGCTCCCAAACAATGGTATCGCAACGCCATTTGAAGCTACTAGAAAGGCGGCAACGGTGCATTGGCGTTAGTTGGGAGTATATTGAGAGACCATATGTCCATTGAACCATGTTGCATAATAAATAAGCTACAAAAAACTATTGTAGATCTTTTTCTAACGTTGATCGTTTGTTTTCAGAGTTAAACTCGCTCCGTAATAATTTAAAATGGAAGTCCCATTTAAAATTGAACACATATCTATAATTTTGTCTTTCAAGTATTACACATATTCCTGCTACATTAGAAATCCATTTGTTAGATTCATGGCTCACTTCTTCATGAAAGAAATTTGAAATTCGAAGTGGTTATTAGGAAATGTTTACCACCAAAAAGAAAAAACTGGGACCGTCAGGGAGTTATGGCACTATGTCAAAGATGACAAAAGAATATAAATATAATGAAACTGATAATTAAATACTTCCTATATTATAGCAAATTTGAAATACAACGTGTTATATTATATTTATCATATAGTACTTGGAGTTCAACACGCTTTACACCAGGGGAGGCAGTATTTTTTCTGTTGAACGCTCACAAAGGTTTAGAGATATTTTATTCAGATTGTTTCATTCTGCGGGGCAGAGGTGGAAAGAAAGAGAGATCTGCACACGGGATTAAAGTTCTTTCTCTTGGTACCGCAGCGGCTTTTTTTTTTTTTTTTTTTTTTTTATCAGACCTGTGAGCGTAATCTTTTTCCTTAGCCTCCTGTGTCTTGTTTCTGCCGAAGAATGGAACGGGGGAAAACAGGTCAAAAATAGACGAAGACACTGAGTGCTTGTTGCTAACTCATATGCAATGTGAAATTAAATATCATCAGCTACCTCTGACATTACGAAATTGTTGACCCATTTCTTCAGGGAGTGTATGTATTTTTTTTTACTTCAATATTAAAAATATGGAAATAACTGTGTGTGATCTCTAACTTGGATATTAGAAAACATTTTAATTTATAAGTATTACGAAATGTTGTGTACGGCTAAAACATTTTATATGCTCTTTCTAGTGTTAAAGCATGTTACATTATATATAAAGTTTAAAAAATAGGTTTTTTTGCCATTAGAATTTTATTATACTTTTTACAGTGGGAAAAAACATTTAAACCTTTATGTATACTTTATCAGCTTACCAAGAGGGCTTGTTTGGTAGTTAGGGAAATAAATTGCCAGACCTAAAAAGACGTAACAAAGTAAGTATTCAAACAAGCGCGGGTGGCTTAGGCGATAACGCTTGGTACTCGATTTGGTAGGTCCCAAGGGTGCCGACCATGGTTTTTTCGTGGTTTATCCTGGTCCCATTGCGAATGCTGAAATAGATATTTTCTTTCACGAAGTCGTTCACCCATTTAATGCAATTTCTTTTCGTTGACTTTGTTGCAAAAGTGCCAGGCGAGATAGGGTTTCGAAAGATTTCCGCCCCGGGTCTGGTATGGAAGCGGCAATTCTGAGGGTCTCGCACTTCTTCAAGAGGGAGATTGTACCAGCGTCGGGGTGTTCTATCTAGAAATAATGTTAGAAATCAAGTGTATATCCATCCCATTCCTTGCAAGTAAGTGCGATTTAACATAGAATCTTCCTACAATTTTTTGACATATCTCCTTCGATTATTTCTCGATGGTGCTCCGCGTCATCGACGATGGTGGAGCGTCGTTTTAATGGAGAATTTTCCAACGAGGATCTTAAATCTCCTGAACTACATTCTTCACTGATTTTCTCATATTGCTTTTTTCACCAAAGGCTATATATATATACTTCCCAAGTTTTAAAATCATACTTTGACTCAAATTAATACTTGGAGTTGATCTACCAGTGTTTTTATTTAAAACTTCTCTTCCAATGGTCGCAAAGAAAAAGATTTGTGTTTAGAATGTAACATTTTTATAATGCTACTTCACATTAAATGTTACTAGCCTACTATTTGGCAACAGCTGACTACTAGACAAACGACTGATTATCGCTGCTGGAGAGTGTCTGTAAGAGAACTTTGCTACTGCAATAGTAATACTGAAAATATTTCCACGTTTAGAAAGTGTATTAAAACAGAATTTATAAGCTGCCACCTCCCATATTTAATTAGAGTAATAACATCAAGTATTTTATGCAACTTCCTTATTATAGTCACGAGTGTAATGTCATTTTATTTCCAGTACAATTGTTGAATTATTGTGTGTAAAATATTATTTTCTTGCCAGCTACGCTAACCACAAAATCTGACCTGGCAGCTTCTGTTGTTTATTGTAACAATATTTGCAAAAGATGATATTTTATACAGAGAATTTCTGAAGGAGAATCCTTGAGTAAGATGTTTGTTTGTATACCTGTTAGGAAATTGTAAAGCAAGGAAGACGTACTAAAGCAATGGGGGTGAAAAGACAAGGGAATAACCTCGAAGGGAGATCATAACGGTTCCATTTAACACGTAAGAGATGTAGGTGACATGCAAGCGGTTACGTACGCCATCTGACAAATAAAATTGCAGGAAAAAAATCGAGGGGAACAGATTACCCAATAGAGATGCGAAGATGGGAGAAAACACTCCAGATATTTCTAAAAACATAATTGGAAGAATAAAAATAGCTTCATGTGACCGGTAGACTGCCACGTTTATGCAGTCTTGCGATTTTGCGATCCAGGAGCAGTTGACTCAGATTCTATCAGTTCAGTTTGTTGGAACAATAGACAGTCGATCCACATTCATTCTCAGTTCAGTTCAGTTAGTGTAAAGCTGTTTTGGAAGATATTCAGTGTGGGGCATTATCAGGTGGAAGATAGGTCAGTTCAGTTTCCTTCAGTGAAAGAGCTTAAAGTGGAACAGCTTTATCAGCTGAGTTCAGTTGCGTCTCAGGATTAATTGATTTCAGGATCAGTCTTTATCAAATTAAGAAACGTCAGAGTGATCGTCATAGTTAGTGCGAAAGTGGCACATGATCTCCAGGAAAGAACGGCAGTACATTTTATGTGGAATATTTATGAACAATAAATTGTGCTTTATCTCCCATAACGAGAAATCTTATCAGTCCCCATATACTTCTTCCCTTATGGTCACAGGACCATGAAAGTATCCAGCAACGGATTCTCAACAGCCGTGGAGATATATAAGTAAGCGGAAACCAATCATCGGAGAGGGAGAAATAACATTACCTCTGAGAATCCAAAACAATCCAATTAAATGCTTCAAAAATGGTTTCCCTCCACTCCACCTGCTTAATTAACCCTCATTTTTTTATTTAAAACCGCTGCAGTATTCATATGCCTATGTGTCATTAATATACTGCGTCAATATAGTAATCTTAGAATATTTAAAATGGTTTATTGAACTTTGTAATCCAACCAAAACATTCTGTATAAAACTAGGTACAAACTTTTCTGGGAATGCACTTGACGGGAAGTGACATTTCAGGTTGTACATGCACATAATGATTTTTATCAGTAAGAAGCTCGTCCTGCTGCTGCTGCTGCTTCTTACTCTTCCGATTAAAATAATCAGTTCGCTTACAGAAATTTCGGTTGGCTTCGCGAATGCAAATCAAGGGGCAAGATAGAAGTCCTCAACAATATTTTTACTCATAAAAAGCTTCAAAGGGTAAAGAGTGACATATGGGGAAGTAGCGCAAACCAGCTACCTCCTGGAGAAGCCATTTCCGAGGAAGCATCGTCTCTACTGTTTCTACGTCTCCTTTCGCTTACTTAATTTTACTAGTTGTACAGAGTTTTCGGAATATGTCCATATCGCCCGCGCGGGGGTTTTGCGTCTTGACAGCTGGATATGCCACAGCCGGCTCATCCTGTACCAACACTGTCACTTACATGGAACCACGCCTTAGGTGAAAAGAACAAGAACAAGGTGTGAGTTGATTAACTCTTAGGCCACTGATAAAAGAAACCACTCACAGTAACGCACACATGCTACGGGATCTTCTTGTCGTAGATAATGAACATTTTTAAAATTTGAGTTTTAACAATTTTGTTGCTCTATGTGCAGGATACACTGAAATCCGAACTTTTGCTAATTTCGGTAGTTTTTTTTTTTTTTTTTGAATAGTGTTTAACGCCCGTTTTGACCACTGAGGCATTACAGGCGGAGGACACTGATATACATGAAATGAAATAATAAATTGGGAAAGGAAGAAAGCATCCCAAGCCTACCTCCCCAGCATTTGCCATTATGAGGACTGAGGAAAACCTGAAAAAAAAAAAAAAAAAGTCTTAGTCAGGGAGAACGATCTTGGTGGGAAGCGAACCCCAGGCCTCCCGCTCACCAGTCCGCGCTTTAACGACTTCGGCCACTCGTGGCTGTATGTTAGTAGTAGATAGTGATTTTGTTGGCGAATATTTAAGATTTGCACCTGTTTCGTTTAATTTATCTTCTGATAAAAATGTACGGCTTCGCATGTGTTTCATATTTTGCACTAAGCCAACTTATTCAAATGATCTTAAAGGAGGCAATTGTTGAGAAAACTTCCAGATAAATTGCCCATGTACGTGACGAGTTGATTCATATTTATAATAACATTTATATACAAAAATACGCTGTTCTATGCCATCTACCGAACGAAGTTCAAGAGAGTACTCGGAAGTTCAAGGGAGACGACCGAGACGCAAGATTCGTGCAAGCGGTGAGGATATATTCTGGAAGTAGGGTATGCAGCATTAACTCTATAATAGGAGTATTAATAGCATTACCGCCTATAGGTAACGTCACTACATTGTGGAATACACAAAATTGTTTCAACTGCTGTAAAAATATGCTTAACGTTATAACAAGTTTTAATATGACTTCTAACACTTACCTTTCAACAACTAAATAAATAATTTCCAGCTAAAATTCTAACGACAAGCTTTAAATGAAATACAAGGGTTTTTAGCGTCTGTTATAGTTTTCGTTTAGGATATATTTCTTTGTGTGTTTAAAATTTAATATAAGAATTTAACTCAGCTGTTACATCAGTTATTTATTTTCATTATTCAGTTTTCATTGCTAGGTAATAATGAATTCTTGCTATCTGCAGAAATTAAAAGAAATGGAATTTTCTGCTGAATCAAGCGAGTCCTGAGGCTATTTTCCGTGCACAATGGCACAGAGAACAAAAGAAAACGTTAGTGAGGATATTTATTCATTGGTGCGGAAGGGAGGCATTTAGTAGATGTTGCAGAAAGCAAGTGTTGGACTGTAAAGGCATGTTTAAGCTTCATTATATACAACAAACTTCGCTTCACTGCTTTCTGACGTGCATCTCTCACGTACTTAGTTCTACCGGATTTATAATCCTGCATTGTCGGATTATTACATTATACCGGGAGTTGCACTTGAAGAGACTTGGTTCAAAGCTTGAATCTGTATGGGAGCTAGAAGAGATTTGACAAACACAGACATTTTTAAACGAAATTTTATTTACTGTGTTACTACAGAATTAGTCCTTCTTCAAAATACCGCCACGGGTGGCCGAAGTCGTTAAGGCGCAGGATGGTGAGCGGGAGGTCTGGGGTTCGATTCCCACCAGGACCGTCCTCCCTGAATGAGGTTTTCTCCAGGTTTTCCTCAGTCTTCATAAATGGCAAATGCCGGGGAGGAACCCTAAACTTGAGCCTGAAACCCTTTTTTCCTTATTTTTTTCCTTCAAATTATCATTTCACTTCATGTATCATCAGTGTCCCCCGCTTGTGGTGCCTCGGTAGTAAAAACGGGCGTTAAACACCATTAAATAGTTTTTTTTTAAATAAAGCACATTGGGTTCTATAGTCTTGAACGATTTTTCAGCCAAAGCCACCGTAGTCACAAACTGAATTTTAACTTAATCTGTGATCTTTTTCTTACCAATAATTGATCGTAACAGATGATAAACAGAAGGAGTAGGATTAGGACTGTACAGGGGTGTGGTCAGAGTGATACTGTGTTGAGTTTTTTGGATATTTCTCTACTTGTTTGAGTGCTGTGGGATGTTGCAAAGGTTTTTTTTCCAGGTTTTGCGCAGTTCTCATCGATGATAAATGTGGGGAAGGTGTACTAAATTTTGGCTTGAAACGCTTCCTTCCAAAAATTCCTTTCCCATTCTATCATGGCATCTCCCGTATCATCAGCGTTGCTACAGCAGCGAAAATAGATGCTGAGCTTATTTCATGAGCAATGGATAGACAACTTTGTAAGTTTTTTGCAGTTTTTATATGACCTTTCCATGAACCAAGTTTCCTGACAACATTGCGTTCTTATTATAGAGCTGCCTAGCAAATATTTACATATATTTTTAGTATTTTCGAGCGTTATGGATATGCACCTCTGACATTTAAACTTTAATATGTTTTTAAATTTATATTTCTTCATTTCTATAACATTAAAAATTGTTTAGCTTAGTGTTTTACCATTATTGGAATAGCGGTCTATATGTAATTTACAATAAAATGGTCCTAATTTTTACAGGCATAATTTCTCGTGCTAAAATTTTACTTTACAATATTTTGTTGCCTTAATGTGCAATGTACACGTAGTACTGCTTTATTGTCACTTGCGTTCCTGCCTCTGGGAGGTGCGCAACTTGAGATATTTTCAGTTCCGCCTACAGCAAAATGGAAGTGGCAAGCGACAAACAATTTTTTGCTCTGAAATTTTGCTTTCATCTGAACAAATCTTCAGCTGAGACCTTGCAATGTTCTTCTCTCTAGCACAGTTCAAAGATGATTTAAAATGTTTAAAAAAAGGTGATCAATTTTACAGAAATGGACCCAAGCTCTACATTGTGCTCTAATGGAAGGAAACATTAACACGCTGTTGTCATTGAGAGAGGGGATCATCGAATAAAGTTAAGAACACTTTGAGATAATTTGAAAATTTCAAAGGGTGCCACCCACATGTTGGTAACTGAAAAGTTATACTTGATACATCTTTGTTCACGGTGGGTTCCAAGCCTGCTGGTTCCGTAACAAAAGGATGTTTGTGTGCAGGTTTGCATGCAGTTAAAGATGATGTTACAGGGAGGCAAGGAGTTTATTTCAAAGGTAATCATTTGAACAAACAGTAAATCTTTATATGGAAATCTCCATCATCATCAACACTAAAATTAACAAGTATGATTTCTTCTGCTCGAAAAGTTATAGTCCTCTCATTTCAGGATATTCAAGGAATGATTTATCAGCATGTCTTATCTGCACACATAATTGTACCTGGGCACAATGCAGAGACGCTCTGATAACTGGAAGATCGTATTACACGCAAAAGGCAACAAGCTGGATGCTGCACCACGATAATGCATGGCCGCACTTGTAAATGTTGAATATCTCACACAAATCAACGTTAACCCTCCCTTAGAGTCCAGTTTTAGCTCCGCGTGACTATTTCTTTTAACCCAAATTGTAGATAAATATTCGTGGGAGGCATCAAAATCACTAGTGAAGACTGCGGAGACAACTTTAAAGAACCTGTTGCAAATGGATTCCAGTATGTCTTTGAAGAATGGAAGAAACGTTGGGCCAATGCATTGCATCCAATGGGGACTACTTTAAGAAGGACCATCAAAATTATGAGGATGAGTAAAGGTATGTTGTCAAAAAAAAAAAAAAATCGAACAGCTGTTGTATTAATTGGAATGGGATTAGCCAGTACGTGAGGTTAATATATTGACCGGGCTTTTCCGCTGTGATGTTTACTATGGCCACTTCCATTATTTGTAGTCTGGTGGTGGTTTGTTCACCGATCACAGAGCACTGCTCATCTATTCGCTGTGTGAGGAACAAACCAAACAATGAAGTGTTTGAGACGGATCATAGTAGTAGGTGTATCTTTATTGGTATAAAATTGCACATACACATTACAAATATACTGATCGTCCACCTTACATGTATAAGTATGATGGACAATTAGAAAGAGGAACAAATAAAACAATATTAATAATAACTATTTTTTAAAAAATGGGAAGAACCGTATTTATAGATACCGAGGGCGCGAAAGATGTATACACACTTTCACAGTAGATATCTATTTAAAATATTTCAAAGTTGGACCGAAAAACAAAAGTAATGTGTAGTATGATGCTCTGTAAACAGATGTGACTCACATACATTATGATAGCGTTCCTATGTGACAGGTAAATCAACAGTGAACAAATGAATCCAAGATTATCGTATGAAGTTCTGTAAACAAGTGTCACGTTATGTTAGCGTTGCTACAACAAAATACAGCCAAGATTATCGTTTGAATAGCGGGAAGCAATTTTGAAGCGGTATTGGAAAACCAAGAATGTTGTTGAAGTTCAAACGCAATGGAGACGTGTGTGCAGAACAGAACCGCCAAGGCGAGTAACAATTGCAAGCATTCGAGACTAATTTGAGACTCATGGTAGCGTATGCGGATGTTCACAAGGGCAGATCTGGGAGATCTCGCACAGCAACAAGCCCCGCGTCCTCGGCTATGGTTTTGGAACGTTTTGAGCACTCACCGCAGAAATCTACAAAGCAATGCGCACGCGAGACTGCGATTAGCAGCGTATGTCGTATTATTAAAACGGTAAAGTTGAAAGTTTTCATCCCAAGACTTTTACATGCATTAAATGAAGATGATCCTGATCGAAGAATGCAGTACTGTGAAACTTTCGCAATCTTTGCTCAATCAGTAGATAAACATACTCAGATGTGTATGGACGTCAATGGTGGGCATTTTGAGCAACTGTTGTAACTGTAAAAGACTAAAATGATTAGTGCTCATTATTTACGTTTATGTGAATCCAGTTTTGTTATGTTAACACAGTTTTTTCTTTGTTTGAAGTGTTTATACATTTTTGACACTCTCTGTATATGAATAGAAAAAATTACACAAGTTATTGCGTTCTAACCAGCAAATAAATTGCTTTTAGTTTCGCCCAATTTGGCTAGGAAATCTCCATATTCAGCCAATTAATGTGATCCGCAAACAGGTTCCAGCATGCCAATCGACCTCTAATTGTCTTAAAAAGTGTTTTGGAAACAGGATTTTTCCCAGATGTTCCCAGTGGGTACTTTCTGTTAGATTATGCACTCATTATCATCCCCTCCACAAAAAGGACAGTTTCTCCGACCAGAACTATCCGTTATTTTTTTAGCTGCCCAACTTCCCAGTATAATTGCTGATATCCCCTTTCTCTCTAGAACGAGATATATACCTCTTTATCCCATATTAATTTAATTTCATTTGATAGGCTCAAGGTGACGTTTGTGTTATATTCTGCCTCGATTTTCTGCCTGCTGATATCATCTAGCCTTGTTCTAACCTTCTTTCATACGTTTTTATTATTTTCATTGAACCCTGACCATTTCCTCCGAGTTCTATAGTAAGTACTGCGAACCACAGTAACAGCAATATGGGCCAATGGACATCTCTTGAGTCAGGCCGAGACTTTTAGAACACCCATCATACTTCTCTAGTTTGATATATTTCGTCTAAACTGAGGTTTTTCGCTCTTCATAAATAAATACGTAAAATAATGAGCGCTATAAACTAATCGATGAAGCAGCAAGGGAGGTAGCCGATGTAATATTTCACAGTGCATACAATATCGTTTATTTCTTATTTTGAAACGGATAAAGGAAGCTACATTTCTCATATTACTTCGAGCCTGCACAGAAGGTAAGCTGATAAGGGGGATGGTAAATTCCCATTTTTAATTTCATCTCTCAACAGAAAGTCGTTCTTTCAAATTGCCCTAAGCAGCAAAACCATTTCAGTTATCACTGGTCGACTTAAAACGCCAAGCCCCCTGCTATAAGCATCTTCACAATTCATTCCTCCTCCTCTGCCTTCTCTTTTTATTACTTGTTCAATTTATTTCCACGTACAGTCCAGAAAGTTAATGGTGTACGCTGCTTTCCTGCTATTTCCTATACGAGCGTTAATATATGAAACGTTTCACTGTACAAAGATTACATATCATGATGTTCTTTAATAATCTGCAACAATTACAACTAGGTACGATAGGTAAACATACGAATATAACCGGTGGTTTTAAAATAGAAATCCCCACATTAACAAACGGTTCAAACGAGGCGGAATATGGGACGGGAGCTTCAAAAGCGACACCACGGCGTTAACATCGGGATGTCTTGTTTCACTATTTTAAAATAGCATCCTTTTGTTTATATTGGACAATTTTAGTAGGGGGTTTGTTTTAAATGGTGCGAGAGCAATTGCAAATTTTCGGCAAAAGACACTCCATATCCCTCTCAAAAGAGACAATACTGGCTGGCTTAATGACGACGTTGGAAATAATAAGAAAGTTATTCAGTGTGTGTGTGTGGCAACTTGATAAATGTGCCGGAAATCATTGTGGAGGCGTGTCAAAGATGGACAAATTCACCAATTGCAGGAGCGAGATAAGGAGAAACAGGTTCCTTGCTGGTGATGTTTTGAATGTGAAGAAGGTGGGTGTACATTGGGGTTCACACAGACACAGAAGGACAAAAGGGTGAAATCTGTCGTGGGCTATTGGGCATGAATAACGAAGATCCGGATTTTTGGAGAAGCTGGTGACTGGTGATGAGAATTGGTGTCATTTCCACACACCAGAGAAAAAAGTTCATTCCATGCAATGGAAACATTCAGGCTCAAGAAAGTTCGTGCTGCTCCATATGCTGGCAAGCAGATGATCAGCGTCTTTTAGACACTTCAGATATACTGCTAATAGACTGGCTTCCTCAAGGAACGGCTTTCAACAGAGAGGTGTACTGCTCAAGCAGGTGGCAAGCAGATGATCATCGTCATGTGTAACACTTCAGATATTCTGCTAATGGCCTCGCTTCCTCAAGGAACGGCTTTCAACAGAGAAGTGTGCTGCGAGACCTTGCACGGCTTGGACGCAGGATTCAGTGACGGGGAAGCGGTCGACATGACAATGCGCAGCCCACATCAGCAACACTACGACCACAAAGTAGACATCGCTGGGGTTCATTGGACCGCACCCACCATATTTATTCGATGTTGGTCCATCTGATTATGCCTTATTCAACAACATGAATCACTTGCTGAGCGAGTAAATAATTTGGCGACAACGAGAAAATTCAGGCAGCTGTGCACGATTGTTGGTGTAGATTCCCGAACAATGGTTACGCGATACCACAATGAAGTAGCCACGGTGCATTGACATTGTTGATGAGCATATGAGAGATCCCTTGTGCATTGACCCATGTTGCATAATAAACAAGTTTCAAAACTGTTACTATAAATCATTTCCTAGCGCCCCTCGTATTTTAATATTGTGCAGATGTTGCCTCCTAAAACAAGGTGAAAATAATTCCATAAATGCTATTTTAAGTAGGGTTTTATGCCGGCTATAAAAATATTCCATTATATCGCTCAATTTTTCAGCAGTGAAACATTGCGTCCGTATAAAATAACTTCTAAATAACAATTTAGTTGTGACAACAATTAAAACTCAAAGAAATTGTGTTTTCTTGTTTGACGGGAATGGTCTGATAGATTCTCTGCCTGCACCATACGTGGCCGTGCTGTTGGCAAAATATATTATTATTACTTAATACATCTTTCGTAACAATCTTTAAAATATTAAGCCAATGTTTCAAATACTTTGTTTAATGCAGGTGTCATTTGGCTATACATAAAATGGATAAAATTGAATAACTTTCAGTACTAAAAGCTCTTTGTAGAAGATTGTTTAACTCCAAAGAAAATGTTTACTCAATTTTCGAGTCAAATTTTATTTAATGTTAATTATTGTTGATTAATTTTATTGAAATTGTAAATAATTGTTATCCCGTAATGTAAAGTTACCGTTCTCAGGCCATTTTTATTCAAGTATTAGAGGGAGAATGTCGAACTTTTATCACGCAGTTACAGAGCCATGATATGTAGCAGTTAATTGGATAATCAACTTGGCACTGCATTGTATGAAGCCATAGACTTCTGTGCCTGGTTATGTCCATGTTGCTTGGCTTCCTTGTATTGACCTTCCTCTTGGTGTAAAAATGATTCTACAGCTGACGTTTCGCACGGTCTAAGTTAAGCTTTCTCGGTCTGGAAAGACTATTTCCTCTTGATACTATTAAATCACTGTTGCAGATAATAAACTGAGTACGTGGTCAGCTCTATACGTGCAATAGAATTCATTAATTAAATTGTATTCTTTATTTTTATTTATTTAATATTTTAGGTGAATGAATGAATTAATAAATTAGTTACCTATGCCTTTGATTGTAGGGGCGAAGGAGTACATTTCGATACTTCAGCGGTACTCAATGGCTTGCTGTTTGTTGTACACTCCCAACGGAGATGCCTCTCCTAGAGAACGGTTGTGCTGTGGGAGACACAGGGCGCCCAGAATCTTGGCGGTGACTCCACAGACTCCGTAACATTTTCCAGAAGGAACACCCTGACGCCAATGAAACTCCTCTAAGGAGTCCCAGCCGCTGTGTAAATCTTCTTCCATATCAGAGGCCGGGGCAGAAACATTTTCAAAGCGGAAGCCACTGCCACACCGCACGACCTACCTGCCCTTGGGACTTTTGCCCGATGTTTGTATGTTTTTTCCTTGTTTCGTTTCCACTGGTTGCATTGGGGCTTCCTTGCCAGTACGTTATGTTGGTACTTGAAGTAGGAGGTGCTCTATTTACTAATGCTGGAAAAGTCGACATGCTAGTGGTGTATGGAGAATGTATGAAGTGATGTTCTTTCTTGCTGAAAGATACCCCAATAGACGTACTATGCTTGTCGTCACTGGTTGTTGCAAAATCATGGGATTAGACGAAAGGGAGCTGTACGTTGGCCTGCCCATTTACCAAATTTGACCCCTTTACACCTTTCTCTGTGGGGAAAGGTAAAAAGACACTGTCTACCAGAACATATCGTCTTAACCAGAAGATATGAAACGACGTATTACAGGTGCCTGTTCTGGAACTTCTGCTGAAATGCTACATGTTCAGCAAGCTTTAAGCTTGTGTTGTAGCTGATGGTCATTCTTTTGAACATAGTCTGTGAAAACCTGTTTTCTCCTTCTTCTTCAGAATTCACAGAATTTGTTTATTCACTTTTGTATTTCTTAAGAGAGTGCTGACACTGGTACAGTAAAAACACACAAGTACAAAATGTAACATGTGTTTTCTTGAAAATTCAGAAAGAAAAAATAACCACACTCATTCACTAAATAAGAAAAGTAAACATACGAATTGCTTAGCCTAGTAACTAAGCAGTTAAATGGAGCAGACAACTGTAGATATTTAAAAATTTTATATTGCGATAGCTCGTAAACTACATGCACTAGAATCATGCAAAAATACACCACCGACATTCTAGTTTCCTCTAGATTTATTTTCATGATGTCAATAGGCATTGGTACATTTGAAAAAAAAATGTAACTTTTTCAAGAAGTAAACATTCTAATAAATATTAATATCTATGCATGGGTTGTAATTACGAGCACCTTCCTAAGTTTCAATTCTGTGGAATTTTTTTTATTTATTTATGGACGCTCTTTAACATCTCGGGTCATCAGCGTAATTCTGTGGAAGCAGCACATCAATAGCACCTCCCATTCCAGAAATATGTGCGGTAAAGTTTTAGATCATTCATCAGATATATATATATATATATATATATATATATATATATATAGAGAGAGAGAGAGAGAGAGAGAGAGAGAGAGAGAGAGAAATACTATTATATTCTGTAGTAAAATTGTTTCCAAGAGACGTTTCAAAGTAATTTTCTTCACCAGGTAACTTGCACATAAGAGATGGAAAAGATTAGTTTCTTTATGAAGTTCATTGCCTAGATATACACACCCCGGGAATAAAGCAATTAAAGCTAATGAGAGTTCGTTAGTTATCGCTTTTGAAAGTAAATTACATGTATTGTGTACCTATCTCATTAGGTAGAAAAGGTTTCTATATGATGAACAAATAACCATATTCTTCCGTTAACGTTTTGTTCTATATTTGTAGTCAAACAATTAAGAAAACAGTATTAGAGTTGAAACAATTGGTTTTGAACAATTTATATCTTGCTTGGTAAGTTACATAAAAAGCTTCAGCAACTGGTATGTAAAGTAATAAAATATGTTGGATAGTATATGCAATTTAGTTTCCAAAACAACTATTTTTAAAATTCAGAAAAAGAGTTTTTACTTTTGCTGTTAAAACTGTTTTAATTTGTATATCAAATGAAAGGATTTAAGTTAACACAACTTTTAGAATTCATTTTATAAACAAAGTCGTTGATGCCAAAAAACAACTAAAAAGTTGTTGAATATAAAGCACAACCAGCAAGAACTGTCTATGATTAGTTTGCGGAATGCGTACATGGACGCATTATATCGGCCACTATTTACGCAATCGCAATTTACGCAAATGCAGACCTACTAAAGAGAACCGCAATGCCCAATCGTGGTATTTTTATAGGGCAGGCTGAAATAGTGGATGTCAATATTATTGGAAAATCTAACTCACACTAAATATTTCACATAACTGACTCTGTAATGTTATAACGTTTATCATGCTCAAAATATTACATCAATGAACAACAATGAAGTCTTTTACAGCCCCATGTGGGCCTGAGCTTTACCACGACGATCACTGCATCTTCTACCTCCATCACACGATTGCATTGGTAGAGTGCAGTATTGCAGGGGGCATGTGATCAGCACAAGCATCCCACTGATCGCTATATCTGGGCTTACTAGATCGGAGATCGCCATCTATCCATCCCAATTGTCCTCACGAGGCTGGATGGACCCCGTTCCAGATCTCCCTATTTTCGAAAAATTCCTAAGTCGAACCCGAGCCTCCCAGGCAACAATCAGCAACGCTAACCACTAGACCAAGGAGGTGGTTCAAAATATTACATCATTTGGGGAAAACCGGTAAGAGCCTGAAGAAAAATGTACAGAAGACGTCGATAAGTTCAAAGCTAGCCCTAAAATCAGCACATTGATGCACTAAAAGACAGGATGATCGAAATATATATACAGTTCATTACATTACATTTAGTTTATTTCTTTTTTCATGTATATTCACTCAGATGTTGATAGTGATACAGAATGTCTAATCTCGTAAGTGTTCACAGTGTCCTCCATTTGCATTACAATACTGTTCGAACTCGCGCAGAATATTCCGACAACCAGTAAATCATAAATTACGGTGAGTGTCAATGTAATGAAATATAGGTGTAAGATTGGGTGAACGTGGCGACCAGAAAATGCTACCGCGTCGTTCAATCCAATGCTGTGGGAAAGCTTTGTCAAGATATTCCTTACCAGCACAGTAAAATGACAAGGTGCCCCAACTTGTTGGAAGTACATTTCAGGGAAGTTCTCCCTGTTCTTGTGTTGTGCCAACACTACCTTTAGATAATTGCTACCATTGTAGCAGGAATTGTGGTCTCAAGAATTGTAATAATAATCGCATTTGATTGCAATCATAATATATATATATATATATATATATATATATATGTCTTTGTTATATTTCTGTGAAAGGGATCGACATGCTGACTTTCTGCTGCCTGTAGAAAGTCTTGGGACAATACTGTTTGCCTCTAAAGGTTCTTTTCTTTTGTTAAAGAGGGACCCCTTCCCATTGTCAGCCATCCATAAAGGATTGCCGACACCAGGTCGCAAATGTTTTATTACTTTAAACTGGGCGCAGCAAGAAATATGATTTCAATTGGTAACTGTACTTGTCCTATTCAAAAGACATGCCGCATGCGAAAATATGGCGCCGTAAAAGAAAACACAAAACATGGGAATTGTAACTTTGAAAAGTATCTGGAGTGAAGCAGATCACTAATTGTATTACTGTGTCTGTCAGATTCAAAGAGATGCCGCTTATATATGTCCGAAGCGTGCCTTATTGCGAAACTTTATTGTGCGGATCTCGGTTAGAAAAAACGAAAACAGAAACTGGGAAGAAAAACTTCAACCAATAAACATCCTTCAAAATTAAACGAATGAGAATGAATGGACAATATTAAATGTATCATGTAATAGCCAATAGAAAGTTAACATTTGAGTCCATTTTTAGCATATTTGAAGAAATAAAAGTTTGCGGGGGCGGAGCAAAATCATATAATGGATTTTATATATTGTATGCGAAGTAATTTTTTGGAGGAACACACAACACAGTGCGAGGAAAGCAGTAACAATACAGTACACAATGCGACATCGAGTTGTTGCAGCTGATTCAGTGGTAGAATACAAGTCACGCCGAGTTATGCTAAGGTTAGAGCCGTCCTTTTAGTATTACTATAATGTCTTTACGGCAAAGTGATTATGTTATCATAAAGTGTTGCCGCGAAGTTATAGCTGACTGTCGGATTTTAGATTGTGCGAAGTTATAACAGGAGAATCAAAGTTAAAGTCAAGGTGCGTAAACTGTGTCTATAGACCTTTGAGTGAAGGCAGTGAAGTTTAACCTGAGGGCAAATTATACATTAAATATAAAACCAGAATTATCACCACGTGACGGACTCTCGGCATGTCCTTCCTTCAATAAATTAAAACTTCAACTTGAGCCCAAAATTGTATTATTTCAGTGAAGAATTCCCTTCCTTCCCTAATCAGTCCAAGTCATTAAAACAGTCCACATTCCCCTGATATTCGTATTCTCTGCTTTGGAAGCAGAGAAATAGGAAACAACGAACTTCAGACTTCAAGAGGATCTTCAACATAAGATCATCATCTTAATCATCTTATTAATTAATCAGCATTCAAAAATATAGACCACAAAAGTATATCCCCGTAAATAGTGAACCCCACCTTCAATACCCGTTCCATCACCATCCACAGTTTTATCAAATAAACACGCTCCTGGATGTTGTATCCCACACAGTGATGCCTGGCTGGTTCAGTTGAGATGCAATAGTAGCCTGAGGATTTGTATCTGCCCACTATGCACGTCTGTTCACACGAACAGACAACTTGAAACAGGCCTCATCAGACCAGAGGATTCTATTAAGAAAGAGGTTGATAATCGATTTGATTACGGATAATTTCACAACTGTCTTCGGTGATCTCTTCTGGATATTATACTTCATGCAGCAATATTTGGTTAATTGTGGTTTTGCAGTATTATAGTATAATGTTCAAGCAAAATGTAACTATATTTAAGAGTAAAAATCATTAGCTTTATTTAACCGTAATTTTGAATGAAAGCACTAGAACGCCTATTTTTTCCACCATTACCCCATTCATTGTTATGCTAGGTTTACTGTTGACTTAACAATTCTGTATACTGAATAAAATACTACGTCGCGTTAGGAGAAGATTGACACCCAAGTGAGTGCTACAATAATAGGCGCGACTACTGCAGTATTAAAAATGTATCACAAACAAGTACTTAATTTTTAAATTAAACAACCCACGTGTTGGTCAAACGAGGAGAGTTGAAACTTAAAGATTGATAATTTGGCTTACATACTAAAATTCTGGGAAAATGTACTGGAATTTATTTCACAGAGACAAGCAATTTGGATAATTGTTTGCTTGTCGACTTGATTTCTAATTAAGTAAACTATTAAATTTATATATTATCCTTCTGAATGTATGAGAAAATCTGTAGTACACTTCCCCTGTGTGAAAAGTTGATACTGTAAATATTTCTCTGAATGTAAATGTTTCTTATGGAGTGAGTTTAACTGGACCATGTTGAGTGTGGCAGTTACGGCCGGTATATATATCACCAGGACCTACCGGCATGTAATCAGCTAATGCAACCTCTCGCTGGTATGCTAAATGATGCATACACACTGCCACATATCCATTATATCGCCAAGGGACATCAGCGCTAATCAAAATTGCCCGTGTTATTGATTCACCCGCTTCTTCCCATTCCTTAAGCACAGGGTGCTACTCAGCTACCAAAACCCAAGTGTACCGGTGTCTGACAGAGTGAGGAAATACACTGTTGTCCATAACGGTCGTGGTTTTGTGAATTCCTTGTATGCAATATATTAAGCCAGGCACCTAAAAGAAAGGTATGTCAAACATAGAAACTGAGTAGTGTAGCCAGGGGAGGAGCAGGGGTAAATGGCGATTGATCTACACGAAGATAACCGATGAACGGACTTAACTAGTTATCATGAATACGTCGTAAACAGGGTCAGTCGATCCATGCTCCGGTATAGACTTATTACTGATGTCAGAGAGCAGTAAATTGCAGTAAAGAATAGAATATTACAATGCACAAACGATCAATGTAACGAAATCAAATGTAACGGTTAGGGGTTAGTGACGTAACAGAACACGAATTATCCCTTCCCCCGACACTCCAATGCTGGGTGGGTGGAGCAAACAGTGGTAAACAAGTTTGGCCCTTTCGAGAGTTCGGAACGATTGAGCATATGATTATTTTCATTGCACGGATTAAGTGAGAAATTTTCAAGCATTCTTTCTGTATATGTATTTGGCAATTATGTGTTGGCGTTGGCAAAACGTGGGAAGGATCCATCCTTTTACAATTCCATTTGTAAATGTAAATGTCTACAAAGTGACAAAAGACGGACGTATTATTTCAATGATTATTTTATGTATGTATTTATTTATTCATTTATTTACTACCTGAAAGTTAGCTTGTGTCTGGTGGCAATAAAAATAATATAATGTAAGTGGAGAACGAGAATAATTAAAGGAAAAGAAACAAAAGTTCGTCACGCAGAAACTGTGTAAACTAAACGAATTCCTCAGCAAGTAGAATAACTTTAAAAAAGAATATAAAATTGTAGGTTTTAATTAAATAAGTTATAGCATTTCTTTGCTAATTAGCATGACAAATTCTAAAGCTAACTAATAAAAGAAAAACTGAAAAATAATACATAACTTAACTAGGTGTGTCTGATTCGTTCCTTCAAAATCACTCGAAAATAAATGTACATAGTGAAATAACTCTAATTGTCAAAAGTAAGGGGAACAAAATTAGAACTCTTGCAATCTCTGAGTATTAAAAAAATAAATCACATTTTTAGAATTATTATTATTATTATTATTATTATTATTATTATTATTATTATTATTATTGAGATTAAACAACAAAACTTGTTATGCTGTTAATTAAATGAAATATATGATCTTGACACTTAAAGTTTACTGTGAGGGTATTTTTAAACATTTGCATATGTAACCATGTTTATGAACTGAACCCTTAGTATCATCTTTATATTCAATAAAGTATAAAAGAATAACAGAAAGTTTCAACTTAACATTGTTTACTCACGAAGAAGTATATATGTGTCAATAAAACAAAAACGTATTACTATATAAAAAAACTACAATGTAGAAAGAAAATATACACAATCAACAATATACAATCGAAAGTATGTACCCATCGATTTTCAGTGGCTTTGAAATTTAATTTAAAAGTTATTGTACTAAAAACATGTAACGCAAACGTTTTCTGAGAGTATTACAAAGCTCTATTACATACAAATATAAGTCTCAAATACATATTCGATTAATATTTCATATTTTCTATCTTTACGACAATGCATTTGTTAAATATAAAACATCTGCATCGTTATACATACAGTTTACATGCTGAATTAATTTGTCCTTTTATTTTGAAACAATGGAGAAAAAATTAAACGCTAGAGCACTTTTTAAATTTTGATTTTCAGGTGTACATCTGCTCCTAATGGTCCGATTTCCTCAATTTTCAGAAACTATTTTTTATTATTATTTAAAAGACATATACCGTGATTTTTTGTGAAGAAACAAATTGGACTAAAATGACGACGATTAAAGCAGCTCCAACTGATTTGTCTGACGCTCGCCTTTCAAAATATGGGTAAAAAGTTAAAAAAAAAAAAAATTACGATTTATGCCAAGCAGAATAAACAGATACTTTCACAACATCTACACGAAAGACATAATTTTAAGCCCGAACCTCGTAACCTTTTACGGCAGTTTCGTGTAGCCGGAAAGTGGTTATTTTTTTTTTTTTCTTTTTTTCTGTACTAAAGCAAAAAGCCACGTATATCGGATTTGTGGTTTATGCAGCATCTCTTTTGAGCATCCTAAAGGGTCAACTGCCGCCCTGAAATGGAGTAGGTGGCAGCAAGGGATATATAATTCGCAGCTAAGCACCCTCTAGACTCCGTAGCACGCCTGCTAATCAAAGTTTCTTTGCTACTCGTGGAGAGAAGCACCCTTTTTAGTGGCCAAAGCCGAAAGGGAGAGACTATCTGCGAGCTGTCTGTTCATCTAAATCTGGCTCATCTACAAGAAGCCCCGCGCAGGAAAAGGACGGAACACTGCGAGAAGTTTCTACGAAACAAATATGGTATGAAGTTGAACGAATCTCTGCCTGGAGTGGAGTGGCATTCAGGATAGATGAGAATATTCATGCAGTTGGAGCAGCGCTCTCTCTGATATATATTCATAAACATTAGTTTTGCTCCGAAAAAAAAGTTTCTTCTAGAATTATAAATATGGCCATAGAGATTCATGTTGAATTAAAATTAACAAAGAAGTTTAGTACAGCTTTCCCAAAAATTCATACCAACTTAATTATACTGTATAATCAATTAACTATAAAAGATTTCTCTAAACTTATAACATCCCATGATACTTAGCATTAATGAATTCTGTAATCGGCGTTTCAATAATTTAGAAATTTTCCTATAAAGTTATGGGTAAGTTCCACAATCCGTCATAGTACTTTTTTTTAATAGTATTTAACGCTCGTTTTTACTACAGAGGCACCACAGGCGATGAACACTGATGATACATGAGATGAAATGATATATTAGAAGAAGATTTTTTTTTAAGGAAGGAAACGTTCCAGGCTTAAGTTTAGGGTACCTCCCCGGCATTTACCATTTATGAGGACTGAGGGAAAACTAGAAAAAACCTCAGTCAGGGAGGACGGTCCTGGTGGGATTCGAACCGCAGAACTCCCGCTCATGAGTCCGCGGCATAACGACCTCGGCCGTGGTGGTATCAATCACATGAGATACCATATTTTTACTATGAAATGGGGGGGGGGGGATTTCGTCTCAGCCTTTGTTGATTAGCCCTCGTTCTAATTTTGGTCCACCCAATCACTTTTTATCGATAACTGCACCATTTTCCTGAAACGTTTTCACCAACTTACAGAACAGGGTTAGCTTTTAAATTCATGCAACGTCCAAAATCTTCTCAATGCGTTTCGTTTGGAAATTGTCCACTGCATTCGAAATAGCACTAAATTTAGGTCATGGGAACTTCTAAAAAGGAATACCACTTTAAAAACCACTGCATATCTCTCAGTAGTACTAGCCTGACACAGCTACCATAGTAACGAAAGTTAAACAAATGCTTATGGAAAAATCGAAATTCCTTTAAACCAGGAGTCAACAACGCGTCTGTCGTTAAGTCATTTCGGATAGCCAGCGCAGAAATTTCAATAACCAGGCTTTTGGAAACTGCAAGCGATAAACCATTAAATTGATTGTTCAGGTGGTCTACTCAAAATCAATATGGCGGTGAGTTCACTTACACATGATAGAAAAAGTATCACTGTACTCGAGTGAAAGTTTACTAAGTCTGTGAAACATTAAACAGAGGGCTAGTACTCTTGTGCCCTTTAGCACAGTACAGTGTTTACTAAGTCTGTGGAACATTAAACAGAGGGCACGTACCCTTGTGCCCTTTAGCACAGTACAGTGTTTACTAAGTCTATGAAACATTAAACAGGGGGCAAGTACTCTTGTGCCCTTTACCACAGTACAGTGTTTACTAAGTCTGTGAAACATTAAATAGAGGGCACGTACTCTTGTGCCCTTTAGTACAGTACAGTGTTTACTAAGTCTGTGAAACATTAAATAGAGGGCACGTACTCTTGTGCCCTTTAGCACAGTACAGTGTTTACTAAGTCTGTGAAACATTAAATAGAGGGCACGTACTCTTGTGCTCTTTAGCACAGTACAGTGTTTACTAAGTCTGTGGAACATTAAACAGAGGGCACGTACTCTTGTGCCCTTTAGCACAGCACAGTGTTTACTAAGTCTGTGGAACATTAAACAGAGGACACGTACCCTTGTGCCCTTTTGCGCGAGCCGCCACTGGTCAACGCTCATTTCTACAGGTGATATCTGAGGTGAAATGAGAAGTTGAGAAATATTTTTTTTTTAAGAAGAAAGTCCAAATATTAGATACTGCCCCGGCATATCATTTATGAGGACAGAAAAACCGGGGAAAAAAAAAAAAAAAAAAAAAAAAAAAGCCTCAGTCAGGAATAAGAGTGAGAATCGAACTACACGCCTCTCTGTCACGAGATCAGTCCTTGTTGGACTGATAAAAGATCTATATACCATAAACGTTGTGTGTAAGAAATAGCTAGCAGAAAAAGGAAGTAAAATGTGCCCCTTTTATCTCCAATCGTGGTGGTTCTTCCCGAGGTGGGATCAAGAAAGCACGTATGTATCGCGGATGAATCTCTGTGTAGGCGAAATAATGCTCCGTGAGGGAATCCAGGGTTGATCACGCGCGACTCCGGAAGAGGACAGCGCCAATTCTCCAGGGATTGAGGGACATTTCCTTAGCATGTCAGGCATGACGCGTCCATTAGCTAGCCCTGAGGAATTCCGGCAGGGGTAGCTGTAATGGTCCGGCTTGAAAGGGAGGTCTGAAAAAAGAAAAGGCTTCCGCCTCAAGTGAAGTCTTTCTCCGCTACTAGTGGCTATTGTTCCTTTTACAGGAAGGTAAACACACAAATTTTACCAACGGAAAAAGGGTCTGAAAGAAGCAGCAAGATACAAGAAGCGATAAGGAATGAAAGAAAATGTCGAGAAACTAGCAGGAAGAAAAGAGGAAAACGGGGAAATGCATATTGAGATTACTCGCAAACGTTTCCGCAAGTCACGAAAAAGTGAAAAGTCGATGGTTCTGGAAGCAGGCGGTAAGGTTTTGTATTTCTTTTTGAAGAATTTGTAAATAATTCTATATCATATAAAATGCTTTTGATATGTGGATCAAGTTTCTGTAGTTTTGGTAAATATTAAGTTTACAGAAGGATTATACAAAGGCTAGCCAATAAACACTGAAAATTATATTTTTCTCATCATAGAGTAAAGATATGACGGCGAAACAAATTTTCATGAAGAGAATAGATCTCGCATGATTTATGGGGGGGGGGAAATTGGAAGCGCGTACTCGCATACTTCTTAGTATTGGACGCCAGTCTGCACATTAAATGGAGTCTCTTCGTAGTGAGCAGTAAGCTAAAATTTTGCTTCCGTCTGCAGGAATCCGGAATGGCAGCATAAGCAGTGATATAGAAAGCATATGACGATGATTTTCTGTCACAACCAACAATAGTGGCTGAAAGAGTTTAAGGGGGGATGTGTTTCAGCAACAAAGCAGGGCAACACAGGTGCATTAACCACTGCATTGAACAAGACTGTGGTTAATACAGCTGTCGTCATTGTCCGGGAAGATCGATGAATGACAGTAGGTGTACGGACAGCCATATCACAGATTTCTCATATGCAACTAGTCTGGGTCAATAGGGTGTCAAAATTGCTACCGTCTGAACAGAAAATGGTGCATGTGAGCGCGTTTCAGGACCTGCAGCATCTTGTAGTGAAGCATAGCTGAAATTAGGCGACGAGTCTTGGCTGCACCGTCAAAATCCCGAAAGCAAACAGGGAGCTCAGGCTGGAAATCAGGTGGTTCTCGACATCAAAGAAGGGCAAGGTAGTTTCGTTGGCAGCAAAGATTACGGTGATTCTCAGCGTCCTGGCCGTACACATCCGACGGAAACGCCCTGAGCTGCATCCATCTGGTTGGTGTAGAATATGTGCCCCATGTTTCATATTTCCAGCATTCTTTCAGGATTGGCAGACCCATTGTGTAAAGTGCATACAACTCGATGGGGTACTGTTTGCTCGTTTAAAAAAAATCCTTGGTCCTCGTATATCTAAACATCCTAAATGTGATCTTCCACATGCCCTTATAATGAAAACAGTAGGCTTATATCTGATATGTTGCGATTTTTAAATTTTCTTGGTAATTTATGAATTGAGTATCACTGATCTGCATAAATTTTGAAGTCAACATGTTCTTTTATATTTAGTGCATGTTGAATTGAAATAAACAAACTTGTAATGAAACTATGCTAATTATGGTTTTAAATTACATTTACATTTGCAAGAATATAAAAATATTGTACAATGGAACACGAATACCATTATTGTGGGAGGGAAAAAATTTCAAGAGCTTTAGTGAGTGTTTGCATATGTAATATCCCTCTTGAGGCACCAGTAATAGTCTGCATTTTCACAGGTATGTTTCTTCTATCACACTGTCATTAACCTTGCTTCGCGCTGTAATTCCCTCAGTTTTCAGGGGAGAAATCTAAATGCGAGCTGAAGTTAGGTGCATCTTTCAGAACAGCTCTGCAGGATGCTCAACAGCTCAACAGCATGTTCATACTTTGGGCTACGAGGTGTCCCAGAAAGTTTTTAGTAATAGACTTCAATATGAGACCATTCCTCTATATTTTTATAATCTAATTTAGCATCATTGAGTAACTCTGTGGTTTGAGATGAACTTGTGATAATTCCTGTCAACAAAGATACCTTCCAAAAAGGTACATTCCATTAAATAAAACATGTAAGGGATATAATGTGTTAATAGCTACAAATAAAACCAGAGCAATGACTTGAATTGGCAGCTCCAGCAAGACCAAATATACTCATTGACGAACAAATAATAGAACAGGTAAATTGTTTTAATTGTCAAGATTGTAAGATATATCAGGAGAAGTAGAAGACGAACAAAGTGATTTAACCAGGTCTGTGGCATAAAGAAGGAAGTTCAAAAAAAAAAAAAAAAAAAAAAAAAGACAAGGTAATAAAATTTTATAAAAACAATGTCTACACCTCTCTGCCTGTATAGCAGTGAAAGTTGCACACTAAAGCAGCAATCGGTCCTGATGGTCTAGTGGCAACCATACTTGTCTCGTAAATTATATATCGCGGGTTCAATCCCGACCAGGATCGATGAATTTTTTCCGGCGTAAATATCCTAAGTATGGTTTCCTTCGGAAGGGAAGTAAAGCCGTGGGTCCCATGTAGTTGGTTTAAGGCATGTAAATGAACCTCAAGTGTGAAAGAAGAGGCCTCTGACCAAAATTTATCGGCCGTTTCACGCCCTGAATGGGACGTTGATGACCTGAGATGTTAAAGGGCGTCCGTAAATAAACCAAACAAATGAACTAAATATTCAAAAGCAGAGAAATGCAAGCAAAATACAAACAACTGAGATGAAATTTTTAAGACTAATAATGGGAGTGACGAGACAAGGCAGAATAAGAAACGAAACAATAACACAAGAATTGGGGATGTAATATAAACCAAATAGTAAGCAATTTTATAAACAAATGGCTAGAAAACATATACTACATGTCAACTAAAAGATATCAATGAAGAGTTTCAAACTATAGACCACAAGGGTGAAGAATTATAGGTAGAGTTTACAAAAGGTGACCAATTTGGATACGCAACGGGCTAAAAGTTTGTAAGGGAAGAAGAAAAAGAAAAAAATACTTGCTGTCAGTTTGGCCCCACTGACAACGTGGAAACTTCTCACTTATGAAAGCAACAGAACTTTTGCAATTTAAATAATATTTTACATGGTAACCTACCCTGTCAATGTCATGCAGCGCCGCAGACTTTCAACACATGTTTTGTTGCATACATAAGAATGACAAAAGTTTGTCCTGTTCACCACTTCCATCCCTAACTTGTTAGGTACTTTTATTGGGACATATTTCACAAACAGACAACTTAGGTTGTGGCTGATTCTGCAGCATGTCGAAATAAAGTTTGATGGACTCTATATTATCATATAATTCTACATGTAGTTTCTAGTTTTCCCTAGCGAATTTTTTCTCCTGTTTTGTTTTTATCTTTATTAGATTCATTTTACAAGTGGGAGTCTTGAATGACAAACTACAAACACTTGTAGAATACACCTTTATACGATAATAACGAACAGAGTTACAACCCAACCCTGATGTTTTCTGGTTTGCGCAAAAGTTATTTCACATCTATGTGACTAAATTGGGAAGGAAAAAACCAATCTCTTATTTTTTCCCCTCTGTCATATGATACGTCCTTGGTATCCCGTCAATTGTGAGAAATTAATTAGAATATAAGTAACATTTTATTTCAGCTTGCTGTAAGTGGAGGTTCTATGTGTAAAAATGTCACGAAATGCAGGAACTCTCGCTCGAATAGCAGAGGAACCGTTCTGGCAGACAATAGAGTAACTGCTTTCTTTTGTTCATTGGAAGTGGGCTGCTTTTCCCCCGACCGGTATATTCGCAAAGACGAACACTGTTAACATCTGTGCTACCGTTAAAGGACGTTGAACTCTAACGCACGGTAGAAATTGAAATTGAGCGGTGGACGAATCGTCAAATGGTTACGTTCATAGCCAATAATATCAGAGTTGCATGAAGTCACCGATAACCTATAAGAATGTCTAAATCCATTAGTGGCGGGAAAATAGAGCTTCTCCTTATCACGTGGTCAAGCCGGCCTTATAAGATATAAAGACCGGCCGCCCATTTGAAAAGGACGCTACTATTACCACTTCTCCTTCGACGATTTCGAACTGCAACTTCAACACTTCAGGATCCGCTCGTCTGCCAACGGTCTTATTACTTGGTCCGACGAGAAATGCCCTGGTAAGCACTTGTTTGAATAAACGACGTCAACTGGCAGATAACAAGATGTTCTTTCTCATCCACATTTGGCCTTTAATTTCCCTCACTCATCCCTGTACTTTCATGTCCCAAAAACCAGCAACATCTCTGTAGATCGACAAGAAGAGTTATTTAGTGGTGAGCTGTATCTGCATATAATTAAACTCCCATCACCATTCTTACCACCATCAACCTTACAAGGGACCCTCTTTACATCTGTATGTTTTTGCTATTCTTAATAGCAAGGGTAGTTTCTCTTCTGCCCTATTTTCTCCTTGCATTTTCCGGTACTTTTATTAAATCTGCTTGCAGTGAAGCGATCTGTCCGCTTTTCATTATTTGAGGAGAGGTGTTATATCTTATGCCGTGACTAGCTACCAAAGATTTCGCGACACTTCTGTGAGGCGTCTTCCTTTTTCGTTGCATTGAACATAAGCTAGACTTCTTAAAATGTTTTGGGAGCATGGATTTAGGTTTACGTTTCAATCTTGAAGTATTTTTGAAGATGGTGAAGCAGCTCCAGAAATCTGCATAAGACATGTTGGATGTTGTTTATTGTTGCTTGATGTAGCAGACGTCGATCATGAGGTTTTAAAGCAATCTATGTCAGACAATTTAAAGCTGCTATATCAAATTATGCTCGTAGCCCCGCCCAACCCTCTTGTTCAAAAGCATTACTCAATAATATACACATTCCATCACTAATTAATCACAGTAGCGTCACCGCAGAAGTCCCGGAAATTCTCCCAACAGCGTCGATTCATTATCGCGTCTTCCTCCCTCGCTATCGTCCTTGGTTCTCCCTTGTGTGTATCTTCTGGCATCTCTTTGAATATCCCCTAGCTTAAGTCATAAGTATTTATTCATAAGTAAATTCCCTAGGCCGGTCCCTTGGTACATGCCTATATTACATTGTGTTTACAATTAAACCTTTGTTTATGTTCAGCAATTTATTTGTTTTAATTACAGCACCCTTTGGGCCCCAGGTACAGTGTTGTTTCGTTTAATTTATTGTCTCTTTTTCTTGTTTTGAGAATTTGTTGTTTATAATATGTGTTTAATGTCATTTTTCATTTTTTTTTCCTTCTTGGTGCATAAGGGTTATTTTTTTAATGAAAATATAGATCTGTTTACACTTTTACAATATGTAAATATGCACTTTTCCGCCTCCATGTTTGTGTAAGCTCGTAAGCTATTTAATACTGGCGAACGCGCCGGTACTTTCTCCAAGCTGGCTTCTCTTTCTCAATGCTAACAATAGTCCAGTTGCAATATCTCCTGGCTTCCCAAAACATTTTTCTATATTATATTTCTTTGTACCCCCCCCCCTAAACAAGTGGTTCCCACATGATGTTAGTTTTCATCCTATCAAATATATATATATATATATATTATATAAGCCGTTTATTGATTATTTAACTGAAGCATACATTACGGGATTTGAATCCAAGATATCTTCACAAATTTCATAATGTTGTAGCATCTTAATGCTACGATTTTATAGGCTATTAAATTGGAACTTCCAGGCTGCAGGGCAACTTGCGCGCCATTAAACATTTTAGCATACTATATATTCAATTTTGATGGATAGTAATATTTTATCTTGTAATGGCAAATTATTTTGTATTACAAGGAAATTTCCTATGCTGGCTTCGCTTCTACAAAATATATAAAATTTACAAAGACAATTTTGGTTTTGCTCTTAATCTTTTATGCATTCTTCCTGCAAATTTATAAACTGACACAGTAAAAACTCTGTACTTGACCACCCATGTCGTTGCAGGCCTCATTATATTGGGCATCTTTTCTTGGGAGTGGTCAATTTTATCTACTTTAACATGTCTTGTATATACTCTATCTTGGACACCCCTCTTGCTGGACACCCTTATGGACATAAATAGGACACTTCTGTTTCTGTTAACTTATTTAAGCTTGGCGGCATTTATCTATAGCTTTAAATGAGTCATTATACGCAATACTGCAACTCAAAAGGATTGTATTTTCCCTAACTGACTTTCAGCTTGGTTGGCATTTGTGTCTATGCTTTGCAATAGGTCATTAAGAACATTTTTAATGTAAAGAGCGGGTTATGTTCAACTTGTATTCTCTGTTATGTTTACTCATTTCTTTACAAAATGTAAAATTATTACGTATTTCCCGGAAAGTACACTGTAAATAACTTTAAACTTATTTAAGCACACAGTTAAATGCTTAAAATAAACAAATTGTTCCTCAGTTAGTTGAGGGGTGAAGGGGCCAAGAGACACTTCCCTCTATCATGGGCAACTCATTAAAATGAACAGTTTTTTATTAAACTATACCTTTCCAGGTTAGTAAATTCACTGTACGTTCTTATCCTTGCTTATTTCTACAACATTTTATACGATGCATGTAAAGTATTTCATAAATTTTAGTCGAACTGGCTTTGTGTCTGTATCTGCCTTAATGGCCTGTTAATTAACATTACACACTTAGTTCTGCTTTAGGTAGCAGCTCAAAATTTAAAATATGAATAAAATGATATCCTATTATTAAAGTATAGCTAGCACATTTACATTATTTATGTACTATATTAATTATCATATGTGCTAACATGTTGTGTACAAGTTAAATTGTAAATGTTGTAAAGTTTTTATATTGTTGTTACCTCAGCTGTAGTTTCTTTTCGGATGGTCCAATGAAACAAAGTCTACACTATGGTCACTCAAAATGCCTTACCCCATGAATGAATGAATGAATGAATGCATATTAATGAATGTTTTGATTAACTTTAATTATTACATTATCTCATCTGCCTTCACGAAGAACTGGCTTACATAATTGGGGCCGTTTTATGGGAATTAAGCTGGTAGCAGTCCGCTCGCGGGAAGAGGAATCGTGGATTAATTGTGTTTCTTTGAGTTCTGGGTTGGATGCCCCTTGTGTCGGGATCAGGAACCTTTACCTCAGGGAACTCTGGAATTTTGTGACTCGTCTGAGTCAGAGGGAAGGGAAGGAAATCTATAAAGTTACACGGAAACACTGGAGTTCTTATCTGACATCATTTATTTACACTTAACAGAATACTGCATTGTTCGCGTAAGCTTGGAAATGTGTTGAACTGACTGACTATTGTTCTTCTCCTACCGACTTCGCTCACTTTGATTTTGATTGTCTATTCTTTTGCCCGCTTATTTAAATTGACTCTTACAGTTCCGTTCTCCGACTATCCAACCTTTAGCTCTTAGCCTCGAATCCCGGACTGCTAACCTTTTCACTGCTGTTGAAGTCCTGCTGCTCTCTCTCTCTCTCTCTCTCTCTCTCTCTCCAAGTCTCTCTGCTGTTCTCTCCCTTACATTATATATCAGATGTAAAGTTTATTGTTTATTAGGAACCTCCCATCGTGAAAATTAAATCCGCGAAATTTATGGAGCTCAGTTCGAGTCTATCTGCGTTATTGGTCCTTCCTTAATATCTATAATTATGCAGGCTCGCTCCGATTCGTTCAATTTTGTAAGATTTCTATTGGTTGTGTGGGACCAATTTCTGGAAATACCTCTCACGTTATAATATTTCTAAGAACGGACATTCCTGCCCTAAATGTTGGGAAATTTTTATAATCTGACATATCCTTTCACTTTTCTGTCCTTTCAAATTTGCTCACAATGAAACCTCGGCCATAAATAAGGAACATCTATTTGTTTTGCAAAGTCATGTCAAAATCTGTGGACGTTTGAATGTTATTGTCATGAGGGGTTATAAACTTGAGCTGTCATCTGAGATTGACATTTGTTCCTTCTTCGAAAGAAATCCACCCGTAAAGTCATTAGTGCCTTTACCCTTAGTTATTGAAAGAATATGGTTCTCTGCTTTTGTCTGCGTCTCGGTAAATGGTTTTCTTTAAACCCTCTGAAAAGAGAATTACCTCTTTTCAGGACATAACCCTTTTCCCCAAGGTCAAAACTTTTAACATTTCCAAGCTTAACGACCCGAACCGTTTTCCATTCACATAAATACACAATGGACCTTTATTACTGTTTAGCACAGGTGCTGTCTAATGACTACAAACTACATACATGTATCAGATCATATTTATGTTAATTATTACTAGCCTTAATTATAACAATGTTAGTTTAATCAAAGGCGGCCTTTAATTCCGGCTACATAATTTACGAATATAATTAAGCACCTTTCCCCCTGGTCTCAATCTGTATCTACATCTTAAAATGAATCGCTGATTTACTATTTCACTATATTTGTTGTTGCAATCTTCTAATGGTCTATGCATAAACTAAGTATTTTTTTTTCACGAAAACAGACTTCGGCTGAAATATTGAACTTTTTTTTTCAGTAGTGTTAAACAAGCTGTACATTGAGAGTAACATTTCTGTATTACACGTTATTTTATTTTTCTCCGCTTGGGGCATTTTAATATATTGCTGGTCAATGTGAAGTCACTTTATACCAACATTCGCCAATATAAAGGCAGCTGTTAGAAATTTCTTGGCTTCTCGAGCACTGTCTCTTACCCCATCCACAGATTTCATTTGTCATTTTGCTTATCTAGTTCTCACTCGCAATGTGTTCAGTTTTGATAATAAAAGTTATCTACAACGAAAATCATTACAATGGGCACCAGAATCGCACCGCCTTATGCCAATCTTTATATGGCGCGCTTGAGTACGTAATTCATAAGTCAGAACCTCTGGTACCGCTATTATAATATATATATATAAACAATAAAAAGTGTTAGAAAACACAGAGAAAGTAAGAAATAAAATTAAAAGAATAATAGATAAATAGTAAAGAAGTCAAAAGCAAAACACGCAAAAGCAAATTAAATTTAATAAGCAAAGTTAAAAGCAACACCAGATGTGCAAACAATATAAAAGAAAAATAAAAATAAGGTAACACTATTAACAATGTAACAAATTAACAGTAATTATAATAGTAGAAAAGGATAAAACAATAAGATAAAGTCACACTTGAGATCGCTATATTTCGAACTCGTTGAGGTCTTCTATGACAAGAAGACAAGTGACGGTGATAAAAGTAAATATTGAGTATCGAAGGTAACGTTATGCATGGAAACAAATGAAACTAGAAATGAGAGTGTAGGGGGGGGGCTAATATGTAAGATTTAAACCAGGTGGTATACGCGCTTTATGTAAAAATATAGCTGCCATTTCTCTATCTCTGAGTAAACTTTCAGGTTCTCTCTCCTTGCAGCCAAATTTTCTACCTCAATTAGAATCTTCAGAATAATGATGCATATTAATTTTCAGTAAAATGAGTGTACTCAGAAAAATATAATATCATTCGTTATGCAAACCTATCAAGCAGTAAAATTAAAGTTTTGTTGACAATGAAGGGAAATCTTTAATAACGACATTGCCCATTTTTAACATGGGAGGGAACATGACCAGGGCATCGAAATTGAGAAAGGGACTAGAAACAATAGGGCTGGGTTCATTTAGAATGCGAGTTAGGTGAATAAAAAGAACACATGGAGGAGGGTTAGGAACCGTTTGAGGGATATGGTTAGGCGCAGATAATTGCACAATGCAGAGAGATGATCTCGCTGGAAGTACAGTCAGAATTAAAATCTGAATGGGGGATCGAGCAGTACATCTAAACAGGAATCAGCTCTCTAGACAGGGACTCGCGTGGCTCAAACTAGAGACATGGTGCATGATTAAGATGACTGACGAATATGAGCAGAGAATATGTTGAGAAGGAGAAGCAGGGACTCATATCTGACTGAATGTAAAGCTACTTAAGAATGGAATGAAAAGTATCTACCGCACTCCTTTACAGGATCGAACAGAGGGAGATAATTATGCCGGGCTTTACTGGCAGGCAAGGAAGGAAAGCAGAGATTAGGTAAATTTCTGATGAAAGTGAGACAGCTGATGTCTGAAAAGAATGAGGGGTTTGGAGAAACAAATTGACTGAATCCATCTGTGTCATTCATTATGGGATTTCTTTATATTTTATGTGCATTTTTAATATTTTTAAAACTCACTCTCCTGATATTATGTTCTGTAGGGTCCGTGCGCTTGTTGAAGCTGTTTTGTATTGTTGTATTGGTACCACTGTAATAAATACACTACTGCTACTACTACTACTACTACTACTACTACTACTACTACTACTACTACTACTACTACTACTACTACTACTACTACTATCGACATTTTTCGGGCGTAAAAAGGGAAGTATAGCCGTGGGTTCCGTATCGTAGATTTACGGCACGTAAAAGAACCTCAAGCCTGAAAGAAGAGACTTCTGAGCAAAATGTACCGGAAATTTCACGCCCTGAATTAAATGGGACCCTGATGACATGAGATGTTAAAGAGTGTCCATAAATAAAACAAATCAATATTACTATTATTGTTTATCACTTTCTTGATTGGAGTAGCTACTTTCCTATTCTTGCATTAAAATTTATGAAATTCTTTAATTTTGAAATATTTATTTACATTTTAGAATTACAGGTACAATAACAACAAAAATGTAAAATTATTACCTATATGGTCTCCTTACTGTTGATTTGTTGTGGTGTATTTGTCCAAAGGCTACTCGCCTTTGAGGCAAATTTCCTTTATACTTTCTTTTCCCCGGCTAATTTTAGGCACTGAAAGACATAATTATCAGGCTAAAGCCTACAAAAGAATCAGTGAACCGTAGGCACGGTGTTTATCCAGCATCCTTTCCAGCAAAAGTGACATATGCTCTGCATGCCTTGTGTTTTTTTTTTTTTTTTCTTTTTTTCCCCCCATTTTTTTTATCTAAAGCTTGTTGCCAACCAAACAACGTTGTTAGTTTCTCCTTTTCCCTTGCGCGGTCAATGATAGTGATGCTATCCTTAATGATTACTGCATGCAGGCGAAGAACGGCGGGAGCCTGCGAGGGTAGAGTTTTAATTACATTCGCTGCCGAGTGCGTTCTAATGGCTTCCCCGCTGTTATATGTTGGCGACTTTGTGCTGAAACAGTCTGCTTCTAGTATCTGTGTTGCCTCTGCAGAAAAAGCGCCAAAATACAGTTCTTAAACAATGCGGACCTGGCAGTACAATTTGTATAGCCTATCAAACAGAACAGAAGTTTTTCTGAAATACTTCGAAATTTCAGGAGCATGATCTATAATATATTTTTAATAAAGAGTAATTTTGGCATTATAAAAATGTTAAAGGAATATTTAGGCACATCTCAACACTCATATTCCATTTTAAGGTACCAGCATAAAAGAGTTAACATGCTATACCAGGTTGTTTTCTATAATCCATTTATATTTTTACCGTACTTTTCAACACTGTCCCAAGCGATGCTCTAATATTTCTGGAAGAAGAAATGTTCAATTTCTGCAAACTATTAATTTAGTCTTCAAGCTTTCATAACTTGATCAAAATATTCTATTTCAAAGATTTTATTTTGGTTTTTGGAACAACCCGAAGTCGGTGGGAGTTAGATCAACAAAGATGTTCCTGGAGTTTAAACTCTACTTTATCAATAGCAACACAAAACTTGTGGCCTGGAGCACTGTCCTGCAGAAAGAGTGAACTTAGCTTTAACTCTCCGCAACATTTCTCTTTGATTGCATCTCTTAATTTTGAAACTAAATTTGCATAATAATGATGTTATTGTGGCTCCTGTCTGCAGGTAAGCATTTAGATAGTAGTCACCCAATGCTATTAAAAAGTGAATAGAAGGTTGCAAAACTCAAATAAAACTAACAGAACTCGGCAACTCAGAAGAGAACTCATCGAACGTTATAATCACTCGTCCAACTCCCAAAAATATTTAGTTTATAGCAGATTTCGGCAAAAGGAAGGAAAAATGGCGCTTGAGCGGTGAGGGTGGAGGTGACGTCACTGTCGTTACCAGAAATGACTTCGATTGCAGCGTAGTTGTTGTTGATTTGGTTTATTTACGGACGCTCTTTAACATTTCTGGTCACCAGCGTCCCATTCAATTCAGAGCGTGAAACAGCCGACAAATTTTGCTCAGAGGCCTCTTCTTTCAGGCTTGAGGTTCTTTATCGTTCCGTAAATGTACGACACGGGACCCACGGCTTTACTTCCCTTCAGAAGGAAGCCATACTTAGGATTTTTACGCCCGAAAAAAATCCATCGGTCCTGGCCGGGTTTGAACCCGCGATCTTGAGTTTAAAAGGCAAGTATGGTTACCACTACACCACCATGACAGGCGCAGCGTAATTGAAATAGTACTTGTTCTTTTGGTTAAGCTATGGATGCTCTTTAACATCTCAGGCCATCAGTGCCCCATTCTATTCAGAGCGTGAAACGGGAGATATATTTTGCTCAGAGGCCTTGAGGTTCTTTTACGTGTCGTAAATCTATGACACAGAACCCATGGCTATACTTCCCTTCAGAAGGAAAGCATACTTAGTATTTTTTACGCCCGAAAAAATCCATCGTCCCAGACCGAGATTGAATCCATGATCATGGGTCTACGAGGCAAGTATCGTTACCAGTAGACAACCAGGACCGACTTAAAATAATACGAAAAGCAAGGCCTCTCTCAATTACAGATTTAACAGTTTTGTAATGGCAAACTTAGCGAATCTAACTTAACCTAACGTAAGCAAAAACTCGTTATTACAGAAATACTACTTGTAAAATTTAAACCTAACCTATGGGTTAGATTTAAGGATGCTGGGGTTCGCGCGTGTGCTTGCAGAACAAAAATCCTAAAATGTACCTAACTTAGGGTACAACAAGTTTATTTCTGCAAGTTTAATTCGCAGGCCTGTCTCGAATGGGTTGGCACGGAGGAATGCGCTTGCCCTCCCTGTAGTAATATAATATGATGACTCTGACAAATAGTGGATGAACATAAGCAAGTAAAGTACAGAGTCGCCCTAGTGGTGAATAATAGATTATGTGGGCGCGATGGCGCAATTTGTAGAAAATGAAGGAATTTAAATTAGCAGAGGAGAAATAAACCTTTGCAAGGTACCAGGGTAGAACCATAAGTTTCCGGCCTCGCTGATAAGGATCATCGCCTTCACAAAATTCTTATCTGCTAAGTAAATAATTGCAGCTGTAACTTCCACTCAACTGTGTTCAGTTGTCCAAATATAGTTGCATAAAGAAGGCTATGTGTAGAAGATTGTGACATGTTCAAAATGGAGTTTTGAGCTGTTATTACGTTCTTCACAAAATAAGGATTTACTCCAAATGAAATTAAACAGCTATTGGATAATGTATATGGAGAAGCATCCCCCTCATATTCTGCCGTGAAAGAATGGGCCAAACTTTTTCGAATGGGCCGAGAAAGCATGCGTGCAGGCCGGCCCTTTTTTAATTACATAAAGTGTATTAGTCTCTAGTGTTTTGCAGCGGTTTTGAATAAGGAAAACGGAATGTGTTAATTGTAGAGTGGAATATTTGGAGGAAAAGATTTTGGAAGGATTTGATTGTTTTGGTTATATGGAATCTCAGGGGTAAATGAGAATTCTTCCTCTCCGATGATTGGTTTCCGCTGACATATGTTGCCACGGCTGTTGGGACTCTGCTGCTGGATATTTTTATGGTTCTATGACCATAGGAGAAGAAGTATATGAATATTAATAAGATTTCTCATTATGACAGATGAAACACAATTTGTTGTTCATAAAATATTGCACATAAAATGTATTACGGTTCTTTTCTGTAGAATATGTGCCACTTTCGCACTAACTATAACGATCACTCTGACATTTATTAATTTGATAAAGACTGATCCTGAAATCAATTAATCCTGAGACGCAACTGAACTCAACTGATAAAGCTGTTCCACTTTAAGCTCTTTCACTGAAGGAAACTGAACCGTCCGTGTCTATCTTCCACCTGATAATGCCCCGCACTGAATATCTTCCAGGACTAACTACAGCTTTCCACTAACTGAAATGAACTGACAAAACCCTTCCACTGATAATGCCCCGCTGAATACTGTCGCAAAATGACTGCGGGCCGCAAAATTACAAGACTAAATAAACATGGCCTACGTTACTTATATCAACTCAAGCTGCTAGTTTCTTCCCTTAAAGAGATTATCGGCCTGTCTTTTCATCCCTGCAGTTGCCATATGTTTTATTATGCCTATCCTGCTTTACCACCTCTAACAATACTGTTAGAGATGGTAAACATCCTACACAGGATTCTTCTTTAGAAATTTCTCCAGAAAATAACGGTTTCCCTGGGTTAACTTAATAAACATTGTTACAATAGGCAACAGAAATTTCCAGGTCAGATTTTATGGCTGGAGTAGCTTTCTGCATCCTGGCAAGGGAATTACACATTACACATAATGATTCAACCCTTGTACAGGAAATAAAATGACATTGCACTTATGACTATAATAAGGAAGTTACATAAAATTACTTGTTATAATTACTCTAATTAAATATGGGGATGACAGCCCATGAATACTGACTCATTTTACAATGGCACTGTGTCTTTATGTACATTTATATGTATCAGTGGTGCAAGAATCGTAGAACTATTTTGTTAGTTTATATTTGATTCTGTTGCTTATTGAATACTATATTAGCGTTTTTTCAGAGAAATAACCAACAAGGAGCGTAATTATGCATTTTTTCAACAGGATTCTGCCACTGTTCACACTGCATTAGAGCAACTCGCAATGTGTTTTCACAAGACAGAGTTATTAGTAGGGATTTGTGGCCCACTCGGTTCCCCGATTTAACAATCTGGGATTATTATCTCTGGGATAAATTAAAGAACCCGAACATCATAGAAGAACTGAAAAATAATATTCATCCGGAAATTGTCAGGATTTCTCAAAATGAACTACAGCAAGTGATGAATAATTTTCGCAATGCGTGGAGAATAAAGGCGGCAGTTTCAACACCTGGTTTGAAGTTTGGTAAGTTATGACCCTCTTAAATTGGTTTGTGTATTGTTGAGTGATTTATTTGTTTTATTGTTTTAACCTCCCGCTAATCGCTGGCTAATCGGTTAACGAGTGCTGCGCTCGCCCATAGGCAAAACACGCCGGAGGAAAACAAAATTGATCGTATGGTATGCTTTCCAATGCAATACTAATTTTTAACATACCTTGGATATGTTTTTGATATTAAAAGAAAAAAATAAAAAGGAAAACAAACCCTGGGTAGTTACAAAATACAGATATGAGCAACTTTAATGAAAACTCAAAAAACAATTGCACAAATAATATTTTAAATTTGAACTCAGGAGGCTGTGGTACTGGTCACGGTCACTGTTCACTTTGCAGTTGTAATTTTATTTGTTTGTGAAGCATGTTGACATTTTATACCGTGTGTTTATCGCAAGTAGCTTACAGGATAACCATGGAGACAAATAAAACATTTTACTACGCTTGCGCACCACCTTACATTAAAATTTCACTGTGTAATTTGAACATGAACAAGATCTCTGTGGATCTGGCGTTTACATGCATATCCGATTTCCCCATTATTGAACCAATACATCAGGAAATCGACTGGGGAACGAGCTAGGGACACTTGAGATTCTCATTAAAAGAATAACCCGAACAACATAACTCATAGCCGGGCGTGGAACGTTATCGCTCCAACTGCCGACTACTAGAAATATCCAGTAGATCGAAGTACGTATTTCATTTTTAACGTCCATATGACAGGTATTGGGAAATCCAAATTGTTTATGACGCAATAAACTATACGAGGCTGCGGTGATATTGCCATGAATAAGAATGACCCAAGGGTACGATGTTCTCAATGCACATGCACCGTGAAGTAGCAGTGGAACTTTTTAAAAGCTTTTATTTACTAATGCATCAAGAAAAGGGTCAGCAGATGTTAAGGTCATATATAGCATGACTAGGAAAGGGCTTATCCTCTTTGTGAGAGTGGCCTAGTGATTGCAGTGCTATTTAGAGGTGTATCAAAAAATAACCGAACTAAATTTATAACTGATATAAAATTATTTTATTTCATTCAAATTCTCTTACAACTTTTCAAAGTATTTCCTTCTGATCAAATACTTGCTGCACTGTATTTTTTTATGGTCTGTTTAACGTCATTTATAGGGATTTTCCCCCTCTCAAAGCTCATTTCTGTTTACTAAAAGTTAGAAACTACATGGTAATATCTAGGCTGCATGGAGGATGATTCAACGCCTTCCTCTTGAATCTATTCAGTTCGTTCTGCACAATCCTTGCCTCCTAGGAACGGGCGGTATCATATTTTGGGTCTCTTGTTCTTTATAACATATGCCATATTTTTGCTTCTGTGGCTATCTCTCCTCAATCACGAATTTTGATAAACTTTCGTTTACCTCTTCTTGGCCTTTGACATGTTCAGATGGGGACTGTTATAATGCGGAAGAGGAAACCGATGCCCTCATTCCAAAATCGGCGAAGAAACTAAAATGTCTTTGCCATTCTATACTCCATTTTTAGGGGAAGGTTATGAAGGGCCCACTGAATATACTACACTTGCCTTCATTGTGTTGTGGACGACGCGACGGATGACTGATGGCCCCATCTTCTTCCCTCCCGGCACAGGCCGTTAGTCACGCAAGCTTGATGTGTGTCATTTACTGCACTGTACAGGTACTATTATTATGTGCTGATATCAAATTCCTGTATGCATTACTTGGCCATGCAGTGTCGAACAAAAGTCAGTTTATATCGTGGGGTTTATTTTGATTACGTTCGCTATTATTATATCAGTTTAGACAATTCATTAATATTTATGGTTATTGCCGTTCGGCAGCAAAATAAAAAGGAAAAAAAAAAAACAAATTTTGGATGATTCTATGTTAGCTAATATATCTTTCATTTCGGTGAAAGAGCTGAAATGTTCCCTGTTTACTAATAATGAGACAGGTAATCTTGAGACGATTAATGATAAGTGAACTTATCTCATTTGTAGCACTCGAGGTATCATTTGTGAACAACAAGATAAACGCTTATTAACAAATGAAAAAATGTTGCAGAAACGGTCAAAAAAGAACAACCACCAATTTTATTAATTTCATTATTCCAAACATTTTAGAATTATTGGCATGCTCTTCAAAAGTATAAAATTATATTATTAAGCATCTGTGTATCTCGACTACTACTATAACTAGGCGAAAATAATGTGCACACCAAATTTGAAACGTAAAACCATAAAAAACATTTTGGCATGTTGTACAGCGTCTTAGAGTACGTCCGCTACATAAAACAAACAACACAGAATTTATAAGTGGACTATTGTTACATCTTGGAGCACGTGGACAAAATCCATCACTCGTGCTCTTGTCAGGATAGTTGGCGTAGGTCAAATAAGAAAAAGTTATTTCTTATGGTGTCACTAGTCACAGGTTGTGCGTTCTTCCTCCTTTCATGTACAAATTTCAAAACTTTTTCCTAATGTCAGGATGATTCCTTTGAGAGGACCAGTGAATTTCTTCCTGTTAGCTTTAGTTGCAAATAATGTCAATTTCTGTTGCCGCTTCAAGCTAATGTTGCTCTCAGCTGCATTGAACTCTCTTCCTGCCTTTTTTTTAGCATAAAGAATTATTTTGCCCATTAAAGTAGCATCATAAAATGTTCCTTTTATTTGCCTTCCATTTCGTGACTAACTAGTACTCAAACGTTCTATGCAGTAATACTTGCCCTTACAAGTTACCCATTCCCGAGCAGTAGCGGAGAAATACGAATTCCTCAGTCCCGAACGCTTGCGACAGATGCCTTAGTTTCTTAGGGAGGCGCTGTTATTATGAAGTAATATATATATATATATATTTTATGTATTATTATTGTTGTTGTTAAACTTAAACTGAACTTACCTAACAGATTAAAAAAATAATGAGTTTGAAATTGTTATAATGGAATAATATAAATTTTTTATGTTCTTTTACTTATTGTTAAACTTAAACCAACCTAACCTCGTCGCTTCATTCTTCATCATGACAATGCCAGCTCTCACACAGCACGTCAAACAATTGATTATTTGAATGAGAAAAACATTGAATTATTGTCTCATTGCCCGTATTCGCCTGATTTATCGCCTAACGACTTCTTTTTGTTCCCAATGTCACGTGGACAGCCATTTTGATCACCTAAGAAGCTGTTGAAGACCATGTTTTTGAGACACCAACTTCAGAAAAGAAAAAATGTTTCGAGAGTTGGTTTGATCGCATGCAAAGTTTGTAAATCTTAAATGCGAATATTTTTAAAAGCAATCAAACAGTTTTTTTTTGTCTCTTTTGTAAAAACCTAAAAGTGTTTGGGTGTGTATCTATATTTGACACTGAGCTTGTTTTCACTTCAGTTTAAATCTCCAGTAGTTTTGGAAAGTATATGGATGGATTTCTTGTAACTTTACCGTTTCGAAATGAATCAGAACATCTGCGCCACACCAATGCCGTGTAAAAGTTGGCAGCACTGAGAAATCCCTCTTTACTCGCATCCAATTGCTACCTCTTCTGGGTAATATATTTCGATATAGCTCCGAAGTGATTTTTTATTCTTCCAATAATCTTTTCCTTAGTTCTTCTTCACGCTTTCTTTGACATTTTGTATTAATCTTCTTTCTTCCGTTCTTTTACTGTGCATGAGCATTATGGAAGAGAAGTGCGAACACGTGCTAGTCAGGAGACATAGAGATTCTCCTTTCATGCAGAAAACGCTCTCTGCTTGCATGTCTCTTACTTTAGCAGACACGAGGGAAGGGGGTTAAAAAGATGGCGAGGATATTTACGCAAGGTTGGCGAAAGAGGTGAAGGATGTGCAAAAGGCTACGAGTAGCGATATATTTCTCTGAGGAAAACCTTCCTCTTGCTACGCTACCTGGAGGCTGGCGGTACGCTTCTTACGTAAATGGGAAATGGCATATCGCAAGGAATCCACTTATGTATCACTCCGCGCGATTCGGCAACGAAAGTCTTGTAAAATGTGAAAGATATGTCAGAAAGCAAGCAGTCTTGTTGCTGTACTTTGAGAAATATTATTTTATGGTGCTGTGTTTATTTGACTGAGGTTTTACAAGGCTAAACGAGACTTGAAATGACAAGGTTGAAACTAAACTCTTTCCTGGATTGCGAAATATTAATTCTACGATATGCATCTAATAAAATCGCATAGTTAGTGTGAAAGTGGCACATATTCTCAAGGAAACAAGGGCGGCACATTTTAAGGTGAAATAGACTATGAAGAATAACGGGACCATAAAAGTATCCAGCAGCAGTCTCAACAATCATGGCAAAATATAAGTCAGCGGAAACCAACCATCGGAGAGGAAAAAGAAAACTTTTACCCCTGAGATCTCAGTCATTAATCCAATCCTTAATCCAACCAACTAAACAAACCAATTTAATTTAATCCTTTCAAAAGCTTACCCTCCACACATTTTACATATTTAATTAGCCCCCTCCTAATAAAAACCGCTGCAGAGCTTGAAAGGCCTATCTTTATAAAGCTAAATTTACCAACTCTATTTTCCATTTTCTCAAGGACTAATAAATTTAAACTTTTATAGTAAACAGATGCACATAATTGAAATTAGCTGTTCTATTTTCATCATTATACCACGACTCTGAATGAAATTATAAATTATTTTCAATTTTTTCCTTATTTTCTATTTTTTCCACAAACTTTTTTTTTACATTGTCACATTTTATCCTAGCTCAACCATAATAGATCCACATCATCATATAATATCATGAATAAGTGGTAAACGTTTCAAAGAGATAACTTATATAGATCCTAAAAAATAGGAAAACTTATGCAAAAAATGTTCTTTTTCAATAATTACAGCCAAAAACTATCATTATAGAACAATTAACGTTTTGAGGGAAACACTGCTAAAGCCCTTCAACGTTGTAAAATAACAAAAATGTCATGAAAACAAACACTGCCAATTTGAGAAATACAACTTTTTCTGTTATTCAAGAAAAACTACAATCTTCTAAAGCAAATAGTTCCTGAGATATAAAATTTTAAATGAACAAGTGCTCCCGGGAAAAAAAATAAACATTTGCTAAATAAAAAAAAAAAGTTTCTGCAGTGACATAATTAAAAATTTAATAAAATATTTATAACCAAAGAACGTTAATGAAAATGATATCAAAATAAACAGAAATTTCCAAATATTAAAATTGAACAAAATATGATTTTGACCCTCCCTTCCTTTTAATACTTCCCTTAACGCCCGTTTTAGCAGCTAAGGCATCACAGGCGATGGACACTGATGACACACGAAATGAAATGATTAATTGGGATTTTTTTTTAAAGTAAGCGTTCCAGGCCATAGTTAGGTATCTGCCCGTTTTTTTTTTTTTTTTTTCCGTTTATGGGGACCAAAAAACCTCAGTCAGGGAGGACGGTCCTGGCTGGAATCAAATCCTAGACTTCCTGCTCACGAGTCCGCGCCTTAACGACCTCGGCCACTTGAGGTGGTCTTTCCTATTCTGTCAATGACGTCGTGAGTGTAATAAATGAGCACCCAATCTCCATCTTCCTTTCCGCATTACAAAAAATGAATTCACTTAACTAGGGAAAAAAGAGCATACCAACTCTGCCTAATCCGCTTCGTAGGTAAAAATATCATTCTCAGAGTATATAGACTAGTCCTCGTATGATGCATGCACAATTTCTCTTGTAAAAAACTCAAACTTAAGAGCCCCGTTATTCAGCATGATTAATAAATATATTTTTTCATCGTTAATAGAAATCATTTCTCCATCCACAGGAGCGATGTTTTCAGGACAGAGCACCTCTAAGGGCCGACCTGCACGCTTTTCGTCTTCAATGCTTTCTCGATCCACTGGAAAAAGTTTGGCCCTTTGTTTTACGATAGAATAGAGGGGGTGCCTCCCCATATACATCGTCCAATCGCTGTTTAATTTCATTTGGATTAAGTCCTTCTTTTGTGAAGAACTTAATAACAGCTCGAAACTCCAATTTGAGCAGGTCGCAATCTTCTACACATAGCCTTCTTTATATAACTATATGTGAACAACTGAACACCGCGGAGCGAAAGTTACAGTTGCAATTATTTACTTAACAGATAAGGTTTGACACCAGATAAGGATTTTGTGAAGACGAAAGTCCTTATCGGCGAAGCCGTAAACTTATGGACCTACCCTCTTATGCAATTTAAAAGTATCCCTCTCGTCTGCTTAAAGTAAAACTGGAGTAAATTGTGTCTCTCGCTTACATATCAGTCTCCGAGTCGGCTAACGTATTTTCTCCTGACTCATCGCTGCTTTTGCAGTCGTGAATTAATTACTATATGTTCAATTTCTTCTTCCAGAAGAGCATCTCGTTTCCAACATATGTCTGAATGATCTTCGTCTTCTAAACAGAACTTTTATAGTCATATGCCGTTAATGATTCAATGGTACTGTATTGCCAATGTTTTTAGTGTTGCCAGAGAGACATGGTCGACAATTTTATCAGCAATTTTTGTTTTTATATATTTCATATCAGTTCGATAGGGTTTAAGTTCCTGTGATAGGGAATAATCTAAGAGATGTGAAGCCCCAGGATCTTGAAATAATTTGTCATAGAACAAGTTTTATTCTGTCTATGTTGTATGTATGAATTAAAAGTTTTGCTATTTTCATTTTTGAGTCAAAAGGTATATTGTAGTCACTTTAGCTGTGCTTGTACAGAGCTTTCACGTAAAAGCTATTCCGCGGTGTTTTGAATCTCGTCGGCAGCGTGAGCAGCGCTTCCCATTCCTTCCCCTACAAGTCTCTTCTCCTATCCTTGAACGTCGCTTCGAAGCAGTGCAGTAGTTGAGCTTCGCCAAGATAGGACAGTTGACTTTAGAGCAGCGCAATTTCGTGTGTTACCACAAGTACAAGTCAGCTTGTCGTATTCTAGCAGAATTTCGTTTGCAGTCCCTGGTCAATTGTCTCTTTCCAGAAAAGCAATTCACGATATTGCGAATAAAGTTGATTCTACTGGATCAAAGAGGACAAACTAGACGAAGTTGTAGCAAACCTTGAACTTTCGCCAACAAAATTCCTCCCAAAATTAACACAACGTCAACAAGTGGGGTTTTTGCATATAACGCAACAAAATTATTAAACCTGAAACTTACAAATGTACACCTGTGCATTGTTTAAAACAAGGCGACTCAGTAGCAAGAATGCGCTATTGTGAGTGATTGTTTTTCATCTGTGAATGAAGATTTAAAAGCCCCAATGCTTCTGTTCTTTTCAGACAAGGCCCGGTTTCACTTCAGCGGTCGTACGTACAGAAAACCCCTCTTTATGAAAGGAAAGTTGGAGTTTGGTGTGATGTTAGCACAAGGCGCTTTATCAGCCCGATTTTTTACGAGACTACAATATATGCAGATAGGTACCGAAGGGACATTTTGACCTCATTTTTTCAGCAGCTTACAGAAGAGAAATCATATAAACAGGATTCTGCAACGGCTCATATAGCAGCGGATCCATGAATAAAACTAAGGAAATGATTGAAGACAAAAGAGTGATTAGTGCTCGTGTATGACCCTCTCGCTCACCAGATAAAACAAGTGTGTGATTTTTACCTGTGGGGGTTGCCTGAAAGAGACAGATTTTATAAAACACTTACACATTGGAGGAACTAAAGAAAAAATCCAAATTAATCAGAAACATTACAGTGGCTGAAATTAAGCGTGTCAATCAAAATGTATTTTCCCGATACAGTGCCTGTTTAGCTGAAGGGGGGCCACATTTCCAGTCTATTAGGTAAGATTTTATGCACAGGTTTACAAGCTAAGTTTAAGTACATTCTCGGGAGACCGCAAAACACCGCGCGTGCGGGAAAGTTCTTACATGAAAGCCCGGTATTGTTGGTTTAGGGCATTTTGATCTCTTGCTTGTTGTGATACGGAAGATTACTCTTTCTGACAACTCAGGTATCAATTGAGGTTTCACCTATTTAGGATACTTTTCATAATCTTTTTTGTGGTAATCGGATGTCTCAGATTTCGAATCATAAACGAGGCAGGCACACGGAATAAGCCCATGCCCCAATCAGCATGGTAAATAACAAGACGTTTTCGGAACTTGGAAAGTCGTCACTGCAAACACTTGCAAACTGTATTCTCGATGTTAATCAATATTTCATTCATATGTACCACTTGCTTCCCCCCCCCCTCCTTTTCATTTCTTCCAAAAGCTCAGAAAAAGGATGTTCTTTAAGCCACTACGTCAGATCTTTAGCATAACGAAACCAAAACGCTTTATTTTACATACTTTCAAAAGTAAAACCATATATTTTCCTATTTTTGTAAGAGTTACTTTGCTCTCGGAGAAACTCTATCTTTTTCTGCAACATTTTAAATGCTTTCGCAATGTTGGAACCTCTTTTTTATCCTCAAAATATTCCTAAAATTTTCTTCTAATTATACACTTACTCATGTCGTTCAATATAATCTTATTTGTAAGCAGTTTTCCAACTTTACGAGGGGATCCAATTTTGTTCATCCCGCAACTCTTCTCTCTTAGTTTACATATCGTCCTTTTATTATATCCAGCTTAAGCGATAACACGTTCAGGTCTTACTGTCTTTGCTTCATCACAAAAATGATAACATTACGCCGAGTTGCGCGTGAATAACTTTATTGCTTTTGCGTGTCCACTACTAGCACTGGGAACTTATACAGTTAAACCTGATTTTGCGTTGTTTACCGACGTTTTCTTCTGTTCGTATTTTTGATATAAACCTACGTTTAAATTGACCAGATGTAGTTTTTTTTAAACTTTTTATTTTGGTGCGAAATGTTATTAGAGTTGTAAAAAGTTCGAATCGAATATGGTATAATAAATCTAACCTAAATCATCCGAACATTCTGTGAACCTAATTATTCTAATTTATCAAGTCAAAATATACAGAAGTGGAGAAAAGTGTGTCGAAATGTAGACATTTTCCAGCAACGTATTGCCACTGAAAGGCAAGCTTTTCAACACCTCTTATAAAACAGGTTAGTGCTTATTAGTATAAGCAATATTAAACACAATATAATTTTGTACGCTCAATAAAATGTAAATTCAGAAATATAAACACTGCTTTACGCGTAGTAACTCGATGTTCATTTTTACGGCAGCGACAGCTAATTCCTCGGTAAGCAGCCGCACAATGGCACTCTCGCTTATTCCCTTTCTTGAGTCGGGGAGCTGCAAATTGTCTTGAATCTTACAGTCCTATAAATTAAAAGCTTTTCAAGAGATCAGGTAAACCTGCAAAATCCCCACTTGTTGACTTATACGTACTGAAATAATGCTTCGATGTAATTACAACGTTGAACACTCACATAGGAAAATATACGCTCTACTACCATAATTAACTGAAAATGTACACTGAAAACCACACATGGAGTCTTAATCTGGTAATTTTATTACTGGTAATGAAACTGCTGTGTACCACATGCTTCGATGGCATATTTATTTTTCTTAAAAAAGTCACCGCAATACATTACACATCACACTATAACGTTTTCACCAAACTTTGATAATCTTCACTAGCTCAATTACAGATAAATAGGGATTGACTGATAGAAAGCTGATAGACGTTGTCAACAAACATATCTTCCGCTCTTATGCTAGTTAGGAAAGCGGGGGAAAGAAGAGAAAATGTTCTATGACTGGTCATGGACAGAGGTGGAGGTAGTAACGGGTAAACATTTATCAGTTAGTTACAGAATAGCCATTATTTATTATCAATATAGCAGTTAAATACAAAATTAAAAAGTTTATTGCATAGAAAGTATTTTTAGCTATTTACAAATAATTTTACTAACTTATGATGTAAACAAGAGACTAAATTGAATCTATATTTTTGAACTATGTACAAGCGAGGAGAAACACAGTTGTGCTTGGATAATAACAATGCATCGTTTCTCAGCGTTTATTTGACAGAATTTAGCCCGCTCTGGTGGAATCGCGCCTCGTGGGAAAACCACATGCTGTCAGTATTCCCGGATATACATAGTAAACCGCTATAATCAATAATAATAATTGTTTCTTTTGTATTTGAGAAGGTTTCAACTCTTGCACACCAATAACAAATGTGACAGATCCTCACACCCATGCATGCCGAAGAGTAAATGCCTTTAGATAAATGTAAATTGCAATAATTATATATGACAATAGGCAAAAGGTTGCCTTTTGTGTTTCTGCTGGTAATGGCTAGAGCGATGGGCCTCTCTGCTATAACAAAGCTAAGTGTATACAGGTGGCCGAACAATAGACCTTTTGTATCTTAATTTCTGAAAATGGTTCAAAATTCGTTGAAAGTAGAAGAGGGAACCGTTTGCGGCGAGGAAATCGTTACATCTTATGGTCGGGAACTCTCCAATAAAGTATCAGAAAGGCGATAAATTTAAAATAAGTGCGTTTGGGAGCTCAAGAACTCACCAATTATATTGAAATATTTCAAAGTCTCAGGAAAGCTGTGGGCGCTGTGCTGTAAACCCCGCGTAACGCTTTGAAACCACGTGGCGACGTTTGGATTATATATAAGGAGAAACAATTCTAGCAAAGCACGTTTTCTTCCTGACAGGTTTTACCAGATGGCAGCCGCAGTTCAGATCAGGAAATTAAGGCAGTACGACGCGTCTCAGTATTACATTCGGTTCATTCACATGTACGTTTTTCCAGTATTACGTTCGGCTCACTCACATATACGTCCTTCAGTCCTACATACGTTTCGTTCGTTCTCTAATGATCAACATGGCTTTACCAGCGGCAGTAGACGAGAGGCACACAGATGCAGCATATTTAGCACGTGTCATCAAAGATATAGAGACAACGAACCACCCGATAATAATGTAGTGTGATTAAACATTTCAATGCGTTTAAAATGAAGCAAGGTCGTGTGATTTAAACCTCCCGTCTCTATCTCCCTCCTCCCGTGACAAATAAAACACGAAAGGCGACTTCGGCCCCTGAACGACCCTGGATATGAAGCGGGACCCTCGGTCCAACAACTATGCCCACAGCTGCATATAGAAACTGCTTCATATCGGAATCCAATATGTGGCGACATCGTCTACACACCCCAGTAAAAACCTGCTTCACACGATATGCATAAATCTTTGCTCTTCCCCACCCCTTCAAATTATTGACATGTGGTTGTATAAAACAGCATCATCTGCAACAGCTTACCGAAGTACCTCTTGGAAAGACCTACAGACTGTTCTGCATCTCCTGCTTGGTTTCATAAATTCCTCGTGTTTTCTAGTTTATTCATCAGATGCTGAATGGAGGATTTCGCCGATGGTTTTTGAGCCCCAAACTGAGCACTAAATTGTTTTTAGCAGCTCATTTACTGATATAGATTTCATATACGCTGTATTCCTCTATGTAATGATTCACTACCATTGTTTCCCATTCAGTAAAAATAATACAAGACAGAGCCAGATGTACTACACAGCTTTCCGGAGGCAGCGAACATGCATGAGCTTTAAAGAATAACCACCATTGTTAGATAATACGTTTTCTCAAACATCAAGGAATACCCATGTAAAATTTAACTGATTTGTGCAAAATAGTTTGGAAGTTATAGGGAAAACTCAGGGGCCAAGAGCGAGTGAAACATCTGAGGCGTCGAGCACTAATTAATCATACAGTAGCTACCTCGTCATGATAAAAACATCTATTACATCTTAAGAAGTATAGTAGAGCTGTAAAACTAGGCATGGTTGAGTACTGGACTATTACTGGTTTCGTTAAGCATTGCTTTAATCCGAAAGGGTTATTCCTTTCTTGAGCCTCTTTGAAACCTCACAATTGCGTTCCGGAGAATGAGTTTGGAGTGCACTTTCTATCTCAAGTCCCGCCCTTGTCAAGAAATATAAGCCTTAACTTCTTTGCCATAAACGTCAGAAAAAGAAATTCAGTCAGAGAGGGTACGGAGACAGACATCCATTTCTTACCTTTCTTATTTGTATGCAAAAGCTTGATCTGAATACAAAGCAGCGATGATACCAAGAAGCAGAGAAAAGTATCTCATTCCTACATTTGGGATGCCGCACAAATCGCACCCTCGTTACCAACGAGGTACAAACCCGGTTCATGACGAAACGATAAACCTGAAACGTGAATAACCATGTCTATTGCCTCATTGCCTCAACACGCTCGGTTTATCCTGCCGCTGATAGCTTCTTTTTTATAACTTACCACACTGCCTTTCTTTTATGGGCTTTCCTTGAGTTTGAACTTCCTTTGTTTTCAGCACAGTAAGCGAGATGCATATATTGTCTTCCCGAGGGCGCTCTTTATATCTTACCTCTGTTTATCGTATTCAATTTAAACTGTTCTGGAGTCGTATTAGGAAACTTATTGATGTGAAGACTTGAGATCAGTGGAATCGGAAGGGTTTCCAGAGGTACAAATCAACCTTTATCTAACTACCTTGAAGGGTACAGCGAACTGTGAACCTTTTTTCATTTTTATGTCAGTTCAGTCAACGGGTGAGGTTAACGAACGATAGTCAAAACTAATCATGACAAACGAAGAAGTTCTATATACAAATAAAGAAGGTATTATATATTAAAAGTTACTCCCAGTTTTGTTGTTTAACTACGAGGTGCATTCAAGTTATAACGCCTTTTTCTCACTAACTAATCACACGAAAATTGTGAAACTTGTGTCACTTCTAGACGTAATCTCCCTGCAGTCTTACACATTTTTCACAATGTCGACACCGTGATTTCATGGCCGCTGCGAATGCTTCTGTAGGAGCATTCGTTGACAACTGGAAAATTGCTGATGCAATAGCGTCAGGCTGGCGCTTCGTTTCAGGATTGAAAAATGGCACCCATGTTTCATCCACTGTCACAATCGATGAAAAGAACGTCCCATTCATGCCGTCATCACGCGTTAATATTCCTGGCAACATGCCACGCGCGCATTCTTGTGGTCGTCCTTCAGCATTCGTGGCACACTGGAGGGCACTTATCGCATTTTCAGGTCTTCATGCAGGATTGTGTGCACAGATGCCACGGAAATGTCCACTCTGGAGGCGATGTGTTTCACACTCATTCAGCGATCCTCCAAAACAACTTTCTCCACTCGCTCGATCATGTCGTCAGACCGGCTTGTGCGGGGCTAAGATTGTCTTGGTTTGTTGTCGCACGACGATCTGCTTTCCTTGAGCTCTCGCACCCATGAACGCACGTTAGGCACATCCATGACACCATCACCACATGTCTCACTCAACTGGCGATGAATTTCAATCGGTGACGAACTACACAAATGATTATACCTGTTCTTGTAGTGAAAACGTCGTCATTTTGAAGTATCAAAAACAGTCCTCACTCTCGCCGCTGCCGCTAGAGTCCCGTGTACCATACAGTGTTGCTAGCTCTGTCACGCATTGACAAAGAGTGCTGGCGTATTTTAAAATAAACCGTGTGTTTCTAACTGTTTCCAGTCCTGAGAAAAAAAAAATCGGAGGCGTTATAACTTGAATGCACCTAGTATTCATCATTGACAAGAGTCTGGCTCAACATCACATCAACATAATGCCAACTAGTCATTTCAAATCTTAGTAGACGTAAGCATTTGACTGATAAAAGTGCTATTTTTTAATAATATAAATATCTGTTCATCGAAGTTTTAAAATCCGAATTGTTCAAATTGATAAGACATTGAAAGAGCTCTTCATTGAACATTACCTCGTAGGTTTCTTTGACTTGTTCATGAAGATTGTATGAGACTGCAAAATACAGTTGTCAGTTTTCCGACTAACATTCTTCCTGTACACTAGCGGAACTACAGGATATCCCTTTTACAGGATCGTTAGGCCTAATTACTTCGTACTGTTTACAATTTTGACAGCGTTTTCTGCTTTTTGCTTCGTAAGAGCTAAGAAAATAACCTTAGGTCATGTTAATGTACAAACTATAGCAGTAATTAAGGATGTATTAATGTATCATATTTTATTTCTATGTTTATTGTCAATTGTCTTGTCTTACGGGTGCGTGACATTTTTAACTCTATTTATGAGGGCTGTTCCGTAAGGAACAACGATGTTTTTTTGGCAACATATCTTTATTCCTCTTCAGAATTTTGATGTTATTTCTCAAAGTACTCTCCTTTGGCTGATAGAACATGTCGTAGAGTTTCTACCAGTCTTCAATGACATGTGCTGGAAACAATTTTTGATAGATCCTAACTCAGCCTTCATCACTGCTTCTGATGCTGGTCTCCCACGAAAGTATTCTACATTTTGGGGAAAAGGAAAAATGTTATACGGGGCCAAATCTGGACTATAGAGAGGGTTGATTATTGTGAGATATTCACCAGCAATATTTGCAATGTGCAGCCGTGCATTGTCTAGGTGCAGAATACAGCTTGTTTCAGGAAATGTGCCTTTTGGGCTTGATATGGCGTTGCAGAGTTTTAAGCACATTTCTGTAGACTTGTCCAGTAATAGTTGTGTGTGCTCGTACTATCTGCTGGCAAATCATTCCTTGAATATCAAAAAATGAAATGATTATAACTTTCCCAGCAGAATGGAACAGTAGATAGGTGACGTCGACGCCGTTTTTCACAATAGCATCACTCTAAGTGCGTCAAAGATTTGTTACTGTCGACAATTGTTGCTGCCGGCTGCGGTGATTCCTTGTCATGGTCGTTTTTTTTTTTTTTTTTTTTTGAGTAGTGTTTAACGCCCGTTTTTACTACTGAGGCACCACAGGCGGTGGACACTGATGATACATGAAATGAAATGATATATTGGGAAAGGATTTTTTTTTTTTTAAGGAAGGAAGCGTTCCAGGCCTAAGTTTAGGTATCTCCCCGGCATTTGCCAGTTATGAAGACTGAGGAAAACCTGGAAAAAACCCCAGTCAGGGAGGACGGTCCTGGCGGGATTCGAACCGCAGACCTCCCGCTCACGAGTCCATGCCTTAACGACCTCGGCCACCCGTGGCGGTGCGTCATGGTCGTCTGGACACTGTCTCTGTCCCAAGGAGATGCAGTATTCTGTGGGTGTTTCAGCTACTATAGTTCACCGAACGTTAACAGGGATCAGGAAAAGGTTCTGGCGTCGCGAGTATAGAGACGTTTCGATGTTGCTTTTTAAAGACAAAATTATTCCATGTACTTCTTGCGGTACCACAGTGTTTTGCCTTATGTAAGGGTTGACCACCAGCGTAAAATATCTGAGACGCCAATTAAACTGATAATAAAATGATGGCTAATAAAACTATGAATAACTAGCGTAACTGTGAGTCGCGTGTTGACAAAGACTTTTAAAGATCAGAGTTCTGAACTTAAGTGACGCAGCTGCTCCTGGAATCGACTAATAGAGAAGAATCGAACGCTGGATGACGAACGGTTCTCAAAACTTGCTTCAAACTGTGTAGGTTGGGGCTCTAAAGCCACGCGGCTTACTTGTCCACATTACTTCCCCAGCTCCAAATTTGAGTCCTATCTTTATAATGACTACTTTCAATTCTAATTTACCAGCTCTGGCGAACTTTAATGCGAGGCTTTTAAATCTTTGATTATTACTCAGCTGTGTTGGAGCCAGTTGCCTTTTCTGGCCATTTAACTCTTGTTTACTGACTGCAAGCAAATACATTTTATCTCTCCCTTTTGACAACATCCTTAAGTATAAAAGAATGACCTTGGCAACTAGTTTGTAACAAAGAGCGCACCCCAAACCGGCTATATTGCGTGAAATCTTTTCTCAACGCTTTACTCCGCAATGCATTGTCTTATATATTACAAAGACGTGTAGTTATTCGGCAAAATATAGAATAGAAAATATACAAATAGTTAGGCATAATTAAATAGTGATAATTAAGGAATAGGAGAAACATCAAACACATTAAGATAGGGGGTGAAACAGTAGAAACAGTTTCAAGAGAGAACCACTTGTTTTTCTTTGTGTTAGTAAAAATGGAGATTTCCTTACAGAGTTTTTCTGTTTGCTCCAGGATCCAAATGATGTAGCCAAATTTCATCAGCAGTGATTACCTTTGAAGGAAACTCTAAACTGCATACAAACCTGCACACGAACGTCCTCTCGTTCTGGATTCCCTCGTGCATAAAAATGTTCCATTTGCAACTTTTCAGTTACCAACATATGAGTGGCACTCAGTGGCATTTTCAGAATTTATGAAATTGTTCTTAAGGTTATTGGGCGATGCACTGTTAATGACAACAGCAGTGTTAAGGTTAATGTTTTGTATCCTTGGAGCAAAAACTGGAGTCCCGGGTACATTTTCCTTTGAAATTGATTGCCTGTCTCCATATATTTTAAACTATCTTTGAACTGTGCTATAGAGAAGCGTAAATTCTTATGCCTCCTGGAACATTGCATAGAACTTGTTAAGACTGTGACAGTTCCTTAGGCTCAGGCAAACATATTTATATAATTTAAATAGTAATGTTTATTAAATATGTTATATAGCATGCAGTAATAAGTAGGAACGCTTCATGTATCAAAAAGATGTATTCATGGTTACCTACACGTATAAATTCTTGACGATAAGAAAAAAGCTGCCTATTGTAATCTTTTGTGCTCTCGCTTATTGATAATGATTCGAGCAATGGGTCTCTCTATTGGGACAAAGCTAAGTGTATGCAGGTGTCCGAACAATAGATCTTTTGTATCTTTAGTTGCTGGAGATGCTCCGAAATTCGTTAAAGTTAGAAAGGGAGCAGGAACTGGTGATAACGTCCTTACATCGAATGGTCATGAGCACCCTAATGAGGAATCAAAGAGTTGATGATTTTAAAGTGAGCGCGTTTGGTAGCACAAGAGCTCACCAATAATATTTTAATATTTTGAAGGCTCAGACTCCATGGGCGCTAGGTTGTGGTCCCCGTGAGCTGTCACGACCACGTGGGGACACTGAATTTAATATATAAGTGAAAGACGAAACCGTCCCAAGGTGCAGACAGACAGTGGAGAACAGATAAGGCTCTGCAGGCGTAGAGAACAGGACAGTAAAGGAATTTCTAGAAATCATCTCCAGTCAGTTCGTACAGTAATCACCAGGACGCAGTCCTAGATACAGCAGGAAAAGGTAAACGAGAGACACAGATGCAATTTGAAGCAGCATATGTAGCTCGTGGCGTTAAGGTCATAGAGGTAACGAACCAAATGGCCAACAACAAAGTGTCATGTGAATAAACACTTCTAGACGTTTAATGAAACAAATTATCGTGTGATTTGAACCCTTTCCCTTTCATCTCTCTCCTCCCGTGACCACTAAGGCACAAAAGACGACTCGAGGCCCAGAAAGACCCGGGGTATGAAGTAGGACCCCCGGTTAGACATCAAACATCATCATCATCATCATCATCATCATCATCATTATCATCGTCGTCGTCGTCGTATTAAAAATCGCTTCAAGAAGAAAGCAGATTTTCAGAGCAGCGTTTTCGTGTGTCACCTACATTTTGCTGTATACGGAACTGAACGTGTCTTAACTTGCACATCTCTCATAGATGTGAACCGAAAGTAACAACGAAACTTATCGGGTGTACGTTATGTATAAAGTTAACAAAATATTGTCAATTACGCCTTTTATTATACACAACTTTAAAATGCTTTGAATTTTTTTTCTATGACCGTATACTTTAAAGTTGATTTACAAGTCTTGACAATTTTTGATACAAACTTAGTTTTCACATTTAAGAATATATTCCCAGGTTAAAATATAATCGTGTAGTAATGCTATTAATGAACAGTGCAAGAAATGATTGCAATAATTTGGGCAGCACTGTAATTGGCAGCTAGTTTTATGAGGTAAATCTAAGAAAACAAACAGTTTATGGTAGAAAATTTCTCCTATATTTTTAACTTATTAATGAAGGCAACAGTAAAGTATTTTTAAGATACTCCACACTTTATAAAACTTCACCATACCTACATTAATCATATTTAAAACATAATAGCAAGCACGCGGTTTACAAACGTACTGAATAAAAATTATTAAAAGGTCTACTGCCTTCACTTTCCAATCAAAGGGGCATGAAATTCATGGAGTTTGATTTCGTTCTAGGTAAATGTTACCCGAGCTCTCTGAAAGGAATGATTTATTACCCATAACTTCCATTCCCTTCGCGATTTATAACCACTCCTCTGCGTTTTTAATTCTACTCTGACGCATGAAGCTAAAATCTGATTCAAAACGAGTGCAGCATTAGAGAAATTTTTCTCGTTTCTGTTGCCGACAGCTTCAAATTTCGACCAGAATAATGCGATAGATATCGCGCTAAATGTGTGCCCAATCAAAGGGAATTCGGGTAATGCGGAGTGGAGCTGAAAACACAGTTATTTTATGAAAACCATGGACTAAAAGAGAGCGAATAGAGTGTAATGTATATCGCCCTTAGAAATAACAAGACAGTAATTGCTTTGGTTACGTTTTGTTTTCATTCTCAACGCTGCGACTAAAGCAATTTCGAAAATAAAAGCAGCAATGCCTGTTTGCTATGATTAATCATAACATCAGCTGAGAGAGGAACTAGCAGCAGGTCTACGTTGCAATGATAAAGCTGTCAATTATTAAGCGATCGGTGTGTTCAACGCTGGCCTGGACATAGCATTGATGCTCCCTCCATCTATTGATCGTTCAATGAAACTGCTGTAAGTGCTCAATTAGCAAGAAGCAAGTGCTTCGTTTGTTGGTACGCTTTTCTGTTCTTCTTTGCTGTTGAGAATCGAGATATTTCGTATGTACAGGGCTTTCAGAATATATCCTTACCGCTAACACAAAGTATGCGTCTCGGCAGCTGGGTATGTCATAGCCGGCCACGCCTGTACTCTGGCAGACCATTTTATTGGAACTACTCCTTGTCTGAAAAGAGCATAAGCTGTGGGCTGGTCAACCCTTCAGTCAGGATGAAAGAAACCACTCACAACGACGCACACATGCTAAGGGATCACCTTGTCATAAACAATGGACACTTAAAGTTTGAGTTGTAATAATTTTGTTGCCCTATGTACGGAAGACACTAAAACCCCAAAATATGCTAATTTCAGTGTTAAAGCAGTGTTCAGTGTAACAAGCAATGTTAAATTTATTCAGAAGTTCGTGATTTGCAGTCCTGGAAGGAGGCAAGTTCTGAGAGAACTTCCAAATTAATTCCACACTAAAGCTACGAGCTGATTTCTGTTTATAATAACATTGGCATATATACGAACGCAATATAGACTGGTGGTGACTGCTTGGAAGTTCAAGGACAGGCAAGCTGGCAGGCAGCCGTCCGTGAGTAGGGAGAAGACCTGGCCTTGGCCGAGACTAAAACATCTTGCAAGCGGTGAGGACATATTCTGGAAGCCCTGTAATTGCCCCCATTAGCAAGTAAATGTGAACATTGCCCAACCTCATTTTCTAAAGGATTTTAATCCATTGGTCAAATGATTTCTACCTTTTTCGCTGACGAATGGGCTCTATATCGCGACATACTCTGTTTAGCCGGTCCAGAGTAAAAAATGAAAGGGATAATCTAAAATGTAAGTTTCCCTATATTTTTATGACTAAAAATTATCTGCAACTGTTAAGTCAATGTACTGTCATATTTTATTGCAGTATATTATCAGCACTCAAGGGATAATGCGGCTGCAGTAGTAGTAGGGGCAAGAGCGGAGGCAGAGGCTGGAGCAGGAGAATAAGAAGGAATGGCTATAGTGGTGATAAGGTGTAAGACTGCACAAATACAATGGTCATTAGCGCCCTAACAAAATCAGAGCATAGGAACAAATAAAATGTAATCCACAATTGAAAAACACTATTTCAAAAATATAGCTAAAGTTTCAATCCATAAAAAGGTACCTTTTAAGTAGAAACCATATGAAGAAATATTTAAGTAATCATTTAAGAAAATTAAAAAATAAAAAAAAAAAAATGAAGTAAAGGTGAAAGGGGAAAAAACTGGCTTGCAACAACAATATCTTCCAAGCCATATGCCCAAATAAGAAAGAGTTTATAAATATGCCAAACATTAAATTAGCTTTCATATGTTGTAAGCGGAAAAAATTAAAATAACGCTCTACGACTGCAAATCATCGCTAATACGTAAATATTATGTATAAAATTTTGATAAAAATAGTGAATCATGAAGCGAAGCCAAAAAGTGACAATCACAAAACATGCCGAACGGTGAGGGGAGAAGTTCAAAGCGGACAAGCTGGGAGAGAATCTCTCTTAAACAATGATCATAACTAAACTAACAGTAGCCTATGTGCAAACTAACACTACCTTTGCCCGACAATTTATCCGGGAAGTATCCAAGAAAAAAGGGAAAGGCTTGAATTGAAGGTAATGCTCATCTTATGTGCTCTCGCCTAGAGACTTATCGTCTTTGTTAGGGTACCGTTTTTGTCTTGTTTCGTTCTGCTCTCGATGCAAGCAAAATTAAAGATAAAATTAGCTCGTTAAAATTGCCACTCAACAAATTCTCGTGTGTCTGTTTCCACCTCGCAGTCATTATCATATCCATATTTTGCAAAATACATATTGCAACTGTACTTTCAAAGTTTCGAAACAAACTGAGACATAATGTAGAGCTAAATGTTGCAACAAGGTCTAAGACTCCACGTGGAGTTGATGTGCAACGGTCAGAAACAATTCTAGCAAAGTGGACAAGTGACGCAATTTTGAGAGAGAACTATAGCGCCTTCTTGTGTTTTAGGATACTTTTTTTAATAGTTTTAACTACTGAGGCACCACAGGCGTTGGACACTAATGCTACATAAGATGAAATGATTAATTGGGAAAGGATATTTTTAACAGGAAGGAGGTATTTTAGGCCAAAGTTTAGGATACCTCCCCGGCATTTGCCATTTATGAGGATTGTGGAAAACCTGAAAAAAAAAACCTCAGGACGTCCTGGCGGGAATCGAACCCCAGACTTCCCGCTCAAGAGTCCGCGTCTGAACGACCTCGGCCATCCGTGGGGGGTCACGTTGAACCTGCACAACAGGTACGTCAGTAACTGTATCTAAACAGTTAATCATTTCTACAACCTTCATAATAAATTTCATAACGCGTTTAGTGAATTACAAGAGCTTTTCATTGAACAAAATCTTTTCCTATACATGGTTAAGCGAGGGTGTAAGAATTATGTATAGAGCTTTAAATAACTTATTGCACAACACTCGTTTAACTTATTAGCACACGAAAGTATTTTGTGATGACTGAATTCAACTTGTTACTTTGTCATAACTTTACTGAGGCAAAGAAAACCTCATGTAGGAAACTTTTCTGAGTGGAGCATTGAAAAGGCATAGAATGAGAATGAAAAAATGCAAGAATAAGAAGAATATATGAGAAACGAGAAACGAAAAAAAGAAGACAATGAGAAAGAGCTGAAAACAAAATAACTCGAACATAAGGAAAGACGAAAAGGAAAAAAAGAGTATAAAAATTAGGGAAATTACATGGAGGGAAAAAAAGAAAGGGAAAAGGAAGAGTAGTAAGGTAGGAAAGAGAATAGAAACTGTTAGAAAGGAAAGGAAGATAAGGAAAAGACACTAGGAATATAAAAGGAAAGAATCTACAGTAAAGTGAAGTACAGAATTGGAAGGAAAGTAAACAAAAAGAAAAAAAAATTAAAGTACTCGTAAACAAAGGAATAGAAGAGCAGTGAAGGAAAGGGAATAAGGTAGTGGACACAACAGAAGATGGATAGAAAGAAAGGAAGGGAAGGGAAATAGAGCAGAATAGACAAAGAGGAAGCAAAGATCGGATAAAAAGTGAAGGAAGAGGAAGTGGAGGAAAGAGAATAAGAGGGAAAAGTAAGAAATGAGAAGAGTTGAAGACGGAAAAGAAAAATAAAGAGCACTGAATCAAAAAGGAAAGAAGGTTAGAGAAAAGTGTGAAAATGTGTTGTGAAGAGAGCAAAGATGTTGCAGAACCTTTCGGACTCACAAGACATTCACCACCTTCCACACTGTCTATCCGTCTTTGTGAAGAAATAAATGTACACATTTGTCCCAGGACAAGTTTCTGTTGTCAATATGACAAAGCCATGCCTCTGGTTTAAATATCAAGCAAAACAGTCGACCTGCTTGAACGCTCGCTTTCCCTTTTTTTGGCAGTTTTTTTCCCACATTCGAAATCCCTTTCATGTTGTCCTGAGTACCCTAGAGGGATTAACGCGTTTACGTAAACAGTTCCCTTTATAGATGGCGTCTTTCTTTGCCAGTCCAGTAACCATCTGTTTTCGATAGACCTTTGTAACCCAAGATGACGTTAAATCGAACTGTTACATCATATATCCCTTCCGGAGGCCAAACTCTTGCCTTTAAGCGTTGTACAAGCAAAAGAGAGGCTAAGTAGCTAATTACAGGACTTCCTAGCTTTGACATTTCTCTTTTTACGTATTTAATATTTCTATGGGTTTGGACTTCGTAATTTTTGCGATTTATTATTATTATTATTATTATTATTATTATTATTATTATTATTGTTGTTGTTGTTGTTGTTGTTGTTGTTGCTGTTAAGTCAGTTTTACAACGTATCAATATCTTCTGACGGTCTGTTACAAAATACAAAAAAAATCACATTTATAATTATATAACTAACTATAAATGACACTAACTGCTGAAAACCATTCATTTTGGTCCAGGCATTGTTCGTCTTTTAGGTATGCATTCTCACAACATCGTCAATTTCGCCAAAGTAAGAAAAATGTGGAACAACGTTGTACTTGACGGTGCATATGTTAGGGAAATTTTCAGTTTCAGTCTCCTGTTTTGGTACCACTATTTTAATATTGAAAATGGTGTTTACAAGGACAACGTTGTAACTGCAAGCAAAATAGCGAATCAGCTACAGATATTCTTCTTGCCAACTTACAAAAATAAGGCCCAGTAAACGTATAAATAAAGAAATGCCCTTAAACAAAGACATATTTTTAAATATCTTCAAAAGAAATCAGTCTATAGATGGAAAACTGCCCCCAAATGTGGTACAGAGCAATGTTGCAACTAACCTGCAATACTTCTTTACTATTTTCTATATTATAACAATAACTTATTTTTGTGATTAAATTGTTAAAATAACTGGTAGGTAGAAATATAATGCAATATCAATGTCAATTACAACGTTATTCCTATAATTTTTTTCTAAACAATGTTTGAAAATACAGTTATTGTGTGTACAAAATTGAAAACTTATATCGGCACTAACTTTTCTAATAAAAATTATTTTTGTATTTTTCAATTATAAAAGTTAATCAAACTTTTTGTCTCTCTCTTTCCATATCCTGTATGTTTAAGTTTTTATTGGTTACAACGTTGTTCGGGTGAACCATTCATTTCTTCTTGGAAGTCCTTTATCCACATTGTCTGTTGTCTTGTTCGTTTCCGTCTTCTTAGTGGAATCCATTTATGTGTCACCCTTGGCAATCTTTTTTCACCAATTCGCATTAAATGATAATACCATATCAACTGTTTTGTTAAAATTTCTTCCGTAATATTATTTTTAACACCATTTTTTGTGTAATTTCCGATTCTGTCTCCTCGCGACACCCTTGCTGATCACCTTCAGTAATCATTTCCATTTTCAAAAAGTCATCTTTGTATGTATTTTCAATTTGCCATGTTTCTGCACAATATAAAGCTGTGCTTTTAACAATCGATTTATAAATTTGATGTTTTATTTCTTTATTAATCTGTTTATTCGATAATATAGGGTTAAGATTCGATATTTCAAATTTTCATTTATTTATGCGTTTTCTAAATTTGTTCATCATTTTTCCATCATCAGTAATTAAAGCACCTAAATATTTACATTTGTCACTATATTTAATCACTTCTTTATTTTCAATTATTAGGTTTTTTTCTTCTATTACCATATATTTTTCTATAATCTTCTGCAGTGCATCATAAAATTGAGTTGTTGCTTTAACATTTCCCTCTTCAGAGAAATATACTCCAATCACTAATAACATCCCTCTTTCTGATGTAAATCTTACAGTAATTATCCTTTCATTTTTAAATTCATAGCTTAGTATTTTTCTTCCATTTTTATCAATACATATAGCTGCTCCTTTGGCAGTTCTTATTGTCTTTTCAACTCTTTAGTAAATCATTGCATAACCATTTATCTCTTTTGCTCCTTTCAGCTGTATAATTATGTTTCTTATGTTTGTTTAATTCTATTTTTATTGATTCTTTAACTTTATTAGTTGGGCTTCTGGCATTCCAAGTTCCAATTTTTAATTTGCCATTTCTTCCTAATCGTTTATCCTTTTTCCTTAATCAATCTATCTTCTTGATTCATCCAATTTACCAATGTGATATTTCTGAGAAAGTTCTTTACATAGCGTGTTTCAAGCCGAGCGCAAAACCCCAACCTAGAAGACCAGGGGTTTTCTGTCTGGATCTTCTTCCCTTAGACGGTTATCATCACCATAGAGGATATTTCTCCTCCTAGGATTTTCGGAGTTTTCTTCTCCTGAGTAGGAAAGATATATGATTAATTTGGGACAGGAAGGAAAGAGAAAGAATATGGGTATTGGGTTGGGACATGATTCCCCAAAAATGGAGTTGGGGAAAATTACGAGCTCACATGGACAGATGGTTAAACCACTGAAGTGAAGCTATCATCAAAGGGCTGATGATTCTTCACCCGTTACTCGTGTGGATTTATTGACACAAGAAAATATCCCTCTTGTCGAAAGGAAGGCCTCAGGGTCAGACATCTGAATTCTGCTGATATACTTTAAAGTAAGGAGCTCATGGAGAACGAGAAGTAATGCATCAATTGCGCAGCGCTGTGCGTAGAGTGCTGAGTTAAGGGACAATGAGAATGAGTAATTTCTTTCCTGTGTTAAAATCGGTCAAAAATTTGAAAATCTCCTTTTTTTTTTTTTTATTGTTTTGTACCTGAACCTTGAACCATTGGGCCTACACAGAGAGTCAACACTTGCATCCCCCCCCGGTTGCAGCTCTACAGCCATTTAAAGATTCCACGTATCCTTTTATAGCCAGACACACTTCCCCAGTACAGAAGTGTGGAATGAGAGACACAACTGTACTGTCTGATGAAGACGCAAGGACTCACCAGTACCTAAAGGAAGTGGCGGTATATGATGTTGATGTGGAAATGGTGAATGTATCAGTCAGCAAAGAGGATGAGTACAGCTTTCCTCAAACTAAAGAAAGACACTAGACTGGGTGATCGTGGCCGTGAAGTTAGAAACTATAAAAAGACTAACCAGCTACTACAGACTGGTCATCCAGAAGTATTTTCTATATATATGTTACACTTTACCGTTACAGATCAACAGAAGAACATCAGAAGTACCCCACAGGGACACACTCTTGGTGTTTCTATAATAAAAGCATACCTCTTGGTGAACTCCGCATGTCTGTTCAGTTTGATGATAGTATGACTAGGAGAATTCTCCCCATCTACTAAAGACTAGTTTGCCCAGAATTACTGACACGCTGTGCTCATAGAGGTGTACAAAATTCAAATGAAAGTGTTCACTCGTGCATTTGGAAAAACTATCCCCCAAAAGTTTATTTATTAGAAGCGGATAGAAATTGGGGCATTAAATTGTGTTTCTGTTTTTAATATGGGCTGTTTAGCTTCTCAGGAGCTGAGATCTGTGATAAGCGGTGAGGAATGTTCGACAACTGCTTCAAAGATCAGTAAGACCCGAGATACGACTCGACTCTACGAGAGCAGCACAAGCAGGAAAGGACCTGCAGGTGGCAAAAGTAGCACAACAGTAACACAGGACACATAGAACAATACAGACACTCATAACTATAAATAAGGAGGGTTTTGACATGTAAAATGCACAATTCACTCTCTCCCAACACACTTTTTTATAAAACAGCATTTTTCTTTCAAAACTTCATTTACACACTTTCAAAGTGTCCCACGCGTCTAAGTTTTTGTTTAAATTCCATTAAAAATTCCGAGAATGTGAAGGTGCATCATTCTACCAGATGAAATACATGCTAAAACCAATAATAATTGCAAAATACTTTTTTCTACGAAAAAAATATTAATTTTAAAGATTATAATTTTATATAGATTAAAACAATTATCAAGCTCAATCATCAAATTTATTTAAAATATCTGTTGATACACTTTTTATGTGGTTCAAAGTTCCAGTTGCAAAAATGCCTACTAATTTTCTCAACTCATAAGAAGGTTGGGACATTTTGATTATGCGATTTATTTACGTAATGAAATTTATGAAATACTTTACAACTCGCGAAGTATTTGTCCAATTTGAATGAAATTTGGTATACTCGTTAATTTAGCAGTAATGCAATCACAGTAAAGGTTTAATTTCCAGAAAAATCCATATAAAAATGTGGAATTTTTAAAATTCACTCCCAGTGTCCTTTAAAGGTTTCGCTGCACGACAACGCACCAGTACACAAAGCTACACAGGATCTATGCGATCCAATGTACAATTCAAACCTTGCTCCCTACAATTGTTGCCAGCTTTTAAAACCGAATCAGTTATTTTCCAGTAATCTGTTTTCAAGACTTCCAACTTTTATTATTAAGATTGAAAAGTTAAACCAGATATAAAGGAAATGCGGTGTAGTAAAAGTAGATAAAGTTGAAAAACGATACTTTTTATTTTTATTCTATCATCTACCTAATATCACACTGATCAAGTTATCAAACTGGAACCTTAAGAACAGCCCTTAATGAAATGAAGTAGACAGTTCATGTTGAAAGACCGTGATCTTGCATTAAGATAATGCCTGACCCCATATGGCTAACAAGAATTTAAACTGTTGAACTTTCTGACCATCCCGCACATAACCTAATCTAGTACTGAGTGATTTGCATACTTTTTAGTTTGAATTGTAAGGACAGAGATCCATTCAGATTACTAGAAAGAGCGAGGTTGCTGTAAGATGCAGTCATTGTGAGAAAATTGCTTAGATAATGAGTACAAAAAATAGTTCCTTACCAGTCTCTCTTCTAAAATGTATATAATTCTTAATTTTCTGATTAGATGGATTTTATGACAAATGTTGTTGTTGTTTTGTTAAAAACTTCGGTAGAGCTGCATGACGTATGATGAAGTTCGCCATGTTTGACGTCACGCATTACAATATAGCTCACATATTATGAAATTAACACTGGCAGAATGGCTTTTGGAAAGCGAGGCTTTCACACACGTGTTTATGTGAAGTAAATTGGATGTTTTGCTGCAAAGCGGGGTGGAAGGGATGAGTTGTTATCAGCGCAAAATAATTTCGTTCTCGTTGCATAAATCAGCGCCCCAAGCCTCGGTAATTAGTCGAGTGTTCTGTCAAGTGGCTCTCTCTTCAGAACTCCACGCTTTACAGGCTGTTCATTAAAGCCTCTGGAGAGCGTCTTTGGAATCCCGGAGTAAACAGAAGAGGTTGTTTGTAATTAACAAGAGCTGCATTTACAAAATGTTGAAAAACTAACCTGCACAATCGAAAAAAGCTGAGTTAGAGGGATATTAGCAGGGAAAATGTGTAGGGGTATGATAATATATAGCCATTTAGAGATAATTGCAAAGATGCTCTACAGAGAGGTTCATATAAATGTGTACTAATTTATTTAATTGCAAACTCATTGCACACGCCTTGAATTCGTTTTCAAGTTACGAAGGGTCAGAAAATACTATAGCAGAGTAATTTTATGTAATAACTACAGGTATTCTCTCTTATTGTTAAGCATTTACTTGTTGAAAAGCGTTACAATGTGCCTGTTAACAGCGCGCAAGCGGGAACGCTTCACAGCGTACGCAGTCATGTAAAAGCTAGTGCATTATTCATTAAAATTGCATTGTCCCATAAAAATGTCGCTTTACTAGAATACAGTGAAATCTCTCTTATCCGGCAAATAAGACAAAACCAGTGTCGGATAACTAATAATGCCGCATAACTGGAAATAACTTGGAATAGATTATGTAAAGACATACTGAACTAACATTTTTTTCCATGCAGAAATTGAGAATTTTTTAAAATGAAGTGGAATATGAACTCTATTTTCAATACTGAAACAGGATTTTTGATGTATATAGACGGATAAAAGATGAAAATGACTTTAAAAGGTGATTAATGAGTGATTATTAATCGAGTAGGAATCTCGGTATAGGAGGAGAGGAAATAGATAAAGTAAAGGTTTATCTCAGAGGTTGTATGGGAGATGCAGTTAATGGATTGTAGATTACCGGGAGTTGACAGCCTCGTAGCCTCCTCTGCTGATCCCGTCTTCCTCTTCTCGGCTCCAGTCTTCACACCTCGTCCCCACTTCAATTTGTTACGAAGAGAAGAATCTCTTCGCTGTCCTGGCCGAAATGAGATGTTTAGTGGTTTTCGGGAGTCGCCTTAGCGCTTCTCGGGTAGAAGAATTGGAAGGACGTGTTCAAATGTGAACCACTGGGTCAATTTTAATCACTAATAAGTATATGTTCTTTTATTTTAACCACTTTGATCTCGGGGAAACCACTACTACGCTTGGTTGCTGAAAATGTTATATCACTCAACAAGAATGGAGCCTGACTAAAGTAGCAAAAGAAAATTGGAATGGGCATGATCGATATAAATACGGGCGATGAATTGTAAATTGCCCTAACTCTAGGCGAGAGTGTTAAACTGAACGGCGACTGACTACACTGCAACTGAACTGAATATAACTTGAGTATGCCCCTGCAACTGAACTGAATATAACTTGAGTATGTCCTGAATGTCACTACACAAATGACTTGGATCTGCACTGAACATCACTAGCGTATCTGAGCCCACATCTGACCACGAAATCGCGACGTCTCGATGATTTTATTCTACTTCAGTCGGGCGGTCTCCCGACGCCGTTAGTGTTTAAAATTCGCTAACATTTAAATATTTTGATAGCTGTTCTTTCCTTCCCATTGGTGACTTAATTTCTCGGCCTTTGTCACTTATTGTCTGCGCAAATGATGCAAGAGGGGTTGTTTACGTGTCCTTGAGGAAGAAATGGTCGAGCCTAACGGCTCTGAAGAGATCTCTGTTTTCCCCCTGCGTAGCCTTTAGAAAAATCCTCCAAGGTTTTATGGTCTTGGGCCGGTGCAGGCCATAAACCATCACAGTTTCTCACCCTTCTCGACAATGTTTGTGCAAAGCAACTTTCTCTATAATATCAAATAAACTATGAATACTACTATATTGTGAGAATTATAAATTGATGCGTATATAAATTTTGTTATTATCACTCTTAATTGCTTTATTTTAAGGGGTAGGGGAAATCCCTGTTTCAATGTTTAAGTTGTAAACCCATCTGCTAGTTCATAATAAAACATACTAACATTGTCGTTCCTGGTGAAAATGTTAATGAACAAAATGCGACATCACGTATTAGCAAAGAAGTTGTAATGTTACATAGTTTGTGTATTTAATCTTGTTAATGAAGAAAAGTACATGTTATAATATGATACTTTGAAATACCACTGGAATATGTGTGGTAATATTTTCTTGTTTCTCTGAATAAAACTATGTTTTCCAAACTTCGTGTTGGGAAAGACAATTCTCCAAAGAAAAGCTAGCTTTAGGGACTGTGAGATAAAACATGACTGAGCTCTGGAATATATTGGAACTATGGAGTTCGTTTGATAAGTAACTTGATTGATATTGAAGAGAACAATTTTAATGTTTCAACGTACTTAATTTGTAGAAATACGAGTGTAGGTCCATCCTGCCTAACCATTTTCTAGATATACTTCTCACATCTTTGAATTGATATTTCAATCCCCCCCCCCCCCAAGTCAGAAGTTTTGTCTGCAAAAGGGGCATAAACAGCATCCATCGCTTCTTCGTTACATTTAAATTTCTTTCCTCAAAAGTCCTTCTTGAGTTCTGAGAAGAGGAAACAGTCACTGGGAGCTAGATCTGGGCAGTGCGGTGGATGCTATATCTCCTTGAAGCCACATTTCTTCACAGTTTCCTTTGCAGCAAGAGTTGTGTGCAGAAGCGCGTTGTCGTGAGGAAGGCATACACCACCACTCATGTTTCCCTTCCTTTTCTCTTTGATGGAAGCACGTAGTCTGTGCCAGCATAGTACTTCCCATTTACTGTGGTGTTACTCCCCTTAAAGTAAATGAAGAGTATTCCTTCACAGTCCCAAAGGATTGTGGCCATGATCTTCATGGTTGACTGAGTGACCTTGACCTTTAGAGGCGGTGTTTCGACAGGTATACGCCACTGGTTTGATTCTCTTTTGGACAAGAGATCATAGTAGAGGACCATAGTCTCATCTCCTGTAACAACTGCTTCTCTCTCGTTGACAGGGCAGAGTTCCAAAAATGCCTGACAACAGATGGCGCGTTGCTGCTTTTGGACTGAGGAAAAAGTCTAGGCATCTATCTTGCACTAACCTAATTCTTGTTTAAATGTCCGTGAATGTTTCGAAGGACTGTTGATTTAGAAATGGTCGCCCTTATTGCTATTTCTGTAACTTTGAACCACCGGTCTTCAATAATTTCTCCTTGCACAAGAGCGATATTTTGAGGAGTGAACACCTCCAAGGGCTGACCTGCACACTCTTCGTCTTCAATGCTTTCTCGACCCATTCGAAAAAGTTTGGCCATTCTTTTACGGTAGAATATGAGTGGGATGCTTTCCCATATATCCTACAGTCCAATTGCTGTTTAATTTCATTTGGAGTAAGTCCTTCTTTTGTGAAGAACTATATACCAACTCTATACTCCATTTTGAACATGTCACAATGTTCTACACAAAGCCTTCTTTATGCAACTATTATTGAACAACTGAGCACAGCGGAGCGGAGGTTACAGCTGCACTTATTTACTTAAAAGATAAGGTATGACACCAGATAAGTGTTTTGTGAAAGCGATTATCCTTATCGGCGAGGCCGGAAACTTATGGACCTACCCTTGTAGTTCCCTCGAATTTGAATACACTTGTTCCTACGTTTCTCCAGGCGCTTGATTCCCTAGTGAAAGTGGGTTACTTCGAGATTCTCAAAATACCGGTTTACCTCCTGCAAAGCCTCTAATTTGACTTAAATTTATGTTAGCCAAGAAAATTTTGAGTTTCAAACAAATGTTAGTCCTCAATTTGTCCTGAGCTACGCGGCTTGAAGCCCCAGCTTATGTCATGGTGAAACAACATTTTCTTTTGGGCCATTCTTGGACTTTTTCTCCAATGTATGTCTTCAGTCTCTCCAAAAGTGATGAGATTGTTCTTCAGTAATGGTTTCCCAAGTAGTCAATCAAGACAGTTCCTTTTACATTCCATAAAACTGAAGTCATCACCTTTCCTGCGAATGGAAGGCATTTCATCTATTTCGGAGTTAGTTCGCCTTATGCTGTGCATTGTCTAGACTGCTGTTGTATTTTCGGTGTATGGTAATGATTCCACGTGTCGTCCATAGTCAAAAAACGCCGTATAAATCGTTTGGATTTTTCTTAAGTATTTCCAAACAGTCGGCCATTAATCCCATGCCACTTCGCTTTTGCGGAGTGAACAGATGTGGCGTCCATCTTGCGTGTGTAATTCATTATGGAAAATTGAACGAACCCGCTCAGTTGAGATGTCCTTGGACTTTGCTAACTCGCACACCTTCATTCGCCTGTTACCCAAAACAATATAATGAATTTGATCGATAATTTCTGCCATCACAGCTTATTTTGGAGCTCCAGGACTTGGTGCGTTTTTGATGCTTGCTTTGTCTCGCTTGAACCCAATGTCAAACAGTTTCACAGGAAGGGTCAACGTCACCCAATGTAGACAATATCCTTTCATGAATTTCTTTTGCTATTTTCCCTTCCAGAAAATAAAAAAATCAATGACATCACAAATTCCAATTTATCCATTTTTCACTGTCACTCTAAATGACTTGTGACTATAGAATATAGGTACTTAGAAAGAAAACTTCATGGCCACATATACAGATGTTGTTGTTGTCCTCTATTAGTATGAACATTACATCCTTGCAAAATGTCCACAGTATAAACTTCTATTTTATTACAGATACGATAGTAGTATTTTATATTCTGATGAGATCAAACCACTCGTAAAAGAAGTCGGCTACAGAGAAGATAAATTAAAAATGAGTCTGGACTACGAAGTGACTAAACAATGGTTGACAATTTAGATCTTGGCACATACACGGCAAAATAAAAACATAGAGTTGGCCATTAAAAACAATAGATGTTTTAATAGTGTTTAAACGCCTGTATTTACTTCCGAGGAACCACAGGCGGTGAACACTGATGATATATGAGATGAAATGATATATTAGGAAAGGAGTTTTAAGGAAGGAAACGTTCCAGGCCTAAGTTTAGGGTACCTCCCCTGCATTTGGCATTTATGAAGACTGGGGAAAACTTGGAAAAACCTCAGTCAGGGAGGATGGTCCTGGTGGGATTCGAACAGAGATCTCCCGCTCACGAGCCTTAACGACATCGGCCACCCATGGCGGTGTATTACTGATTATGGTGCTTTTTATACGGTAAAAATGAAAAGGAAACATTCATCATAAAAGGAGTATATTGGTGGAGTAATGAGATATTACCTGGATAATTCATACATTAATGCTGGGCAACAGCTACAAAAAACGAATGTACCGTAAGAAGTATATATACACCTGTTCCATACTGTAGTGGCTGGAACCAACCAAGCTGTGCGTACCGTATCATTTGATGCACTAAGTTCTTCTGACAGCCTACTCCTGCTTGTTTATGCATTTTCTCCATACGTGTTTTCAATATCTCATGTAGATGACCTTCTGGAGCGTGATAGTTAATATTTCCTAAAGCTAAACCCTTAAAAAGTTAAGAGCACAAAACATGATCATTTTAATAAATAACATAAATTGTGCTCTCTGGATTAAATTCATTTATTAAGTAACTATAACACTATTAATGTCTCTGTCCCCATTATTGAATCGCTAGTACCCGTTAGAATACACGCAAAATAACAACCCCTTTGTACTAGACACCACAGGTGTTATCTGCTTCCTGTACTGTCTGAACAGGACAGTTACTTATTTTTGCCATTTTTATTTTAATCTATTAGTGTATAATTCCATCTTGGAAGGTTTTAATTCTTGTGCAGCAGTGAAAGGAAAGTCTGCAGCTTTCCTTTATTCTTATCTTGTTGATATGTGCTTGTAGGAACTCCCATATCATGTGAATTTTTGGGGATATAAGTATTCTGTTTTTCAATGCTATAACTGTGGCCTCTGGCCGTTTTGGAGCTCCTCATTCGTGAACTCCAAGTAATATTTCCGTCCTTTACAATAGGAGGGGCTCTTAACATTTTTTAGACGTCGGCCGGTCTAAGAGAGCCACGACGGCCTCTGCCAACATCCAGTCCCGAGGGAGGCCTCCCTCCCCTCAGGCAGAATTCGCGAGAGTAAGACTTACTCCAATGCGCCAAAAACCGCAAACTTTCGACTCTGCAACCAGAACTATGGAATGAAAGTATATGAAAATGTCCGAATAATGAATTCGCGGAAAGGAAATTTTCATTCGAGCATTCTTCTGAGCTACCAAGGGAAAGTAGAAAGAGCCTTCAGAAGATGCAGTATGTGGAATATCTCACTGTCACGAGAACTTAGCGTCCCTGGGCGGGAAGTGGTAGTAGTATTTGGTTTATTTACGGACGCTCTTTGACACCTCAGGTCATCAGCGTCCCATTCAAGTCGGGGCGTGAAACGACCGATAAATTTTGCTCAGAGACCTCTTCTTTTATGCTTAAGGTTCTTTTACGTGCCATAAATCTACGATACTTCCCTTCCGAAGGAAACCTTACTTGAGATTCTTACGTCCGAAAAAATTAATCGATCCTGGCTGGGATTAAACCTGCAATCTTGTGTCTACGAGGCAAAAATGATTACAATTAGATCACCCGGGCGTGAAACGGCCAATGAATTTTGCTAAGAAATCTCTTCTTTTAGGCTTAAGGTTGTAATATTGCCATAAATCTTTGACAGGGGACTAACGGCTTTACTTTCCTTGTGAAGGAGGGCATACTTAGGGTTTTTACTCCTTTAATAATCCATCGATTCCGATCGTGTTTGAATCTGTGTCTTCCGGTTTACGAGGAAAGAATGGTTTTCACTGCACCACCAAAGACTAATTTTTAACTTTCGTGAGAATATAAATTATGATAAATGGCATATTCCTTTTTACAGAGAATCAAGCTATGCTTAGTGCACTTATATCTCAAGTGAAATCTATACTTGTTGGAAATGTTGCATTATACTTTCCACAAAGTATCAGCTAGAACCTTGATGACTGTCTGAGCACCAGGGTATGATTGGATGATTTGGTGCGGAGAGTATATTTTATGCTGGACATCTCCGGGAGAGAAAGGGACGAGGTAAGGACGACACCAGGAAACTAGAATCTACGGTTGACTGCGCGGACGCGATGGGGACTCTTAACATTTATTTCAGATAAAACGCAAAGCTCATAGAAACCTTCCTCCCCTACCACCCTCCTCGTCTTATAATAGAAACAACGGAATGAGATGATACAAAATGTAGGGCTGAAAATTCGTGGAATGTAAATATTCATTTCAGCGTTCGTCCAGGTGACCAGTGGAAACCAAAAAATCCCAAGGTCAGAATGGCTGACAGGGAACTTTAAGGTGTGATGGGGGCAGATAAACTGTAAAAAGAAGGAACTCAAAAATATTCTTCATAGGACTCTAAAACTGCTAGAATTGTGCTGTATCAATGGACAAAGAAAGAATTTAGGATAATTTGGAAGAAACTTTCGGGTCAAAAGCTGGGTACAATTTTTGTTCGATATCACCTTGGCTAAAAATCACTGAGAGGATTAAAATGCAAACCAGGAAATAAACATCCTTTGTGTTTCAATATAGACGCAGTGTACAGTGCGATTAAAATTAATAAACGCTATTTATTATGCATGTGTTTTGCTTGTAATACAAAGACTGTGTTGTATCTTTCCCTAATCTCTTCTTGTAGGCAAAATACTGAGCTCAATGCGCAGAAATGGTCTGGGTTAACCCGAAGGCTCAAATAGGTGAGGTTGGGGGTGGGGGGATTATTTAGATATCTGTGGAAGAGAAGAAAGAATTGGTCTGGCTGGCCCAAGTTAGGTGCTTGTAAAGTAATTAATGTATGTCTTTGGGGAAAGAATATGTCAACTGTGCAGAGAAAGCCATACCTGGAGGCATATTTGTATGCAGGGAAACAACTTTTAAGAAACGTGCATTTATTCTAGCTAAGACGGGGCAAATAAGGCTAATGGGTAACGACTATAGAGAAGAGAGGGCAGTTGTGTAAAGGGCGGGTGAGTAATGCATTTTTATTTTAGCGTTTTTAAAGTACATACCAGTAAGTATAATTGCGCATGGACCTTACGGCCGTACATGTTAATGCCGTCCTTGTAACAATCAAAATATACATACATACTAATCTACATGCATACAAACACACTGGTATACATATATCGCACCTTTTCTATGAGTATTTTTATATATAAACAAGAATATGACCCCTAAGCTCCCTCTACTCTTTATTCACCACCGTCCCTTTACTCACACGCCTCCCCAACTCCCCTCTCATTTCCATAGCCATTAACCTTCTATGTCGGGTCTTTGCTATATTTGTGTGTTTATAGATGGATGGATGTGAAGGTAATCATGGGTTCTTGGGTATCATATATGCTTTATTGTTAAAAGAACGGCATTAGCATGTCCGGCTGTAAGGTCCACGTGACAGTTATAATTACATTTGTGTGCTGCCAATGAAAACCCATTACTACTGTTAACAATACACGCAATCAGAGCAAGCGGTTACTACGCAATTCATATCATTCCCTCACTATGCTTTGCATTCATTCATTAAAATATATCCTTGTGACATTTCATTCTGTATTGTGAAAGTTTTATAGAAAAAGTAGGGGACGAGAGCGAATAAAACACCCAATATCATACCTAATTAAAGATTTGACTTGGAATTGGCTACCGTAAGGTGAGCTGTTCGAATTTTATTCAAAGTTTTTACTTCATCACTTCCGGTTTTTCTTCGTTTCTGCGTGATTAAGTACTTCTTCTCCTTTGCGTTTCTTACATAAACTTTCAAAGAAGGAAGAAAGAAAAATCTTGCAATTAAGTGAATTTCCTCACCTTTTTTATTCTTTCAGTTCTTCTATCTCCAAGGAAAAGGGAAAAAGGATTCATATATACCTTTTTTAAAGAACGCAATGAAGGGTTTAAGAACCACTCCAACTCTCCATTAGAGAAAGAAAAACGATATTGACCTCTTGAAATCGGGTTCTAAGTTCTGGGTCTCACATTTACGCTATTGATTTCAAACTAAGATTGAGAGTATAGAACAAGGAAAGGGAGAGAGGAAAAAACATCTTGAGGTAGAAATAAAAGAGAAGTACTAACGGAGATTAAAAAGACAGACATCAATATACGTTATTTGGCTCTGCTTTGTTTTACTTTGTGTCTGTTTTCCGCATTCCGAGCGCGTTCACGTTTTTTGTTTTTCGTTATTATCCAAATAAACAAATATGTGGCTTCCTGTGGGGTGCGGCCTTCAGTTGCAAATAAAGCCTTTGAGGCTTGTCTTCAATATACCTATTTTTATGTTTGTGTTTTTTATTTCATCTCTGCTCTAGCCAATTGCTTGCTAGTAGAGAAAACTCGTTATAGTCGGAGTTCTTCGCAGTAACCGTTTGGTCGGAATCCAAATCTAGTGCAGGAGCACTTACTTTTTATATTCTTTTCTAAATTTCTTATCTGCGTGAAGGAGTACAAAGTATCTGTCGGATGACGAATAAAAATTTGTGGGATATTTTCCTATACATTTTTAAAAGTTTAGAGCATCCTTCCCTCTCACAGACTGGTACGGGTGTACGCGTTTTTGGGTTACAAATAATCTCTAGTTTATAGTTTTATTTATTTACTTTCAGTTGCAATAACAAGAAGTAAGCTTTTTCGTAAAGGTTTTAGTTAGAGTTGTACTTATAATGATTAATATTTATCTTGTTAGGCCTCTTTACTTGTTATTTAAATACAATTGCTGTTGTATAAATTACTATAAGTTTTATAAATGGATTGATTTGAATTTGATGTAAATTAATTAAATGTTTGTTATTTTGTTACAAAGTGTATATAACTATAAATTCCGTTACATAAAGTATTGTAACATATCTAAAATATAACATATTTAATTCTTTCATTAAAATATCTATAAGTACCTAACAAATCTCACAAAGCAGCACATATCCTTATCCTTATCCCATTGTAATAGTATAATAATTAAAGCTATAATAATCAAAACTACCCATGTATACTTCATTTATATACAGAATAAGTTAAAAATTTGGCACCACCTAAATAACTTTTGAGGTATGTGGGTATAGCCGTATACTAAGCACTTCCCTACCTATCTTTGTCTACCTCTGGTTTAACAAGAAGTAATTCCAACTGTGTTTATTTTAAATGGATACCCAAAATATTTTACATTTTCGAATAATGCTCTTTAAGATGTTTTCACATTAGCCACACTAGATACTTCTATTCTAATGTATTATTGCTAAAACCAGGAAAATAAAAATATTAGCTTAACGTCCAAGTTCTGCGTTCAAACTGAAAGCCCTCAGCTGGTTGACAATGTGCCAGTCGACCATAAAAACAATTAACCAGACATTAGGAATGTTTTCTTTATTCGATACTTCAGATCATCTAAGTTAGTGGATCTTTCTCGATATACTACCAACTTTCAGGCTTGAGGTTCTTTATCGTGCCGTAAATGTACAACATGGGACCTACGGTTTTACTTCCATCCGAAGGAAGGAATTTGGAATTTTTACGCCCGAAAAAATCCATCGATCCTAGCCGGGTAGTAAAACTGAAAAAATACTAGATGAATATGAAGAAAATTACTGAATTTCATCGATTTGTCTTATTGCAAGAAAAGCAAAAAACTTAATTTACAAAAATGACGAGGTCCCTTTGACCTTTGCTTCGAGGAAGGAACTTTAAGTGTGACGAAGAAGGGATGAGTGCCGTTTATGCCCATTTTTCAGACAATACTTTGGTTATAATTTTTATTGGGGTTGAAATGTTAATTCAAAGCTGTAAGAAGTGTATTACAATAAGGGGCAACTATACTGAAAAGTGAAATATAGTTTCTGTCTTTATCATACCTAGAAAATGGTTATACCGGAAACTTAGGAACCTACCCTCGTATGTAAGCGTGTGTAAATTCATTATAGTGTTTACTGAATTTTTTCCCTCAATATTTCTACGTAAATGGTATGCATCTTATCTGCCATATAGGGTAAATTTTCAAAGAGGTAACCCCTAAAATGCTATAAAATCTTAGATTTGCTTTTCAAACCTTACGTTAATGCTTAAAAAAAGAATTAAATTAAATTAAAGTGTAACAAATATCAAAACCATATATATAATCTGCCTGGTAAAATATAAAAATAAAAAGCATTTCCCTATCCTTTTTCACAATTATTTATCTAAAATGCCAGATGATGTACAATAATAGGACGGAAGCCCGCACTCTCTAGAAGAATAACAACAAGAGTGCTTAATGTTGTTGGAAACGAGCTTAGCACGGTCGCGGTTTGTTTCCATTGAGGTTTATACAATGCCCTCCCACTCGACACTTGTAGGGAGAGCTTTATAGTTGCATATTGTTTTACATATCCCCAGTTACAAGCAGCGAAGAGCCGGCACGTTGTTCGAAGCCTTGCTCCGGGATTTATGGTTTCCGGTTGCTATTACACCATCCTCCAGGGATTATAGATAAAAGATGTGAATCATATCGTAGTGGAAAACGGCTACTGTGGGATAACACGCCACAAACGGCGATGTTGAAAGCGCAGGGCGACGTTTGTGTTTACAAACGGCAGTAATGGATGCAGAAATAATGTAGTCATAGGCGCACGTGCTTCCCTACTGCATTTGAGCTTAGTGGTTAATATATCTACTATCGACCAATATCTGGCTAAAACTGCCTGTTTTCCTATCAGCAAGTACCAGTTTGACTCCGGGCTGGACTAATTGATTCAGGGAAATAGTATGAAACACTCTAAACGAACGACTTTTTAACTTGACCATTACTTTTATTTTTTAACATAGTTTTCCCCAAGTCATTGAATATATTCTAGCGATGTTCCGATGTTTTATCCCGCCTTTAAAGTGGTTTTCTGGAATGTCTTCCAAATAATACTCTACAGTTTCTAGCACAACCGTCTCTCGATTTGATGAAAAGCGCAGACCAGCGTGGAAGTTAACTTCGGGAATAGATGGAAGTCAATTGGAGGAGGAGTAGAGAGGATTTTCAACAATCCATACTTCATAACTCTCAATTTCCCGATAACTAAAACACTTTTGTGAGCAAGTTCATTGTTTTGATGATAATTTTTTTTTCCTTCTAAAAACCGAGTCTTTTTTCTAGGGAATTATAATTTAGTATGTTTAAAGGATTGAAATCTACTCTTCGGTCACGGGTTTATCCTTCTGAAGATGGTCAATTAGTAAAATTATTTTAGAGTCCAAAAATGCTGATGCCATAACTTTTCTTGCAGATGAAACAAACTTGTCCTGAGCAACCGGCTTCTGTACACAGTTTTGACTTCCGTTTCGATTAAGGTTTGTGATTCTGAATGCAGTCTCACCCCACAGTCATAAACAGAGTATGGAAGTTTAACCATTTATTTTGGTTAAAATAGGCGGTCAAACAGACACTTAAAATACTGAAAACAGACAGTAATACAATTAAAATAGACACACATTAAAAGTCAAAATAGAGAGTAACATAGCATTATTAATTAAAATAGGATGTTTAAATTCCTTAATAATTTCTTTATCACACAATAAAAGTACTTAAGCTCGCTTTTTTTTTTTTGGTTACAAGCAACAACAAAATGTTTTTTCAAGGTATTAACTGTCATAGTCAGCCGCTTGCCAGAGAGAACATTTATCATAATGGAAAAAGAACGTTCTACTTCCACTGAAGTGATTGAAGCACATTTAAAATAAGACATTTCGGAAGGACTCATACCAGTTACAACAGAACATCAACCTTTCAGGATATCATGAAAATTGATCAAGACAAAGTAAAATAGCTTTGAATAGCCCTTGCAATTGAGCAGAAGATGCGCAGTGGTTTCTGGTTGTATTTATTTTCCGTTTATAGTTCGTTTATAGGGGAATCAGGTTAGTATCTCTCTTACTTCCGTATTGAACACATTGTAGAGGCGGTTTATTGCACACCTGTACAGCTCTCAACTTTCTCGCTTGCAATTGTTTGTTACATTTACACAGCTGAGAAGTTACCGTGACAACAAGTTTTTTAGAATTGTTTGCCACAGAGCGATACAAGGTCATTCGCCATTTAAAAATGCATTACTTCCCTCATTCTCACTATTTCCTGGTATTCATATGCCCGAGGTAACAGTGCGTTCATTTCACTAATGAAGGCTCTGCTATTTAAAGATCGTAAGTGAATGGGTTGAGGAAAATGTTTTTGACTGCTTGAAAAGAAATAAATGTACAATAAGATTCTCAATAAATATTTTGTGAGGTGAACATGCCATTTGACTTTTTTCTCTTCGATATATTGAAATTCTTTATGTGCTTTTCAAAATGCGTAAAGAATCACAGAAAAAAGTCTATAATAAAAATCAAGCAAAAAAATTAATGGTTTTAAACCCTAAAATAGGCAACAAAATAAAAAGTAATAAAATTTGGCCCTACCGACTCCAAATGTACAAAAATATGTTCATGTTTTGACTCTTAAATATGTCCACCAGGTAGAAAAGGTATTTTTGCCTACTTCCGAGCTCTGGTCATTAACTTTCATAACAATCGTAAAAATGATATTTTTTATACAAAAAATTTGCATCAGATGTGAATCGACTTTTGCAAGTTTTTTTTTATATAAACTATAATGTAATTGAACTTAAATTATTCATTTTGTTTGTAAAAGTCTTATATAATGGAACGTTGTTGTTTTCCATCAAATATAGGTTATTTATTGTTTACTCTGTAAATTGATTTATTTTCAGTACATTTCCCACCTCCTAGAAAAGTAGGTATGAGGTGATTGTCACTATTAATTCGTTTCATTCATCTCCCCAAGGCCATTGTAAATCGAAATGAAGTTAGTAAAACAAAATGAACAAATACTATCTAGTGTCCTCCTATATGGCATTACCACATGAGTGACAATCCAGGCTTGCTATGTATTATTGCAAAATAAACATATCACAGATGAAATTTGCGTAAACCTGACAGGAATTTACTTCTGTGTGGTTGATCTAATTTATGGAGAGTGGAAAGCATTGTTGATGAGCTTCTGTTGAATTTGAATGGCGCATCTTTGTTATAATTCCAGTACTTTGTTACACTCTGGCAGGTTTAAGACAATGAAGTTCTACTTCCACTTTTCCAATTGTTTGGAGGATGTAAATAAATGTTAAACTGCTGAGCGGTAAACAGATGAGTTTAATCTGATAATCTTTCGTTGAGCACGTCATCTGTAAACGATTTTATAGTGCTTTGAAGGAGATTCGTGATCACCAGATATCGGATTGTGATGACCTAAAAATACCTGAAAAATACTCACAAGTAATATCACAATATCTACTCAAATATTTACATAATACAAGAGTGATCTTAATAATAATTACGATATGAATTTAATATTAAGGAGCTCCGAATTCCCGTTCCAGTACCCAAGTGCAATTTTAATTCCAATCATAAATGAAGAAAGAGCAAGGGAGGTGGAGATAGTTTAAATTGTGCCAGAACAATCAAAAATCCAAACCGTTGTCTTACCAACCCAAATTTAGAAACTACAGTACAGTATGGGTAAACCGGAATACCTGTATAGGGAGAAGTCTAGCTAGGAAAGGACTTTTGATAATAGAAATAAGGAATGAGAGAGGGAGGGAGGAAGGGAGGAAGGAAGGAAGGGTGGGGAGGGAAGGAGGGAGGGAGGGAGGGAGGGAGGGAGGGAGAAGGAAGGAAGGAAGGAAGGAAGGAAGGAAGGAAGAAAGGAAGAAAGGAAGAAAGAAAGGAAGAAAGGAAGGAAGGAAGGAAGGAAGGAAGGAAGGAAGGAAGGAAGGAAGGAAGGAAGGAAGGAAGGAAGGAAGGAAGGAAGAAAGAAAGGAAGAAAGGAAGAAAGGAAGAAAGGAAGAAAGGAAGAAAGGAAGAAAGGAAGAAAGGAAGAAAGAAAGATCGTGAAGCCTAAAAGAGAAACAGCTGTTGAGTTCACTTATCACTTGAGACCAAGTCATGAACTATATGAAAAGAAGATTGAGATGATCTGCAACACAATGAAGAAAAGGCGGTTCGGGTTTTATGATCGCATATGAAGAATGGAACCAGAAAGAATATCAAATAACATTCTCACCTTCCAGGAGAAAAGAAAGGAAAAAATCCCATGAGTGAAGGAAGTTTATCAAAATTTAAAACAGTGTGAAATCAAATATGAAGATATAGGAAACAGAGAAGTGTTCAGAAAGAAAATTGCAGTGAAGGAATTGTCCGAAAAAAAAAAAAAATCAAAGAGAATAACAAGAATCTTCTTGGAAGAAGAACGAGTTAAAATGAGCCAGAGAATGAAAGAACGTGCGAGAGTGAAGGAAGTTGTCAATAATAATTATTATAATTGAATCTGTGATTTGAAATAGAAAATAAGTCCATATGTTTGCAGAAAGATTTGAGATATACATTTATTTAGTCTGTCAGTCCTTAAACTGCATAGTTGTATAAAATGTCGTGCATTAATTGTGAATCCAGTACCAGGTTAAAACTCCCATTGATTTTAAAAAGGAAACAATTTCTGAATTGTTTCCCTTATCAAATCACAGATGATCAGTGTTTTATTATTATGTTGGCAATATTTACTTATTTGATCATTAGAGTATATTGGTGATATTGTTATTTATTATTGAGTGGTAACTGCCTGTAGCACTTATTACAACCTGCATTGTTACTTATGTGTCATTTATATATTCATGAGAAGTGGAAAAGGTCTCGTTTAGCTGGAACGGAATGTGTTATTGAGAAGGGTAGAGTTATGAATGCCAAGAAACTAGGTCATGATTGCAGCTGCCAGCTGAAATGAACAAGTACACTTTTTAATGTTGATAAAATAACTATTCCATCACAGAGACTTAATACATCTATTAAAAATAAACAGGATGCCTTTCTAATGGATAAACGGAGAGTAAACCAATACAGAGAAGACGGCCAAGCAGAAAAACAGACAAAACATCGTCATTCATCTTTCACGTGTGGTTGGAGAACAGTACGTGTTTGTAAACAAGCATTTCTGAACTTGTATGCTGTCTCTGAGAAATCTGTATATCGCTTAACTTACTCTTACTTCAAGGAAAGTCTCCTGTTAGTAAGCATGGAAGCAGTCCTTGAAGCAGCACTTCGTAAAATAGATTAACATATTACAGCATTTCCGAGACACCATACACATTACTTAAATAAACGTCTCACATACCTAGACCCTCAACTGAATGTTAAAAAGACGTATCAACTCTTCTGTGAAGAGAACAGATAAGAGCAAACAGAGTGAAGTTAAGTACTATAATGAAAACTGTGGATTTGGATTTGGTCGTCCTCAGGTCTAAGTGCGAGGATTTAAATGTAAACATCAAGTCTGCATCACTGATTGAAAATGTTAAAACAGCTGCAGTTGCAGAATTAATTGTAAATAAAGAAGAGCAGCTAATGAAGGTCAAGGTATTTTAAGAAACAAGCAAAATTATTACTCATCTTGGCAGCCCTCATTGTGCCTGAGCTAACTCTTTCAAAGTTAAGTATCTAACATATAATAAAGAATAATTTGGATATCTCAAGGCATTTGAGTACATTGATGGCCCTAGTTTAGTTTTAGTTTAGTTTAGTTCTCGGAGCATTCAGTGAGTTCGTGAAGCAGCCACAGAGACTTACGAACATTGAACTTGTCATATACAAATACCACAGTAGTTTTCAATCTGTATTTACTAAAATTTGTTTACATCTACATAAATAATTACAATAAAAATAAAAAAGAATACTTAGAACAGCTCAACCAACACCAAAAACAGACAAATCAATCATACAACTTTTATTAATACATATTTACATATACATTGATATGTTGTGCAGTATAATATTGTCACTCATATATTCCTTTACAGAATAATAGGCCTTTTTACATAGGTATTTTCTAAGAGCAGATTTAAAGGAATTGTCGTTGTTTATTAAGGCTTTTACGCTAGAGAGAAGAGCATTGTATACTAAAATGCACTCATAATAAACGCCTTTTTGATGGCATGAAAGTGCTGAAATTGGGCGATGTAGATTTGCTTTTTGTCTAGTATTCTTGTCATGTATATTTTGATTTTGAACAAATTTTTGTTTATTTCTTATATAAAAGTTCATGAGGGATAAAATATATTCGCAAGGAAGAGTTAAAATTTCAAATTTCCTAAAGAGGTTTCTGCATGAAGTCTACTGTGTGTACCAGCAATTATTCGTATGACTTTTTTCTGTAACAGGAAGACACGTTCACTTTTAACTGAATTTCCCCAAAATATTAGACCGTACTTCATTATTGAGTTGAAATAAGCATAATAAACTAGTTTTAAAGTCTTAATTGACTCCAACATTACTAATGCACGTATTGCATAGCATGCACTGCTTAGTTTAGGTGTAATAAGATCAATGTGATCTTTCCAATTCAGATGGTTATCAATTATTAAACCAAGGAATTTAATATATTTGGTCTGTGAAAGTACACTGTTATAATATCCTATCTGTAATTGTGGATCTGGAGATCTGTGAGTAATGAATTTCATAACATTTGTTTTATCTAGATTTAGAGACAATTTGTTTACTTTGAACCATACACACAATGAACTGAGAACCATATTTAGTTTAATGGCACAATCATTAAGGCTCTTTCCATTTATCAATATGCTTGTGTCATCTGCAAATAGAACAGCATTTCCTACATCTTGGATAGATAATGAGAGGTCATTTATATATATTAGAAAAATAATAGGACACAGAACAGATCCTTGAGGCACTTCATGGTTAATCATTCCCCACTCCAATGCATTGTTTTTATTATTGCAGGGACAATTTATCACTACTTTTTGTTTCCTTTTGTCAAGGTAGGATATAAACCATTTTAAATATTGGTTTTTTATAGAAAGCTAATTTATCTATCAGAATTTCATGATTGACACAGTCAAAAGCCTTAGCTAAGTCACAAAATATTCCTCCTACATGTGCTCTTTCATTAAATGCAGTTAAAATTTCATTAGTGAGTTTATAGATTGCATTTTCTGTTGAAATTCCTTTTCTAAAGCCAAACTTATCACTAACTAGAATATTGTTACTTTCAAGGTAATGGTAAAGCCTATTGTACATTACTTTCTCAAACACTTTAGAAAATGAAGGTGAAATGGCTATAGGCCTATAATTAGAGACATTTATCTTTTCTCCCTTTTTGTACAGAGGCCTCACTATTGAGTATTTTAGCCTCTCAGGAAATATACCCAATGCTAAAGATTCATTACACAAGTGACTAAGGGGGGTACTAATTTCCTTTGCACAGGCCTTTATGACTTTGCTGTTGATCTCATCGTAGCCAGAAGAGTTTTTTGATTTTAGTTTCCTAATGATATTATTGATTTCTAATGGAGTAGTGATATCTGGTTTGAATTCATTATTATGAGGGGGAGTTGATGATTGTAAAATTTTTAAAGCATCTCTTTTATTACCAGAATATAAATTTAAAAATTTTGTTACATTAAGAAAGTAATCATTAAACTCATTTGCTATGTCTGCAGGGTATTGTATCTCTTGATTGTTAATATTTAAGATTATTGCATCGTCTTGTTGCAGATTTTTGCCTGTTTCTTGTTTTATTATATTCCAAGTAGTTTATATTTTGTTTTTTGACTGATTGATAAGTGTTTGGTAATGGAGGCCTTTCGCTGCTTTTATGACTTTCCTAAGTATCTTGCAATACTTTCTAAAATGTATTTTTAATTTAGGGTCTTTACTGAGCTTTTGCTCATTATACAATTGTCTTTTATGTTGACAAGATTTTTTAATTCCTTGGGTTAACCATTCCCTGCTCATATTATAACTTCTTTTTTTTTATTTTTAGTGGGAAATATGCTTCAAAATGCAATTTAAAAAATGAAACAAATTGTTGAATTCACTATTAACATCATTTGCACAGTAAACACTATTCCATGATTCTTGTTGAAGAGTCTCCACCATTATATTGAGGTTAGCATCATTAATATCTCTATATTTTATATATCTATAACATTGAGTTTTATTGTAGAATCTTTTTCGTTACTACTTGAGCATCATGGTCAGAGAGACCATTAATCAATGAAGACACAGAATATAATGACAGTTTGTCTAAATTTACAAATATATTATCTATTACTGTGCTAGAGTTTTTATCAATCCTGGTGGGAAAGTTAATTGTATGAACCAAATTATATGCAGTTAGAAGGGAATTCAGTCGATTCATTCTTACACTTGGCATTAAATAATCAATGTTTATGTCTCCACATATAATTATTTCATGTTTAAGCTTAAATAAAAAGTTTAAGGTATCTTCAAGCTTCATCAAGAAAGTTTGAAAGTTTGATAAATAGCAATTAAAATTATTTTTGTATTGTTGCTATCTAATTGGATTGTGCATAATTTAATGTCCTGTTCTGAATTAAATTTTGATACGTCTAATGTTTTATATGGTACATCCTGCCTGACATAAATGCAAAATGAATCAAGCACTGTTTCAATTTAGTACAGTATATCCCAGACGATCATCAGAACTTCTATTAGAAAATTTTCTCATGGCCAGCAAGTGATGTCGGTCATGATGACTAGCCCTAGAAGGTTATAATTTGTTGAGCGTATTTTTAATAATGTCTGCATAGCAGAGTATGTTACGAGAAATATGTCAGAGCATTATTATAATTGAACTTAAACAATGAAAACAATAAATTGTTACTTTCCACAGCAAGTCCTAGAGTTATTTTATAAAGGAAACAATTCCTAGACATAAAAAGTATTCTATAAGTCAAACTAATACAAAATCGAGATCCATGAATAGCTCAAACAATCAACAAAGACAAGTTATATAAGTTTTCTGTGGAACATAACTTTCGGTGGAGCCAACTTCGAAAATTTTAGATTGTTTGTGTTTCCTCAAAACTATAGACCCTGGACCTGTTTTCATTTTCAAATCATTAGTTGAATTATATAATTATATGACTATATTACTCGTTAATTTTAGTATCTGAACCAGAGGGCAGCCGCTGAATTGACTACAGCTACTTTTTGTTTATTTTGTTTTTTTACAGGTTAACGTCCCTCATAACAAGGAAGGTCTAAAGAGATGCATGAATGTTTGATGAAATGAGTGCTTAACGAGCCCGGAGTCCACAAGGCTTAAAGTTACCCACCTACCATTCACCTTTGCAGGGACGGCGGAACTTTTGCTGGTGATCTAATGCTTATAGCAACCATATTTGCCTTGTAAATCCAATGTCGCCGGCTCAAACTGATTAGGGAGGTGGAATTTTTAAGGCATTTAAGTCATAGTTACGTTTTTTTTTGTTTTTTTTTTCGGAAGGGAAGTAAAGTCGTTGATATACGGTACATTAAGCCTGAAAGAAGAGGCCTCTGAGCAAATTTTTCAGCCGTTTCACATGGGACACTGTTGTATGGGACACTAATGACCTGACATGTTAAAGAACGTCCTAAATAAAATAAACCTAACCTAACCTAACCTCAGGATTTGTAATCAGACACGCTTCTAACTAGATAGCGTATGCGGTTTTTTTTTTTTTTTTTTTTTTCCTGCCGTTAACAGAGGTGTGTACTGAATTTTACTCATATTTCCAAAGATTCTGAAAGGGATTTGGTAGGACTTCAGGTTTTAACTTCCATCTTTGTTTTAGACACTCCATTCACCACAAATTTGTCTACTTTTATAAAAAGTTAAATCGAAAAATGTAAATCACCAATGGAACTATTATAAGACCCATTTTTGGCCAGTCCTCTCTCACTTGATACACAGTTATTGATTTTTCGGTACCTAAAATAATGTTTTGGATTTGTTGTTTCCGGGTCTACAACCTATGTATGACATTTGTTTCTAGAAATTAAACAGTCTACGGAGAAGGATTTTAAAAATATTTGTTCCATGTTCGGTACAATTAAAATTTATCACATTATAATTTATGCATACAAGCAGATAATATATATATGAGTAAAAGGTTTTTAAATTGAACCGGAAAAAGTTTCATTCATATGCCCTAAATACCAGTCAAATGTAACTGAGGCTACATGCAGCAAAATATATTTGGATCATCATGAGAGATGAAGATAATTTTACGGTTTTGAACGATTTAACAGCTAAAAAATATGTAAAATGGCAGAAATATATATAAAAAAATCAAATCAAATAAGAGAGAAAATCCAACTATCAGATCGTTAAAAGATCCCAGATCCCAGAAAATAAGAGCAAGGCAATAAATATTATATGTTTTTTGAATAGTGTTTAACGCCCGTTTTTACTACTGAGGCACCACAGGCAGTGATCACTGATGATACATGAAATGAAATGATAAATTAGGAAAGAATTTGTTTTTAAGGAAGGAAACGTTCTAGACCTAAGTTTAGGATACCTCTCCGGCATTTCCCACTTATGAGGATTGAGGAAAGCCTGGAAAAAACTTCAGTCTGTGAGGAATGTCCTGGCGGTATTCGAACCCCAGACCTCCCGCTCACGATTCCGCGCCTTGACGACCTCGCCCACCCGTGGCGGTCCAGAAATTGATAACATGTCATTTTTCCCCCTTATCTAGTGTGCAATGCTATTTAATACCAAAATCCTGTATATGAAATTCTGGTTGTAAATTGTTAATTTTATTTTAAATATTTTATCATATTCTGTTCAAGTTTTAGGTCATTTTTTCCATTTGTAGTTCATTTTTATAATTGTTTCGCTTTTTACGCCCTTTTCTGGTCATTTTTTGTAATTAATGTATCAATTTGTAATTAATGCATCAATATATTGATATATTATTACAAAAATTGACCAGAAAAGGGCGTAAAAAGCGAAAAAATTACAAAATAGACTGCTAAGTTTTATATGTACATAAAGCTCTTTTCAACCACAATGAGATACAGTTATATACATTTCCTTCTCTTTCACACACTTTCCTCCGATATTCTTTCATTCTCTGATTCATTCCAATTCTTTCTTTTTCCCAGAATTATTATGCTTTTTCTTTATACATATCGTTCAATTCTGCACTTTTCTTTCTGAATATTTCTGTTTCCTATATTTCTTTATTCTATACTGTTTTAAATCTTGATGAACTTCCTTCACCCATGGGATTAGTGTCTTTCATTTCTCTTGCTATTCTTTTTGGTTCCATTCTTCTTATATGTCCATAAAACCCTAACCGTCTTTTCTTCATTGTGTCGGAGATTTTCTCAAATGTTGCATATAGTTCAGGATTTGGCCTCAAGTGAATTCCTAGCTGTTTCTCATTTAGAACCCATGATCTTTTTTAGAAATGTCTAAGTATAGACTAAGCAAGATGTAATTATAATATTCGTTATTCAGGTTCTATTATTATGATAACTGTGAAACATCTGTAGAGAGAGACAGAGCTATTGTATTGTATATTTAAGGAAATAATGTCGGCGGTTGACTTGGAGCAAGCAGGTGGTAGAAAGGGACAGAGATAGATTAAGAATTGTTACTTTTCATCTGTGTGAATATTTTAGAGCAAACATTGCCATCATACTGAAAAGGGTCATTTCCACTTTCAGGATAACAGCTGCTACATTGTTTGTCTAACGGAACAAGGGAGACAAAGGGAAGTGCTACAGATTTCAGAGAATGTATCGATGATGACAGATATGAAATAATATACGACACATTAAAGGGCTTCACCCCAGGAATAACATCTTCCCAGGAAATAGAGATATCACAGATGGGTAAAAACGTGCGTTACCTATGAGAACATTTGACGATATAAAAGTAACTAGGGGAGGAAAGAGCCATATTTTAGGAGTCCAACTTGAAAGGCATATGCCAAAATTCCTAACACAAGCTTTTTCTGGGAAAATAAGGGCCCATAGATATCATGGGAACGTAGCTGATTCGGAGCCGGTGTGTTCAACAATAAATATTAAGGGATATTCAATAAGCAAGCCCGGGATTCAGTTTTCTGAATAATATAGAATTAAAATTCGCGTAAGGAGGGGCTTAGGAATAAAAAATGTTAGGGAGTTTGGGGAAGAAGTAGGAATTTGAGTTCAGGCAGTAACAACCAGTAAGAGCCAGTAAATAGTTGGGAGCTAGAGAAAGTGATAGCTAGAACTCAGGTCTTCGTGGACAGTCCGACCTATAATGAGAAAATGCTACATAACGAATAAATAGTGAGATACAGAAAATGTCGTGTGTTCTTCTCTGTGGCCAGTGTTCGAAACCTTCTCGTCCCGCTGGCCTTAACGGGTCACAAAATATCCAGAATAGTAAACCCTGAGATCCACGACAAAAACCTCATCAAACGAAGCAGCAATGTAGGACATGTAACAGAAATACTACAAGAATTCATCCAACCTATTAAAATTATCCCCCGCATTAGAAGCCTGTTTCAGCACTTGGACTATTGGACTCGATTTATATCATTGTACGTAAACAAAACCTTAATTAAATCAATTTCGAAGTTAACAACAATTGTCTTTGGAGTCTTTGTAGCTGTGAACACCTTTGGCAGAAGTGCGTATTTTAAGATATGATGGTTTCTTGCAAAGTACTTTCCAGTCGGCATTTTTAAGGAGGGAAGCGTTTCAAGCCTAAGTTTAGGGTACCTCCCCAACAGGTCTGAGAAAACCTGGAAAAAAGCCTCATTCAGGGAGGAGGTCCTAGAACCCCCCCCCCCCACACCTCCCACTCACGAGTCCGTACCTTAAAGACCTCGGCCACTGGTGGCGGTCCCAAATCAGCATGGATTGTGAAAACTTGCCTAAATTGCTTGAATCAATAAAAAGAAAGAAGTAATTACAAAACATTCCTTCATTTTGCTCCGGCAAACATTCATATCTTATCTTCAGATCCCGATTGTCATCGTGCAAAGGACGTTTTCTTTGTTGTTCATAGTTAACAATTGTTCACACAGATTGACATCTTCTCATAAGCTGGATATCAAATGTTTCCTCCAAACGTGATACTACATCTTTTACTGTTTGTTTACGTTGGCATCGTAATCACAAATCGTAACTCCGATTAAATAACTTTCCATCTTCCGCGTACATTTTTATGCTGTTTAATTTCCTTCCCTCGTTCACCTTTTGACATTAGCCATTTGTTTTTGAACTTCATTTGCTGCAACATTTATGCACCTGCTCTCCTAAAATGATTATCTTTTTGTTGAAACACGCTGTTTACATTTTTCTTCTTGTTATTCGTACAGCGCCAACAAGTGATAGCATCCTTATTTCTATAATCTGCTTAGTATTGACACCCGGTGTAACTATTAACTTAACTAACAATGCTAGCTACTGGCAACATTATTGGGAGAATTTCCATCTCTACGCTTTGCTATTTGACGTTCGATCTTCAGCTCCACCTAAAAGGGTGTTTGGTAAATCACTTAATTATTGGTTTCCCGAGCAAATGTCACCGAAATTCTATCTCTGGACGTGTGTCACACATGGAATTTTGGAGCTAAAATTCTCTGTTTGTACTAATTTACAAAACAGCTCACATGGAATGAGACCTCATCCGCAAAGAGAATATTTTCTATAAAAAACTGATTCATGCAGAATGCTAACAGCCTGCACACTTCAATCCTGCGCACTTTGTCCTGTGGTTTAGTTGTATGCAGCAGTTGAATTTTATAGGCATGTAACTTTGGTCTCTTCTGTACTACAACATGTACATACAGTAAATAAGCAGAGCTCGGAAGTTCAGGCATTTACGTTAAAATAGGCAGGCAAAACTGAACTAAGTTCTGAAAATAGTCACTAATCTAATTAAAATATGCATTTAATAAAAGAGAAATCAGAGAGCAATATCACTCAATATTAGTCAAAATAGGCATTTAAGATACTTAATAATATCTTAACATATAATTCAAGTACTTCAGTTTACTTTCCATGGTTACAAGCAACAAGGAGATGTTTTTTTTTTTTTTTTTTTTTTTTCAAGATATCAACTGTCATATTCACCCGCTAGTCAGATGAACATTTTTCATCATGGAAAAATAAGGTTCGTTCTACTTCCACGGAAGTGATTGGAGCACATTTAAAACACACTATTTTGGAAGGAATCACAGCATTCACTTTTTAGGACATCTTGGAAATTCTGATCAAAACAAAGTAGTTTTGAATAGTCCTGGCGAATGACAAAAGATGAGCAATAGTTTCTGTTCTAGTTCATTTTCTGTTTATACCTTTAAAGGGGAACCAGGATAGTATCTGTCTTACTTCATGTACTGAACGCATTATAGGAACGGTTTATTGCACTGCTGCACCGCTCTCATCTTTCTCGCTTGTAATTTTTTATTACATTTATGAGGCTGAGAAGTTAACCCCACCACAGGTTTCCTAGAATTGTATCACGAAGATCGATACAGGGTCACTCACCAGGACTATTCAAAACCACAGCATTTCTCATTCACTCTACTTCCTGGTATTCGTATGCCTGAGGTAACCGTGCGTTCCTTTCACTAATGAAGGTTCTACTATTTAAAGAGCTTAAGTAAATGGGAAGAGGAGAAATTTTTTGACTGCTTGAAAAGAAATAAATGTATAACAACATTCTCAATAGATATTTTTGTGATGCGAACATGCCAGTTCATTTTTATAAACTTTTTTAATTCGATGTATTGAAATTATTTATGGAAAAAGAAATACATTGATAATTTTATAAATAATCGCTGAAAAAATCCACAACAATAAAAAAATGGTTGATGACCTGAAATGTTAAAGAGCGTCCATTAAAAAAAATCACTCTTAAAAATGTCCACCCAGATAAAAAAGGCATCTTGCCCAATTTGCGGGCTCTAGATATAATTGTGGATACTACGGTGTGCAATAACTGTCGATTCTTTCAACCTTTTCTTCTGATGTTCTAGGCTTTTTGTTGTTTTTGCTGTTTTGCACTCTGTTGTTACTATGAAACAATCGTCTGATATTATTTTTGTGTTGTGGATCCTTGTGCTCTCGTCTGAATCGACGTAGTACCAGAATCAATGATCTGTGTTCCACCAGCCCTAAGGCACGCTCAACTTTTCTTGCGGTAAACATCTTAAACAACACACAACACTTTTGATATACAGATTGATTTCCTTACGGATATTGTTTCATTTTTATGCGGACTTAACTCCAACATATGAATGGTAAATAAATTTAACAACAACGTGTATTATAATGATGACAACAATGATATCGATCAGTTTAATTACTGCATAAATTAAAATCACATTTCATTTCATTGTACATAACACATACTTCATGATAAGCTTATGAAACCACAATAAATTCTCTTAAGCCCTGTATTAATTGAAAAACTCTTTTGGTTGATATTGTCACAAGTAATACCATGAGAGGGCCTGAGATTACCACTAAATTCACGAACATAATGAGTTTATCTGGAAAGCGCAGACCCTGAAGTGATATTTATTAGGACTATTTCATGAATAAAATAAGAGTTTATATATAATTTCAGTAAACTTGGCTTACAATATTGTAATAATTGTATATTTGTACTTAATCTTTTCAAGCAATCTTGCAACAGAAAAATGATAATGTCAGTTTTTTTTATTTTGATTTATTCATTTTTTTTTAACTTTTATTTGATTTATTTTTGGACGCTCTTTAACATCTCAGGTCATCAGCGTCCCATTCAATTCAGGGCGTGAAACGGCCGACAAATTTTGCTCAGAGGCCTCTCTTTCAGGCTTGAGGTTCTTTTTCGTGCCGTGTATGTACAACAAGGGACCCACTGCTTTACTTCCTTTCTGAAGGAAGCCATAGTTAGGATTTTTACGCCCGAAAAAAATCCATCGATTATGGGCCGAGTTTGAACCCGCGATCTTGGGTTAAGATGGCAAGTATGGTTACCAATACATCACCAGGACCGACAATTGATTGTCAGTAATGCCAATATGGAAGAGTAAAATACGGGTTTATGAATTTTTCTTGAATAGAACACGAATTAAAGTGATATATATTTGAAATTTGCGCATAGAATATTAATACTTGTATAAAATATATTCATATATTCTTATACTCATGAATATCTATTCCATTCAGAAACCGCGAGACTATAATGGACAAAAGTTGACTATTGCAATAGCTACCGTTTTATGTTCTAATACCAACAGAGAAAAAATAAAAGATAACATACAGAGTCTCTATTTTTCTTTGTATTCTATGGTTTGGAGTTTCTAATGATAAGATAAATTTGCACATTTGACGAATCACCAAAACGCTTTGAATAACCCTCCATTTTGCTTTATGGTAGTCGATTATCCATGCTGTTGTTGCTATCAATAGATCCGCACCCCCTCAAAAGTGGTCGGTAATGCGCGTTCAGGAATTATATAGTGGAGGCATAGACCACAAGGCAAACTCAAGTCGCTGGATAAAACAGATTTGATTTTTTTTTTTTTTTCGATAACTTCAATCCGTAATCTGGCTGTGATTGGTCAAAATTCAAAATTTTGTTTCGTTTCATTGGTGGAATTCAAGATGACATCAGCCGAGGTCGTTAAGGCACGGACTCGTGAGCGGGAGGTCTGCGGTTCGAATCCCGCCAGGACCGTCCTCCCTGACTGGGGTTTTTTCCAGGTTTTCCTCAGTCTTCATAACTGGTAAATGCCGGGGAGGTACCTAAACTTAGGCCTGGAACGCTTCCTTCCTTTAAAAAAAAAAAATATCCTTTCCCAATTTATCATTTCATCTCATGTATCATCAGTGTCCATCGCCTGTGGTGCCACAGTAGTAAAAACGGGCGTTAAACACTACTCAAAAAAAAAAAAAAAAAGATGACATCACATGAGTGAAATAGCAAAAATGCTATATTCCAATTTGATCATGCTCTGTTCTAGTTTACTTTTAAAGCGATTATCATTGCTGTTTATCGATCCCGTTCCCTAATCAAGACGTTCTCTTGTTTTTGCTTTGTGTACCGCTGTGCTACCAGGTTTTTGTTTTTGCACTTGGCACACTAAGAAAGGAGACTACTAAATTTCAGAGTAACTTCCGCTATTTGTTTTAACGGTGACGGCGGCCCTGTGCGGTTAACTTAAGGAACACTTTCCTTCTTCCTACTTTTTAAACGCTTGGAAGTAGGAACTCCTAGCCACGATTCTTACATGGGACATAAAAGTTTAAGATCGTAGTAAGAAAGTCGGTTGAAACGTTTGTGGTCTAACATTGAAAGGGCAGAAGGGCTGTTCAGACTGAAATATAACTTTTTACTCATGTACTATGTCAGTTGAGTGTTGCAATGTTAATAAAAGGTCTCCTCTTTTTTGTTCAGTTTAGACCTACACCTTGTGTTTAAGTTCAAACAGTTTGGTTTCACATACGGATGAAACGGAAAATACCCGACTTAAGGCCCTAAACACTCATTAATAGCAGTTGTTGAACAATATTATTTTAATAAGTTCATTTTCACATGTTTGTATATATACCGCCACGGGTGGCCGAAGTCGTTAAGGCACGGACTCGTGAGCGGGAGGTCTGCGGTTCGAATCCCGCCAGGACCGTCCTCCCTGACTGGGGTTTTTTCCAGGTTTTCCTCAGTCTTCATAACTGGCAAATGCCGGGGAGGTACCTAAACTTAGGCCTGGAACGCTTCCTTCCTTAAAAAAAAAATATCCTTTCCCAATTTATCATTTCATCTCATGTATCATCAGTGTCCACCGCCTGTGGTGCCTCAGTAGTGAAAACGGGCGTTAAACACTACTCAAAAAAAAAAAAAAAACATGTTTGTATATTACGTAAAGGCTATAATGCTCAATATAAAGCCACAAACATTTAATAGCAATAGCTATTTAGCTGTGTTAATTTTAGAAATCCATTTACGTATATTATTATGTAAGATAAAGGCTATAATATTTGGTTTGAAAGTCAAATAATTCATTAATACTATGTTTTTAATTTTATTAATTTAATAAGTTCATTTACGTATGTTTTTATATTACGTGAGGGCTATAATGCTCAATATAAAGCAACAAACATTTAATAGTAATAGCTATTTAACTATATTAATTAAGAAGTTCATTTACGTATGTTATTACGCAAGATAAAGACCACAATATTCCATTTAAAGCTCCAAATATTCATTGGCAATATGTTTTTAAACATATACATTTAGAAAGTTCATTTTCACATGTTTTATGTTAGGAAAGAGCTTTAATTTTCAATACTAATAACATATTTAATTTAATGGTAATACGTTTTAAATAATATAAATCTAGTAAGCTCATTTGTATAGATTTCATGTATCATATAAGGGCTAATACAATGTATGTCTTAACATTTATTTGTTGTCCTTTATGACATGTAACGATGGAAATGAACACATACATAACCAAGAATATGAAAAGATCAAAACTATAGATAAAAAGCTGTAATATTAAGTGATCCAAGCAATGGCAAGCGTAGCAACATTAATAATGTGTACCAAGAATGAAACACGAGACAGGCAGCTTTATTGCAACTAAATAGAAACGAACGGATTTCACTCGCTTAGTATACGTATGATGAAAATATAATGCATTGTAATGTATAATGTTATTATAATACAATTGTAATAAGTAGCTGTTTTCATTGTAAAAGTTAGTTGTGTGTTGAATTCAGTCGAGAGAAGTCGTGTTTTAAACTCCATTAGCAGAAATCGTGGTTATTACTCCGTATAAAGAAACAGCATTTTAACATTACATAAAGAGAAATAGTAATTAACATTTCGTGGAAGAAATTACAAAATTATTTGTAGTAAAATGATAGGAATTACGAGTTTGAATTAATATTCATATACAGTTTTCGGGAGAAAAACAAAAACTATAATGCGTATGTCTCATATTCAGTCTGCACATAATTATATCCTCAGGGCTATCGTAATTAGAAAAAGTGTACTGTTGTGTTAATACAAAGTATTAATAAACTCGGTAGATTTCTATCCGTGGTGATTTTGTTATACTTAAAATCACACTCCTTTCGTCCAGATGCATAAATCTGAAACATCCAGCTATAATACCTAACCCCGAACTAGCCGAGGATATTGCGGTGGTCAACTTCTACGACTACAAGAGTCTACGTCGGCGTTCCTATATCGCAGTAGACGGCATAATGTTACAATGTTTTCTGTGAAATGTAGTTTGTTTTAAGAAATTGTGTTCTGATACACATTCTTTACTTCAGCAGGCTTGTGGAGAAGCTTTTCTCCTTTACAGTGATACAACAGTAAGCTATTAAGCTAGTTACAAATTGATGTGCTGTATTACATGTTTGAATGGGGCCTCTGAGGCCTTTATCACTACATGGAAGCATTAGTCCGGTGACAATTCGTGACATTTGACTCGAGACATTCGATGTTTTCAATAACAAAACAGCAGTTGCGAGATGGCGGTATCTCTGTGCAAGTGTACAGCCCTCGAATAGCTTCTTGGGAAAAAGGCATGGAATCAAAGAATATTCATAAAGAAATGCTTCCCATTTACAAGCGCCTATCACGTAAAGCTATACCGCTACGAATGGCCGAGGTCGTTAAGGCGCGGACTCGTGAGCGGGAGATCTGGGGTTTGAATCCCACCAGGGCCGTCCTCCCTAACTAAGGTATTTTCCAGGTTTTTCTCAATCCTCATACCATGGCAAATGTCGGGGAGTGCCCTAACTTGGGCCTGGAACGTTTCCTACCTTAAAAATCCTTTCCCAATATATCATTTAATGTCATGTATCATCAGTATCACCGCCTGTGGTGCCTCAGTAGTAAAAACGGGCGTTAAACACTGTTCAAATAACAACAACAACAAAAAAGTCAAGCTATTTGCAAATGTGTACAGAAAGTATCTAAAGGGCGGGCACATGTCGAAGACGAACACCGCGTCGCTTGGCCAGTGGTGATTGCCACAGAGGCGAATTTGTAAATAGTTGAAAACTTATACCGAGGGTAACTACTGCTATTTGTTGTTAACAGTGCATTATAATGCATTACAGGTTAGTTTTCACAAAGTCTGTGCACGATGGGTCCCGCGCATGCTCACTCCACAACACAAAATGCAAGGATTGGGTCTGGCATTACAGCAGCTCAATCGCTATCACGTTGGACACGATATGTTAGCTCGATTTGTTTACCATTACCAGCCCGAGACAAAGCGTGCATCAATGCAGTGGCAACAGCCACCGTCACCTGTGTGACATCATGCCGGTAAAGTGATGCTCCGTGTCTTCCGGGATCACGAAGGCACGTTGCTCACCGCATTCCAGCCTCAAGGACGAACCTTCAGTGTCGGCTCCTATTATAACATCGCAGGAAACTTTGTAGGGTCATTCAACAGCAGAACCAGGACTTTTCACCAAAGGCGTGTTGCCTTTGCATGACAACGCGCGTCCTCACTCTGCCAACAAGACAAATGAGGCGCTGTAATATTTTAATTGGAAAGTCATCCGTATAGACCCCGACTTGCTCCAAGCGACTCCCATTTGTTTAGCTGTTTTAAACGTCATCTTTCGGATGAGCATTTTTTCGACGATGAAGCTATAGAAAGGTAGGTCATCACCTGGTTTCGACGTCAGCCCAAAGCATTTTTTATTGTGAAACGAGGGGACAGTGGCCTCACTACACAGTGAAATGGTTTAGTAGGCTCCGGCTAAGTGTTCCAGTTTGGGCACCAATTTTCAAGCGGTTTGTTGTCGAGTGTCAGTTTGTGATGCCAATTTTGAAGCGGTTTCATAAATTAATGAATGATCGCTTCGGTGTTGTTGCCTACGCTTCAATGACAAGAATTTCTAAGAGTGAATTCTTCTATTTTGTTGATTCGTAAACAAATAGGACTGGGAGAGGAATTTAGTAGTAGAAATAAGTACTCAATGCGACTTGCATACATTGCAAAGCATTTTATATTGATTTAACATCTACTGTTGTTTCCTTCCGTAACATGGACATTCTATTACAAGTCTCAAGTCTCACTTGCCGGTTGTCAAACATGTCTTGTCTCACTGTAAGAATTTTGATGATGCGTTTAAGTTAACAGCTATTGATGCGTTACTGACTCATAGCTCTAAAGTTTCTTCAGAGATGGAGAAATTGAGCTATATCTTTTATTGTCTTATAGCCTAAGAATGACACGAGCTGTTCGAAATATTGCGATAGTAAATCTGTGACTTTCCAAGTGTTTTATCCTTTTTCTTCTTATCTAGTTATTGTATCAATATTATATATATATATATATATTGCACTTTTTATGTTAAAATTCTTTCGCGTCCTCTGGTGTTTTGCGTACGATGGACTTAGCTAGGTCGAATACAAACTTAGTTGCCGCGAGTGGAACTTAGAAATGAAACTCAGCACTAGATAAGTAGCGGCGTATATCTTACAACTGTGTGCTTGCGTCGGTTATTGGTTAGTGTAAAGCTAATTGTACGACTGCTAACTGAAATAGACGAAAATCGACTATTGTCATCGCTAGAAGCATTGATAAATGGGTGAAGTGCATTGCACAAGCTATAAATACAGCTACGCTGACAATAATTCAGTCGGAAGTATCACAACACCTTTGATAAGTTGCTAGTTGCAATTGTATCCAATAGTATTTTGAAATAGTATGTATTTAAGTGCCTCGATAAAGCTCAGAATTTGGATTTTGGTAAGAAACTTGGAGAACTTTCAAATGCTTGTCTTAAATCTTTAAAATGCTATGTTTTTAGGCTGTAAGGACTACTATATTTCTTAGTGTATTTGTTTAATTCATTAAATTAAATTAAACCGATTGGAGGTATTAAATACTTTAATTGTGTAAAAATATCATTTGAGAAAGTCAGGGAACGTATAGCTAAAACGGATTATCTACTGGTATTTGCACTTCTATTCTGCAGAAAACCTGAAAGGGATATAACGACATAAGCGAGATATATAGCAGGACGTAGTCTTTGTGCTAGCGCTATCATGTTCGCTTTATGCAGCAGCTGGACTTGGTATCAATTAACTGCGCCTTTCCAACCAACACATGTTCACTTCCAGGGGTGACCAACATAGAAACTTAGAAGTTTTCTGTTAATTTCTTTCGAGGCTATTTTTATTTTATAGAAGTCACTGATTTCTCTGCATTTTAAGCGTAAAATAACCTATTTTATTTTTGAGCTTTCAAATACTTCTGTAGGTCAATGCGAGCTGCTATAGAAAGCAAAGGAAACTGCCTGTTTTGTTTACCTATATAACTGGATCAATACTTTTTAATTTACAGTCGGGCCCAGGGTTTTCCTTTATATAAAGAAAATTGGATCCCGGGGAGCTTTTTATCATTGCCGGAATGAAGATGAAGTTATTACTATCTCCAGTTTCATATGTTTTACTATCATTGCTGAAACACGTTTCATATCCGCATAACATATTTAATCTTGTTTACATATAAAAACCGTAGTGAAAATTGGTATCACCTTATGCTGTTGGAATATTTTCATCTACTATGTTATATCTTAATACATTATTCGTTATATAGTTTACTATAGATTTTGCAGAGGAAGAATGAAGTTAATAATAATAATAATAATAATAATAATAATACAAACTTACCGGTCTCAGGATGTTTTGCCCATGTCACAGCTATACTTGCTTCTTACGCTTTGTAATATGCTTTTGCATAGTATAATTTTGCTTCTATAATAGCGGAATTAACTTAACGGGTGCTGTCTTTGAGACCACGCACGAGTCTATTGTTGGGAATCTTCCCCGCTTTTTATTGTCGCCTTAGTTACTTCCTAAATTTATCGCAAGCAAGATTATTATTAAAGCTGGTCCACTAAGCTTTAAGTCTCGTCATCCATATTTCGATAGTCTGACTAGCTCACTCTCGCAGGTCGGTCCTGGTGGTGTAGTGGTTACCATACTTGCCTCCTACGCCCAAAACGCGGGTTCGAACCCGGCCAGGACCGATGGATTTTTTCGGGCGTAAAAATCCTAAGTATGGCTTCCTTCGGAAGGGAAGTAAAGCCGTGGGTCCCGTGTCGTACATTTACGGCACGAAAAAGAACCTCAAGCCTGAAAGAGAGGCCTCTGAGCAAAATTTGTCGGCCGTTTCACGCCCTGAGTTGAATGGGACGCTGATGACCTGAGATGTTAAAGAGCGTCCATAAATAAATCAATCAATCAATCACTCTCGCAGCCTCAAGAAGTACATAACATGAAGTAGCGGGTAGGGAGGGGTCGCCAACGGTAGCTTACGGGAGTGAGTTTAGCTCGAGAATTACTCATTTTCGTATGCACCACGAATAAGAGGAGTGCCCGAGTCAGGTAGTTCTTATCGACCAGGAGTCGGTTTCATCAACAGATATTAAAATTACACTATTTTATCTGATAACATAGTGTTAATTATAACAATATATGTTGTTAAGACTCCTGTGTTCCACCATTTTCCAGCATAATGTTAGTTAATAAGTCGTTTAGGTTCCCGAGTAATGCGAATAGCACGGATCGAGAAGGCGACGTTATAACTGAAAGATTTTTGAACGCACTTTGATGTACTTTTGTTTGCACAGAATAATTAAAACATAGGCTCATACAAGGAATGTAAAAGGAGCAGAGGCAGAAAGGTGTTCTACCTCTCTCGTATTTCATCTATAATCCTATGACTGTTTTTCACTTCCTGCGCCTTGGTAAAAATTGCTCTTTCGGATAAAAATTACAAAGTCATTACATCTAAGAGCCCTTTCTTTGTTATGAATGGCTTATTATATCCAAATATAGAGTTTGGCCCCTAATTTTTGTTACCAGTTGTTAAACTTTTAATAGAAGGGAAAGTGGTGTTAACACAAAGTTTATCTCGTTGTTAAAGATAACCTGTGATGAAACAGACATTTCGTTAATTTGAATGTTAAAGCCATGTAACAAACAGCTTGTTTTAACATCTGTTGATGAAATCGGTTTTGAACGTGTGGACAGCTTTAACAGTAGAGCAAAGAATTTGAATGGAAATGTAATATTAAGGACGTGGAAGAAATAGAAAGTACGACAAGCAAATTAGTAGTAGTGCTTGCTAGTAAATTATTTATTTTTTTATGATTATTAATAATATTTTTATTTTTAATACTTGGTAATGAAATGAAATTTAACAGAGCGGAATAGTTTGAATCGAAGAAATAAAGTTGAATCGACCCTAAGCATGTAAAGTATATATTTATTATTCATAATAATAAAAGCTCAAATTGAAATGCCTTTGATGTATAGTATTGACCATTTTATTTACAGGATGTTGATTGTTTGTTTTCCCATCTGACAACTTTTCTTTGCTTTTCTTTCCTAACAAAAATTCTTGGAATGTCTTACCTTGAGCAATATATGTATACTATGTAGAGTATGGGACCACCTGCTTGGCCTAATGATTAGCGTTGCCTGACTGCCAACCGGAAGACCTGGGTTCCATTCCCGGTACCTGATGTCCTAATTCTCCTCACCCAGCCTAGTGAGGACAATTGGGAAGCTGCCCGAAGAATAGGTGGCGTTTTTCGTCACGAAAGCCGCGCTATAGGCGACCTATGGGGTGCCGACATGCTGAACACATGCCCCCTGCAATACTTCCCTCTATCATTGATGTCGTAAGACGGAAAAGAGGAAGCAGAGGTCGCACCCAGGCGCTATAGCGCCAAATGGGACCATGTAGAGTATGAAATAATTACATAGAAAGTACCTACAATATAGAATCTCCATTCACTTATTCGTTTCTTAATATACACATTTGGTATGATCGTACATTTAACATCAGAAGGTGTTTGCACTCCTAAAACATGGTTCAGATTCCAAGGTATTTTTTATCTCAGTTTGGGAGGTGAGTCTAAAAATGTTGCATTAATTTCCGGAACTCGTATATGTAATGGCTACAGTGTCAACCTGTACCAATTTAGTACAAACTGCTCACTTAACTCTTGAATATGAACAGACATCCACTTTGTTTTATTTAGGTTTGTAAACATAAACCTGCTAATTTTAATATTTATTGTGCTTCATACATATCACATGGTAACAACAGTGGGAGTTCTGATTATGAATTATAAAGCCTATTATTTAATATTTATTTTTATAATAATACTGTATGCGAATTTACTCGAGCTGTAAGACGAAGATAATGTAAGTTTTCCATTAAGAGCTTAATATTTATTAAAACTACTGGCAACTTAAAAGTTTTCAAGAAAATATAACGCAATGGTTAGGATAACGATGTTGATAAAGCTGATCTCGTATCTTTCGTTATCAGTTTAGATGTAATTTAAATTATTTAATTGTTTACAATAATGGCTACGTTGATGGTCGAGAAAAGATGTTTCTATTCATAAGCTTTCGTCACTATACGTTTTCTTCTGTATTGTATTGTATTGTGCACAGTACAAGACTAGTTCTGTGCTTTGGTCGTTCGTGTATTGACTGCGAGACGTTTCGTGTCACCTCGTTACCGCGAGGCCCCTCTCGATGCACGAGCTTCTCGTAGCAGCATTCCCAATTTGACGTTACACGCAGGGCTGAAAGCACTTAACTGCTGCTGGTCGTGCTAAGTGCTATTGTGCTGCTAAATACAGAAGCGAGCGACAGGGGGGAGAGTGAAACTTATCCACACGCATTTTACTTTGTAAATATAAATGGATAGAGACGGGTAAATCACTGTAATGAGGCATTATTATGCTGGTGAAATATTGTAACGGTGGGAAATGTCCTCTTATTCCAATTCACAACTAATTCATACGTACACACAGTAACTTAATCTGTCGGCTAACTTCGGGCAAATCCTGGAAACCGGTGGACCCCAGTGGTTCACCGAGTAAATCATTGTAATTGTGGCAAACTGCTCTTATTCCAATTCGCAACTAATTCAGCGAGTAAATTATTGTAATTGTGTCAAATCTCCTTTAACTCCGGCAGAAAGAGAGAGCGAGGCATGAGATGGCAGTATTCAAACCCATTATCTTCAAAGTGTTGCATGATGCTCTAACCACCTGAGTTATTGCATCATTGATGCTAAAGCGTCATTATCTAGGTAATAGCTGTGCTAGTTGCTACCTTCAGCTCTCTCCGCTTTCGCTCACTTCTGGCTAGCCGCTCGGGCACTGAGTACCAGTAGCAGCAGCAGCAGCATTTAAGTAATTTCGGCCCTGCGGGTAAGGAAAACTCTTTCCCATAAAGCGGCTCTGGCTTGCCCGGCGTTTAACCGCCTTTAATGACTGTAAAATAAATTAGTCAGTAACCGGTATGCTGGGATCAGGAGGAACCCTGCGAACTAAATTTACTATGTAAATTATATTATTGCTGCAGCGTGACACTGTGGCTCTCAGTACCTTTCAGGCAGTATGACTTAGGGTTGTTGAGCGGTGATATTGTGTTGCAGAAAGTTAGTATACGTCGTTAATAAAACCTTTCCCCTCAGTGGAGTCAGGCTGATGCCACCATACTGAAAACGTAAGTATACTATCTCGCGCGACCGCCACGGGTGGCCGAGGTCGTTAAGGCACGGACTCGTGAGCGGGAGGTCTGCGGTTCGAATCCCGCCAGGACCGTCCTCCCTGACTGGGGTTTTTTCCAGGTTTTCCCCAGTCTTCATAACTGGCAAATGCCGGGGAGGTACCTAAACTTAGGCCTGGAACGCTTCCTTCCTTAAAAAAAAAAAAAAAATCCTTTCCCAATTTATCATTTCATTTCATGTATCATCAGTGTCCACCGCCTGTGGTGCCTCAGTAGTAAAAACGGGCGTTAAACACTACTAAAAAAAAAAAAAATACTATCTCGTGTTGCGATGTTTCAGCAGGAAATTGCGTCAATATAACGCAAACAAGTGAAAGAGGTTGACTTGGAATTTGAAGAACGGATGTTATCAATGGTAAATGAGCTAGAGAGGGACTTTAAGCAGTGATGATTCATATCTTGGCCTGAACAATAAAAGTGTTCATGGCAGTGATTCAGAGCTATAAGAGGAATTACAAAATGTGGATGAAGAAGTGGTGACGGCTGCCGTGAGTAGTAACAAAAAGAGAGGGCAATGGGACACCATCTTTTGCACGAAACTATTACGGAAAGAGTAGATTGAAGTGGAGTTCTATACAACCTGCCATAAACGTTCAAACTCGTGACATAATTTATTACTTCATCTGCCATGACTGCCAAAGGTCTCGGCAGGGCTTGCACTGAACTGAATGTCTGGTCATGTCTGATAATTAGTAATATTTTAGTGGAAATAGTTTTATAAAGAAACGAAAAGCTACAACAAATCATACAAAGGCTATCTAATAACAACAGGTATTAAGCAGCAGATATAGACATAACAGAGCTGAAGATCTTTCTTGGCTTGTTTTCTATTCAGCAATTTTAAGTCCAATGATAAGGATCTAAATTCAATTTTTGTAACTGATGGGACTGGGAGAGAGATTTATAGATAAAGATAGTTTGTAAACACCTACTGCAGTTTTGTCCAGTTGTTATGTGTATTTAATTCTAAACACTTATATTAGTTACTGTTATTCCTGAATTTACTATTTCAAACTTTTCCCCCAGAGTAAACCTGATTATTCAGTTCAAAATGACTGATTCTTAAAATCACTGCATGTCAATTTTTGAAAATCACATACATCTTACAAAAGGCTCACTATGCATACATGAAGAAGCTTACAATGTAATTGTTGCCTGATTAATTTCTAAATACAGTGAGTGCCAAAAACTGTATACGCACTCCAAGCAAAGAAAAAACTGTGTTAATATAACAAAACTGAATTCATACAAACAGAAAATGAAGAGCAATAATCATTTTAGACTTTTACAGTTACAACAGTTGCCCAAAGTGCCCACTATCGGCGTCGATACACTTCTGAGTACGTTGAACTACTGATTGAGCAACATTTGCAAAAGTGTCCTCAGTGATTGCAGCACATGCCGTTTCAATTTCTTCCCGAAGTGCTGCCAGTGTAGCTGATTTTCTACGGTATACAACTTCCTCAAGGGTTCCCCATAGGTTGCTGTTTTAATAATACGATGTACGCTGGTTGTGCTAATCCCAGTCTCACGTGAACACTGCTTTGTAGATTTCTGCGGTGAGTGCTCAAAACGTTCCAAAACCATAGCTGAGGGCGCAGGGCTTGTTTCTATGCGAGATCTCCCAGATCTGCCCTTGTGAACATCGCATACTGTACCAAGAGTCTCAAATTTGTCTCGAATGGATGCAGTTTTATATACGCGTTGGCGGTTCTGTTTTGTACACACATCTTCATTGCCTTTGTACTTCAACAACATTCTCGCTTTTCCAATAGCACTTCAAAATTACTTTCCACTGTTCAAACGATAATCTGGGGTTCATTTTGTGGTAGCTACGCTAACATAACGCAATATGAGTCACATCTGTTTACAGAACATCATACGATAATCTTGGCTTCATTTGTTCATTGTTGATTTACGATTATCATGACTCCATTTGTTCATTGTTGATTTATCTGTCACGTAGCAACACTATCATAAGTATGTGAGTTACATCTGTTTATAGAACACCATACTACACATTATTGTCTTTCGGTCCATTTAAATAGATGTTTGCTGTGAAAGTGTGTATACATTTTTGGCAACCTCTGTATACTAACCATTAAAATTATGTTTGGTTCATTGTGATTTATTATTCATGGCCTTTATAATTTAAAAAAAAAAAAAAAAAAAAAAAAAAAGGAATTGGGTTCACTTGAACCCACCATACCATTGTACTACAAAATAAGTTCCATACGGGTTACGGGTTAACCCTGTATTATCTCAAAATGTGCTAATTTATTTTTATTTCCAATCCCTTTTAATGCATTAGTGAAATTATGAGTCAGTTGGGTAATTCTGGCACAAAAAGACCTGGTAATAATTCTAATTACAGACCTGAAATATGCGAAAATTACAAGCAGATACTTAGAAGAATAAGATATATTAATTGTGAAGACAATTCCGTAGACATAGATCCTGATTTGAAAAAATACGGCACATCTTTAGAACAAATTGCGGACCCATTTGCACCAGGCAATTTACAAGCAGCTAAAGTAACTTGTTTTATTAGGTTTGTTATTTGTCTAAGGCGGGAGGTTGTAAAATCAACATCTGTCCTGGAATGCAATAAACCATTAGTCATCTCTAGACATATAACGTTTACATCAGCAGATATATGAATCTGGTTGTCCATTGTGTCACGCTTTACTCTTCAATTCCCAGAATGCCTGTGTGACTGTTTAAGTAACACTCCCTAGCAAGCTACTAGGTAAAATTATAAACATAATACGTAAGGTTCAGCACTTTTTCCTTCTACTGACGTTAAGGCATGTCTCATTTAAATATTCAATTCTAACTTTGCATAATTGAGGAACACAGCAGTACTGCAGAATGGAATAAAATAAAATAAAATAAAATAAAATCCCACAATCTGGATATTAGTATTTCTACAATATTTTAGATAGAAGATGAATAATCAACATCCGAGTCCTGGTGATTAATTATCCTATACAATTTATATAATTTTAAATAACTTTCACTATCTGCCTAATGCAAAACTTGACATGCTCTATGTTCAAAGCACTTCTTACATTAACTCTTGGAAAGAAAGGATGTGCTATGTTGTATCTAGAGATTTCTAAAAGCAAGCATTAGTCTTTACGTCTTCCTGTATATGTTTAAGTTTATGAAAGGCTCGGTAAATAATTTAGTAGCAAAGCAACTTGAGTGCACTTTATCCAGATGCATCATAATATTTTTAGTTTGTGTTTTAATGACGTCCGATACAAACAAGCACATAATATAGCGTTATTTCGACACTAATGTTGCCCTATTAACTTTACGAAGGTAAGAGAGAATTATACTTTCAGTATGGCTCGCATTTTAATCACATCGTTCATAGTTGAGAACTGCGGTACTAATGGATATCAAAACACGCTATTAAACATGTGCTTTTACCCACCATGCTGGCCAACTAGCCGGAGATAAAAGTTGCATGTCAGATAGTAATTTGTAAGTCACTGTAGTTGTTATATCCGTAAATATCGATGCTTGATTTCGATAATTGTAGCGCCTAACAACTGTATAGCATGAAAATGTTAGGGGGTACAATGACGCAGCTAAGTTTATACTTAATGGTCACGAGACAATTGATACCTATCGTTTATAGCGAATAAGAACTTAGGTATAAATATACTATAATTATGTCATTGACTCTCATCTATGGGGGCGGGGGTAATGACCTTCTAAGCAACGTTTGCCTGAAACTGAGCTATTAACTTTGAAATCTGCGCATTTAATAATATTATTTACACGCTATACTCATAGATATCCATAACAGTTAAGCATTTCTAATACCCCTCAGCAATTACTTAAAAGTTAACAGTAACATAACATTATGTTTGTAAAAGCGCACATGCGCATTATATTTAAATATCACAGCGTCCCCAATAGGCTGTAATAATCCTGTATACTATAACCTATTACTCTACGTTCCAAAAGTAAAAAAGCTGAAATATTAATGAAATCCCATTCCACCTGTATTTTACGTCCAAAAATATTTTTGGTTTAACCATTATATTCATAATTTAACTATCTTATACTTAAAATAACTTTACATTAATATGTGCCTATAAGGCTATAAGGCATAGGTAATGATTTATTATTAATATACGAGTATACAGCTTTTCTAATGCTGCTCTTCGCCATTAGAGCAGCATTAGAAAAGCTACAGTTTAGATCGCATAAATAAAAGTGTTATCTTAAGCGATTCTAAAGCAGCACTACAAAGTATAATGAATTAGTTACCCATATAATTGAAATAAGAGAAGTATATCATACAATCAAGATCAGAAATACAGAAATAGTTTTACAACGAATCACGTGAGTCCATGGTGATTTTAGCAGGAGTCACCATAAAATTGAAATAACCTTTTGAACTAGAACTTCCCTCTAAATTAAAACTCATAAAAGGATTAATAACTGAATAAGAACAACAAAATATCAAACAAAAACTATGTGAGGACTTAAATACTTTCAAACATCTTTTATTGAAACTATAAAAAATTAGAGTTGCCCAATTTCACTAAATTGTTGGACATGGTTGCTGTCATAACATTTGTTTAGGTTGAAATTAATCATCGACAGCCACTGCCTCACCGTGTAAGGACATGAATATTATCTTAAACAAAGAACATCTACTGAAATGCAGCTAACTAGATTAGCAACAAACAAATGGAAAATAATTTGGAAAATCTTTATTGGGAAGCTAGGCAAAAAATGGTAGATAACACACACACACACACACACACACACACACACACACACACACATATATATATATATATATATATATATATATATATATTTCAATATATATATTGAAATTTTAAACGTAGAAAAGCATAAAACACTAAGATAAAGTCACACTTGAGATCTGTGTGTGTGTCTCTCTTTTAACGCTCTAGCCGCCGCAATTTTGTTTTTCCACAACGAAATTGCCATCGAATAAATGTTAATGGTTAACGTTAACCTAAAACTAAAATATAAAAATTGTTCTAGCGCCATCAATATTTTCTTTTTCACAAAAAAAAAAAAACCACATACACACACACACAGCCTCCGTATATGCCTCTTAAATAAAAAAAATAAAAGTAGCTTCCTAATATCAGCGCTCATTAGCAGTGAGGGTTTACCTGAAACCCAAAATTCAAAAATCCTTGTAGTGCCATCAATATTTGTTTCTTCACACAAAACTGGGAATAAATAAATCATTTCAATAAAATGATAAAAATAGTTTGTGAAAATTAAGGAAATCGGACGATTAGGAGTAGGTATTTACTTGGAAACTGAAATTTATAAAGAGCTCTTGCTCTTTATAAATTAATTCAGCATACAAACTGCATTTATAACGACGCATTTAACAAAAGTATCGTCGTGAAGAAAGAAAGTGTCAAATATTAATGTAATATGTGTGTGAGAATTGTACATATATTTGTATGTGACAGGGCTCTGTAATAACATTCATAAAATGTTTGGGTTACACATTTTTACCAAAATAACATTTAAATTTAATTTTAAAGTGACTGAAAATCGATGAAACTTTCAATTGCTTATTTTAATTATGTATGTTTATGAAGTACATTGTAATTGTTTTTAAATAGTAACATGTTTTTATTTCATTGGCACATAATCTTCTTTCGGTTGTTTTTCTCATTTTGGGAATGTAATGATGATACCAAAGATCTCAGTTCATAAACGTGGTTACATTTAATAATGTTAAAAACTACCCACATGATAATAAAGCTTCATCTGTCAGCGGTTATATATTTCATTTAATTAATACATTGCAATAATTTTGTGGTGTAATAATAATAATAATAATAATAATAATAATAATAAAATAATAAGTTCAACATTTTATTTCTCTTTTGTAATACTTATTGATTACAAGAAATCTAATTTTGCTCCCCTAATACCATGCAGTAATGCCGTAACTTATTTCATTCATTAATTAATATGACCATAATTTAAATTTAATATTCTTTTTTAAGTTGTTCAACTTGCTGAGGAATGCACTTTATTTGTCCAGTTCCTGCGTGATGGACTTTCCTGTTCTAATGATCCCAAAGTAAAACGCTATTAATGTTAACTTTGTATCGTGTTGCTTTTCTATATTTTCAGTTAACACAAAACGAAATAAAGCAACTACACTTCACATATTCACACCGAACTTCGCTAGCCTGCCATTCAGCAATAGCTGACTACTAACGAAATAGCTGATTAACGCTGCTGGAGAGTCAGCATGAGAACATTGTTGCTTCAAATGTAATATTTTTGATGTTGAAGTAATTATGAGTTTTCCCATATTTCATATACCTATTTATGACTGTGTTGCCGTAAGGGGGGGGTGGTCTGACCGTTGCCCTACAGATGCTCCAGGTGCGGGCTCTGTGGACCCTGAGTGCCCGTGGTACCTCTGACGTACTAGAGGGAGCCGGGCCGAACTTGATTCGAGCCCCTCCCGGAAGGGAGTTGTCCGGATTGGGTTGGACCCGTCACTCACGGGGAATTGAGAACTTACGATGGCGGCGTGTCCCAGGGGAGTGCCTAAGGCGTGTACCCTGGGGGCCGGTGCGCCGGAATCGCCGTTGTTGGTAAGGAGGGTGGTGGCTACCTTAATGCTGGGGTGACTCACCTCTTAAATACGAGTAGGTCTAAGCTAGTATGACCTATCCACCAGTGAGAATCTGGAAGCTAAGGGAACTTAGCGCACCTGGGCGACGCAATCGTCTGCAGCCGAAAGGCGGGTCGGTTTAGGAAACAAGGTACCGTCCTAATGCAAAAGACCACGGGTAGCACAGACCTCTGTGTTGTACCCCTGGACCCATATTAATGGACCCAGGGCTAGTAGTACCCGAATCAACCTGTGTTGTCATATATATAAATTAACAGTAATTATGATAGCAGAAAAAGATAAAATACAAAGAAAAAGTCACACTTGAGATCGCTATATTTCGGACTCGTGGAGTCCTTCTATGGCAAGAAGAGAAGTGACATATATATATATATATATATATATATATCACTTTCTCCATAAAACATCATTAGATTTGTCACGCTGCTTTCTGCGTAATCTACTGTGGTCACATGATCGAAGTTTGATCTTCATCCCGTCATTTTCTTTCCTGCTGTGACAGTGTAAATATGGGCGCTCCTTTGCACTATGCGCCAAGGAGGAACAAAGAACAGTGTTCCGAATTCTCTGGTTGGAAGGTGTGTGACAGAATGAAATTCATTGGAATCTTTCGACACAACACGGGGACAATGTTCTATTTGTCGTTACAAACAGGGCTGAAAACACTAGGCTGCTAGTGGAATCATGGAATCTGTTGCTGCAGTGTCACGGCATCTCCGAGCGGTTGGCCAGCACCAAGCGACAGCGGAGAGAGCCGAAAGTAGTGACTTGTACAGATAGATAATAGGGCTTTATAAGCAGTGGCACGATAGCTCAGGCGGTTAGAGCGTCATGTTATTGAGTTGTGAAGATGGTGGTTTGGAATTCTACCATCCCGATGTTATTTTTTTCTACTGCATATACGAGATTTGGCACAATTACAACGATTTACTTGGTAACATAGTATCACGCACAGAATGACAGTACGTGCCATTCGTTGTTATTTGAATGTTTAAAAATTTTGTCGAGATTGTCAGTTTCTACGATTTTATGTTTAGGAGGCAAGTATGGTTACCACTACACCACCAGGACCGACGAAATCACGTGTTGAACCCAATGTTTATGATTCTACTCATACTACGGGTTTCTTTGCAGCTGGTAGTTTCAGATGGTATTTGAGGATATATTTAACGTGAATAAGGGAGCAGCAAGTAGAACCATACACAAAGTAACAAGAGAAATTACAAGTGTATCACGAAGATGTAATAAATCGGTCGATGCAAGGCTTTTATGATGTATGTAATTTCCTAGGAGTACTGTAAGGTGGAGTAGACTGTACACGCATTCCTACCACATCGTCTGGTGGCAATAATGCTGTTTACAGAAAAAAGCCTCGGTTGGATTTCTCTAAATGTTCAAGCTATCTGTGATTAAAAACTTCGTTTTCAAAATGTTGTCGCCAAATGACCAGGATCGGCACATAAGTAAATACTTTTGTCAATTCTAGAATTCGTCCCTAGTTTGAAGCAGGAGAATTTTTATTGGGAGATAGTGCATATTACTGTAGCCACCACCTGCTAACACCTACGATGCCCAAAAAACTCCCCAAGAAGAGGACCCACAAGACAAGACTGGTGATAGAACGGTTTCTGGGTTGCAGAAAGACGATTTCCTTGTTTAAAAATGAAATTGGGAGCAAAGTAAAGCTACTTCAGTTGCACCAATAATAGTAGCAACATTTATATTGCATAATACAGTCGTTAATGCAGATGATAACTCCCCTTATATTGACTGGGTTATGTTCAGAGTAGGAAGAAATTACTAGGAATTGCCGATACCTATTGGGAAAACAGGCTCTGGTAACTAACTATACTAATTAATAACACTTTCAGGCAAAATTTAATTACTATAATTTTGTTTTATCATAAATATGTGTTTTATAAATTAATTTCCCTTCATTTCATTTACATTTCCAGTTCTAACTTCAAAGTTTTTAGTTCATGTTCTTGTTCAAGACAATGAGATCTCCTCTTATAAAACACTTCTCTGATACCTTTCTGCTATCTTTCAAGAGGTGAAGTTCTGGATGGACCTGGGGAATTACTGACGTCAGCCTCCATTATATTCTCTGCTTCTCCACTTTTCTCACACTCAGTAGTCATGTAGATTATTTCTGCATCGCCGTCCAGAGATGGAATGACATTTTCTACTCCCGTTTCTGTTGTTTCTTGAGGATGGAAGGAAGCATATGACGGTAGGTCCATAAGTTTCCGGCCTAACCATTTTCTAGGTATGATAAAGACAAACACTTTCCAATACAGTTATCCTTTATTACAATACACTTCCCACATCTTTGAATTAACAATTCTCCCCCAAAATAAATAAATCTGGTCTACAAAATTGGCATTATAGTAACAGTCACTTTTTCGTCACATTAAATTTCCTTCCTCGAAGGTCCATCTTGAGTTTTGAGAAGAGCAGATAGTCACTGGGAGCTAGATCTGGGCTGTAAGGTGAATGGTCGATCTCCTTAAAGCCACATTTCTTCACAGCTTCCTTTACAACAAGAACTGTGTGCACAGGTGGGTTGTCGTGAAGAAGGCGCACACCACCACTCAGCTTTCCTCGCCTTTTCTGTTTAATGGAAGCACGTAGTCTGTGCATTAGACCTGCATAGTATCCCCATTTAGTGTGTTGTTCCTCTCCTTGAAGTCAATGAAGAGTATTCCTTCACAGTCCCAAAAGGTTGTGGCCATGCTCTTCTTGGTTGTCTGAGTGACTTTGGCTTTTAGAGGCGGAGCTTCGCCAGTTTACGCTTGCCAATCCATTGATTCTCTTTTGGGCAAGGGATTATGGTATAGAATCATAGTTTCATCTCCTGGAACAATGGTTTGCAGAACTTCTCTCTCGTTGCCACAACATAGCTTCAAAATGCCTGACTACAGATGACTCGTTGTTGCTTTTGGACTGAGGAAAGAAGTCTAGACATCCATCTTGCACTAACCTTATTCGTGTTTAAATGTTTATGAATAATTCGAAGGGCTGTTGTTATAGAAAGGTTCAACCTTGTTGCTATTTCTGTAACTTTGATGTGCCAATCTTCCATAATTTCTCCTTCCACAAGACCGATGTTTTTAGGAGTGAGTGGTTTCATCCAAGAAAGGGGGCACATGCATACTTCTTCCTGTTTTGTACATTTTGACCTTATCATGTACATTTGACTTTAACTCGTTTTTTTGCATTTTCGTAACACATTTTTTCCACCGCAATTTCTTTCTAAGTGTCTTCTTTCCATTTAGCGGTGACGCTATCTGTTTTCTTACTCTCAGTTATTGATTTCTGTTTGAAAACAAGATCAACTAATAAATCTTTCTTTTCTTTTGCTGTTCGAGATATCACCATCCATTTTGTTTATACATAGTAACAGTAACCGAGACAAAAGGAAATCTAATAGGATGGACAGTTTACATTCGATGCGATATTGTTATGCTTCCGTCACTTTTCCCTCAAACTTGGCGCCATTGTCAAACGTAATTTCGATGATCTTCGGTTAGTTCTAAACCAAATTCGCGAGATCTACGATAAGTGTTATGCAACATGAACAAGAAATTAAATTTAACTTCAATTAAAACTGAATCGCAGTCAGTGATTTTTATACGACGGTTCTCAGAAATGATTAAAATGTACACATAGATAACGGAATGCACATTTTTTAACGGCCAGTGTACTCAAGACTTGAATTGAGAAATTATTTCCTTTACATTAATTGTACTGTAGAATATTTTCACAATGTATTTTCCTGTAATTCACGCCTGAACTCTTCAAAGAAAATTCTCCAAAATATGAAGTGCTTATACTAATACAGACTATTTTTATTACAGAATTTCCTTTTTCGCATTTCGCTTACTTTGAAAGAAAGTGATTTTTTCTTCACAGTAAAAAAAACGCAACTTTCGCATTTCGTATTCAAGCGCGGTATTACTCAATCTAAAAAAGGTCTCTATATTGTTCATTTGTCTTATTTTGTGATTTTCTTTGCTCCCTTTTTCGAGTCTTTCTCTTATACTTAGATGGCTGTAGATATGACTCTTTTTTTGGACTTTCTTCTCTCTCATATATACGTTTTTTTTTTTTCCTTGCAATTTTAACTCAAGCTTTAACTCCAAGGCTCGTGTCCCTTCCCCACCCACTATCTTTTCCTTTCATCTTTTTTATTCAAAGTTGCCTCTGTTGCCGATTCTTTTTATTTCTTCTTTTATATAAATTTCTTGCCTCACTAACGAAAATTACCTTTCCACCATGTGCTAAGCTAGAAAGGCGGGGTTTTCTACTTTTTTTCTTCAAGCATGGCGCCATTTGTTTCTGTTTTGTTTCAATGCTGTTATTTCCTTGAATACAGTGGGGAGGCGAGTAGAGAGAGGCAGAGAAAAACAGAAGTTTCTGGTCCATTTCGTTTTATTGTACGCTCAGAAAGTATTATGGCGTAACATTGCTGTATCGTTAGATGAAGTGATTTATTTACTCTCAAAACCAGCATTTTTAGCTTACTTTCATATTAAATAGTAGTAATTTTACACAAGAATAATTATTGAAAGAAGATTAATATTCAAACTTATTTATTTCTCCTAGTGTGGAACAATATTTATTGAACGTATTTTAACTTTTTTAACACTATACGCTTGAGTGACAATCATTTATATCTCAAGAGTATTTTTGTAACGTTTTCTAAACCTTAATCCTTAGAAATGTCCCATTTCATTAATAAATAGTTATTGTATTATTTTTATCCTATTTTTCTTTATTTTTATCTTTGATTTATCAATTTTTACCTTCAAAAGGAATAAATATTTAGAGGTCACACAATTAACTTCAATGTTGCTGCAAAATATCTTTGCCATATTTTTTCCTTCAATATTGAATTACAAGAATTATTAGGTTGTCTCATATTGTGGCGGTTATAATAATGAGGCGGTGACTACCATTGTCAAGAGTCACTGTGAGCAATATTGTAAGGGACAGTTTGTTTAAAAGGTCACCAAGTTCAGTACAGATAAAGGGTAGAGAGGGGCAAAAGTGAGGTAGCTTTGTTTGGTGGTGGTCTAAGATAGCGAAAGCCTTTCTATGCATGACTTGCAGACAGTCGAATTTTTTAATGGTGTTTAACACCCGTTTTTACTACTGTCACTCAGGCCCAGGTACAATCAGAACACCATCGTCCATCACTCCCCTGACCCTGCAATAACCAGACAACCGGTACATCGCCCTCCAAGCATGCCGGTTGCCTTCACCTCACCCGAGAGCACCGCCACATCTCTGCAGACTACACCCGTCTCCTCCAAGGCCTGGAGAAAGTTAACCCTGCACTCGTCGAACTTGACTCCCGGGTGCACGCCCTGGAAAGCATAATCGGCGACATCACCACCGACCTGGCCACACTGCAGATTTACGCCGTCGAACTCCTCCAGCCCACCGCCTTCCAACTGAGTAAAATCAAAGAGAACAGACAACCCTTACAAGACGCAGCCGCGATGGTCGCCCCGCGCCTCGACAGAATTGAAGAGGCGTTTACTGAATTCTTCTCACTTCAGCTCTTCCTCCAGTCTAATTCAACAATACCAGCAACTTAAGACTGCAGCAGAAACCTCAACTTGCTCATTCAAAACCTCCACCAACTCAAATTTGAATTCAAAACAGAAAGTCTCAAATACCTTCACCTTAACTCTTCCAATACAACAGAGGATTATTATAGAAAGAAGACCTTCCGAAATTCTAAAAGATGAATAAAGATTTATACCCTTGAATACTTCTTTACCTACATCATCGAACCACCTCCCCAAACGGTGCTGGTAAGTGGGCGCTTGTCTCCTAGATCCAATATCGCGGCCAAGGTCGATGGATATTTTTCGGGCGGAAAAATCCTAAGTATGGCTTCCTTTGGAAGGGAAGTAAAGCCGCCAACCCGTTGTCGTAGATTTACGGCACGAAAAAGAACCTCAAACGGGAAAGAAGATGCCTCTGAGCAAACATTTTCGGCTGTTTCACACCCTGAATTGAATGGGACGCTGATGACCTGAGATATTAAAGAGCGTTTGTAAATAAACCAAATCAACAACAACCATCCAACCCCGGGTGTCACTCAGGGTCCTGGCCATGTTTTACATCCAGCAACATCCCCTCTCCTGCCCCGGCAATTAGCCTGGCAGCTCCTACATTTTGCCATAATAACGAGGGTGCTTAAAACGGGACTTCGCTACACCTTTTCTTAACCTCCCTTTCCTACCTTATCATGTAATTGGTTAGTAAAATTATTAGAGTAACACACTGCACAATTTTCATCTTAAAAGCTTATATAATAGTTTGAAGTCTCTGTAACAGATTTTAAGCCTTGTATTATTCACCTTAACGTTCTACACCAAACAATTTCGACCTTAATCTTATGAAAGCCAGTGAAAATTGCTTTAGAAATGAATGGAACTATAATACGGCCTGTATTGCAATATTGCCGTTCATTATGTTCCATTGTCACCAACCTTTGTAATAGTTAATTAAGAAAATGCATTAAATCGTTAAGAGCGAAATGTGGAATAAAGTTTAATTTCCCGTTACGCGAACCAAGCTATAAATTACTTGCATTGACAAGAATAACGTGTTTTAATTGCATGTTTTCTTGTTCCGCTTTTCCTTCTATATTTTATTTCTTTACATTTCTTTTACGCCCCAGTGTATGTTTTCCCTCTGTACCTTTTATTAGTAGATTTTAACTTCCCAACAAAATTCTTGTGCTTAATTTTGAAAACTACAAGAGATGAAAAAGAAATAGGGAGAAATAAAAAAGAAACCTAGAATGAACTTATTTTTAATTACTTCTCTCCCTGTTCTGCTCTGCTGAGATTTTCCCTCGTTTATTATTTTCTTTTCTCTTGGAGCCTACGTCATTGCAACTAAACGCGAAAGTAAGGCAGATGCTGGAGGTTGAAATTATGCTCTGTAAATTAGCTCAAATTAGCAACCGCAAAACTTGTGTGACCACCGTATCATAAAGTATGGGGATATGTCATCCATCTCTACATACTCGATCTAAAATGAAAATGTATGAAAGGGGCTAATGCGCAGTTTCAAGATGTATTTGATAAAAGCCGTTGATATGTTAAGAAGTAGATTTCGTTAGGAAAATAGAGCGTGTCTAACTTAGTACTATCGTTAAATACTTTCAATTAAAGGAATATCTCTTGAAAGTAATAAAAATATGCCGGGAATTTTAATAGAAATTCCCGTGTCTTATGATCAGAGCCGAATCTTCAGGCATTTATTTTGGTTAAAAACGGCAGGCGAAAAGATACTTAAAATAGGCATTTATTAAAAGTGTAAACAAAGAATAATATCACCCAGTATTAATTAAAATGCATTAAACTTCTTTAATTTACTTATTACATAATTAAACTACTTAATCTTACTTCTCTTTGTTCACAAGTAACAAGTTTTCCAGGTATCAACTGTCATAGTCAGAAAGAACATTTTTCATCATGGAAAATCGACGTTCTATTTCCTCTGAAGTGATAGGAGCATATTTAAAACAAACAATTTCGGAAGTATTCATAACAGTTACAACAGAACATTAACCTTTTAGGACACCATGGAAATGGTGATCAAAACAAAGTAAAGTATTTTGAATAGTGCTGATAAATGAGCAAAAGATGCGCTGTAGTCTGTTCTAGTTCATTTTCTGTTTATTCGTTGAAAGGGGAATCTGATTAGTATGCGTCTCACTCATGTACTGAACACATTGTAGGGACGGTTTATTGCACAACTGTACCGCTCTCAATTTTCCTGCTTGCAATTGTTTGTTACATTTATGCAGCTGAGAAATTACCCCACCACAAATTTCCTACAACTGTCTCGCGCAGATCGATTAAAGAGCATTCACAAGGCTATTCAAAACTACAGTACTTCCTTCATTTTATTTCCTGGAATTTGTATGCCCGAGTTAGCCGTACTTTCACTAATGAAAGTTATGCTATTTAAAGGGCTTGAGGAGAAAGTTTCTGACTGCTTGAAAGGAAGTAAACATGTGACAAGATTATCTATAGATATTTTTGTGAAGTGAACATGCCATTTAATTTTTATAACTTTTTTCACTTTCATATATTGAAATTCTTTAAATGGTTTTTAAAATGCGCAAATAATCGTAGAAAAAAATCCGCAATCACCCAAAAAGGCTTCAGACCTTAAAATAGGCAAAAGAGGACAAAAGATCATAATAAAAACTGGCCCTATCAACCTCAAATGTTACGGACTGCACCTGACTGTTGAATATACCTACCCAGATAGAAAAGGCATTTTGCGTAACTTCCTGGCTTTGTTTCTGATAGAATAAAAAGAGATTGGCTCGTCTTTGGAAATTTATTATAACAGAAAAAAATATATAAATTACCACCATCGTGATGAACTTGAAGTTAAGCCTAAGGCCTGTTTCAGTCCTGACCATTGTTTTTAGTTACACTTAGCATTTACAGATGTCAGAAGGATAGGTGGTCAGCCCAGAACACGTCAAGAGCCTCTGTTTTAGATACGGAGTTCTGTAATATGGGATCCCCGGCTTTAAGTTCCTACCGTAGGGGTTAGTTCGAGATTTTTACATTCGCGAAGGAGCTACTGTCCTCGGCCAAGTGTGAACCTGCACACCCTGGGTCCAGAGAGACCGAGCCGAAAACATTCGAGGAGTGTTTCTAAATGGTTTCCAATAGTATTTTGTACGTAATTTATTATAAAACTTGATTTAATGCTCAACATATTTCCCAACGAATGCACCGTTGTCATCTTTCTGATAATTTCATTAAGATAAGTTGGTCGTTAATGGGGTGAAAAATTGCATCATTTTTATTGCCTCGAGTGAATAAAAATTTCTTTCTGAATAATTAATACATAAAATTCATTAATTCCAAAAGTGTTTCTGCATATAAATTGAAAATATTTAAATCTGTGCGCCACATTGATCACCCCCCACGAATCTGTCACTTTCCACGTGAATACTTTTTAACCTTTCTGTAAAGTCTATGGTATTAAGTACATTTGCATTTGTACTTATAGTTACTCTGAGTGCCAAAGGAAAGCAGTTTACCGTAAATCAGTCCCTGCTACTAATAACACAGTATTTGTTAGCACTTGGCGTTTGTGATTTTTTGGCATTTGTGAGCTCAATCGTGAAGCTAAAATCGGTGAAATGGGAAGATTTAAAAATTCAATCCCAAACCTTAATTTAGAGGCAACCATTATCTTAACAAGTCTCAGAACTCGACGAAGTTTCTTCCTGTTCTGAACCAGGACTTTCTATCTCATCTGTATTCCTTCAAGTACTAGAAGGAAATTCACCTACTTGGATGAGCATAGCTATTCCTGAAGAGCAATGCAGCTCAGAGAGCCAAGGAAACATTATTATATATCTGTCTATAATTTCTTCATTTTTAAATAAAAAGGTTGTTTGTTCCAAATGTTCTGCAAACACTGTCGCAAAACCATTGTTTGGTATTGCTACGTCAATGCAGACTAGAGGTTGCGTATTATCATTTTGAAGAGACACTCCTGTCGACCACTTCCCCTCCCACTTCCCCTTTCGCCGTTGCTGAATCCTGTGTTTAAGGCGTGTAAGTCACAGTACACTGTCGTTCCTTCACTTGACCTTACACGCAAGGCGGAAATCACTGGTCTGCTAGTGCAACTCCTGCTGCAGGGTGCAGGCTGTCAGGCTGCAGTCCCGAGCGACAACGGAGAGAGCCAAGCTCCTCTCCAAAACGAGAGTTCATTTTAGTACCTATATGTACATAGAGCGACTGCATGGAACACATGCGAAACGTTTTGATAGAGCAATATATGCTATAATGTACTTTGTTAAAGACAAGCTGTTTGACAGATTTTATTTTATTTTATTTTATTTGTTTATTTTTTTATTGAACGCTCTTTAACATCTCGTGTCATCAGCGTCTGTTCGACAGGCTAATCGTACTTACGAAATGAAAACTTAACGTCCAAAATAAAATACATACGTCATAGGCACAAAGAAAGCCTGAAAATAAACAGGGACATCATTATTAGAGAAGATTGCTGTTGGAAGATACCATCCTCGTATAAAGTGACAGAAATATATTACTTTTGTGGGCTGTAAATGCAACTTAATTACAGTGAATGTAATATATGCATACACAGATACTCTTGATTCCAGTATTAAATGGAATACACAGCATATATTAATTTCAGCTGCGCAATGAACACCTTGGTTATTATGAAATTAATGACTTGATAGACACTGAAGATGTTTCTGTTCTCAATGAAAAGGAGGAAATACTAGCCCTAGTTAGCAAACAAGAAAGTCTCAACTGTTCTGTTCCCCTATCTGAACAAAAAAAATAAAATTGCTTGCGAGTTATTGGATAGCACTAAGATAATTTCCACAACAACAGCACTTGAAGTTGTAAAAAAACACATGGTATTCTTAAAGGCAGCATTAGCTATTATTCGCAACCAAAACGAACAAATAGCCATGCCCAAAACTAGAAACGCCCCCAAAGAGGAAAAGTATTCCACAGAGAAGACTCTTTGCTAAAATAAAAGAATAGAAAAAATCTCGTCGCATTCCCCTTGTAAAACCCAAAACAACGGAGGCTAATTTCATGGTCATTTCTTTGCTGTTCTAAGTTTTGTATGATAATTATTTGCAAATGGCGATATTATTACACGTAACAATTCGGGAAATGCACACATAATGAAATGTTAATTCATTTTCTTTGAAATTTATGAAAACATAGGATTTGGATTTTATTATTTCAGGATTCTACGAGTTCATGATCGCTTTCAGGCTGTTAGAATGAATAATATGCATCATTACAGCATAAGAATACAATAAGGATTAACAATCGTTCACACATTTTTCAAATGCGTACTTATCGACTTCGGTATTTGCTCTCGATCTCCGGGAGGCCGCCAGTTCTGTTTGCAGTATTTTTTCTCAAACGTGTTGATAGATACAAACAATGACTTTCAGAAAAAATAAAAATGTTAGAATTTTAAGATGTGTACTTGTTAAGGTAAAATAAAATTGAAGATGATTTGTTTCTGAGGGAGATTTCAAATAAGTAAGCCGAGAACGTCATTCATATTGAACACTCATATATACCGTTATAGTTTCTCTGAAACACCAACAGTGAATTGCGTAGATTGGGGTAGACACTGGGTTATCCCTTCCGATTTCCTCCTGTAAGAGGTGTGCAAGTTGAGAAATGTGCAGCTCCACCTACAGCAATGTGGATAAACGCTCGACAAACTATATGCTGCTCTGAAAGACTACTATCACCTCAACAAATCTTCAAAGGAAGCCTATGAGTGTTACTCGAGGTCTATATACAGTTTGTTCTTCGCTTTAGCAAGGGATTAATTTGAAAGTAACTGGTCACCGCGTTTCAGTTTGTGTTCTAATATAAGAAAACATCAACACCGTTGCCATCATAGTGAGACGGGATCGCATAATAACATTAATAACACTTTTAGAAATTCTGAAAATTTCACTTGGTGCCACTTATGCGTTGGAAACTGAAACATTGCGCATGAAACGTGTTTATGCACAAGTGATTGCTCGTGTGGCGAAAGTTATGGGCTCTCATTTTGGAATACTCAAAGAACGATTTACCAGCATGTTGTACCTCACGTACAACTGTAATTGGGGGATATACAGAAATGTCCTGAAAACTCTGCAAGGCCATATCACACTCAAAAGATCACATTTCTGTGAAACAAACCGAATGCTACACCACGACAATGCAAAGCGGTACATCACAAATGTTGTTGCTAAACACGTCACAAAAATCAATATGAAGCATGTCCCTCACCCTACCTTTAGTCCAAATTTAACCCCTTGTGAATTTTTCCTTTTCCCCATATTGAAGAAACAAACACCATGAAGGAGTGGTGAAGACTGCGTCGGCGATTCTGAAGGACCTGTCAGAAATGGTTTCCGACTCGTCTTTAATGACTCGCAGAAACACTGAAACAGATAAATTGCATCCAACAGCTTCCACCTCCTTCGTTTAGTGGTTAGCGTAGCTGACTGCTGGCTGGGAGACCCGGGTTCGGTTTGTACCTGCTTAGGAATTTTTCTAAGTTAGGCAGATATGGAACAGGATCCATCCAGCTTCGTGATAATAATTGGGAAGCTGCCTGATGAAAGAGGTGGCGTTCTTCGATCTAGGGGCCACGTGATTGCCGACCGGAGGGATGCCGGCATGTTCATCACATGCCTCCCCTACAATACTGCCCTCTATCAACGAAGTCCTGAAACGGAGGTAGAGTATGGAGAGGTCACTGCGGCAGGCCAAGGCGGCTGCAACCCGCCCTGAAAAATGATCAGATTAAAGTTATGTTGGAAAAGGATTTTATGGTAATTGTTAATTGACAGATCACATAAAACGATCATTTTGATAACAGTAATTATGTCATGTACATAACAAATAGAACAGCTGGAGGGAATCTTAACACAGCAACCAAAGTGAGGAAAAGGTCGGGTGCCTTTAATGATGGCAACTCTGTTTCTCCTGTCAGCGAGTACATGTTGTACTGAACATGTTTCACTTATCAAAATGTCCGTTATCATGCAACCGTATTGAACACACAACATGAAATTATACGGTTGGAGCAGAGAGAAAAGATAAGAGCAGAACAAAGCAAGCAATTAGAGCATAGTGCGTGATGTAGTTGATGGAACCTGGTAGAAAACATAAAGTCAGAAACGTTAACGCTAGTGAACACAGGAACCAGCTGTATGCTCCTAGAAGCATCGTTACCAAGTTCTCAGAATCTAATTTTCATCGCTCCAATCCTTTGAATAATAACAACGCGCATATAATGAAAATAAGTACGAAGTTAACATTTGCATACTAATTGGGAGTGGGGAAGTAGTCGGGTAGTGAACCCAAAGAATGTTTTTTCTATCCTTTTTATACTGGGAAATCTGTTTTGTGCTTTTATGACTTTTATTGTTGTCATGTTATACATATTGTCACAAAAAATCAACTTTTGGTGGCAATTAATTGTTGAGTTATAGCAATTGTTGGCACATGTGCACATTTTATTTGCTGTCTTGATATTTATCATGTTCTAATTAGTAATAATTGCAATTATAAGTCTGAATTTCATTATTTGGTAGTAAATACGAAACACTATGACACAAAGGTGGTAATGAAAAGCCAAATATAATCCTTTTTTACAGTTTTACTAAAGGAATAGCGGTTATTGCAATGTGACCATGATTTCCAGCAAATCATATGTTAGTTATAGGTGGGGTAAGAAGTTGAATTGTTAATAACGATAAAGAGTCCTATCTTTAAAAATCTCATTTTAGAAGCACGGTAAAATGTTCTGGTTTTGCCAGAGACGTTGGACCCATAAGTACTAATTTAAAATATTCATTTAGTTTTTAATATGTACTCAATGCTTTAATTATAAGTTAAGTTTTATATTCCATGTTAAAATTTGATGGAATAAATTAATCCATTCATGTTATAGAAATTATAGAAAAAGCTTAAATTATTTGGGTTGCGTTTCGGTTAAAGATAGAAATGAAGTAGTCCAAAAAAAAAGTAAACATGTTATGATAGGAAGGTAGTTTGATGTTAAATGGAAAAAAATTAGTCAAGTAGGTTATTTTTCTATCATGTGATTAAGGTGGATGCGAAAGCAATTCAAATAATGCTCTGAGAGACGGAGCTTCGATTCACGTTCTTTTTGGTTATTCTTGTAATTTTTTCAGTGCTCACTGCCTTCAGTCTCCCCAAAAGTGATGTGTATTATTTTCCGATAACGGATTTTCTCTGCTCCAAGTAGTCCATCAAGATATTTCTTTTGCGTCCAAAAGAACTGAAGCCATAAAATTTCCATCGCATAGAACGCATTTCGTCTTTTAAGCAGCCTGTTCGCCTGGTGCGGTTCATTGTTTAGATTCTGTTTCGCTTCCGGGGTATAGTAATGAATTCAAGTTTCATTCATAGTCGCACAACGCCTTAAAAATCGGTTGCATTTTTCTTGAAAATTTCCAGAAAGAAGCGGATATTTGCAAGTCATTTCGCCTTTAATCTGAAGAGAGCGGACGTAGCACCCATCTTGAGCAAAGTTGAGATGCCTGAAGCCTCTGCTAAATCGTGCACTTTCGCTCGACTGTCGGCCATACAATAACATGGACTGGATCCATGGTTCTGGCTTCATAGCTCATTTTGGATCTCCAGGACAAATTCTAATCTTGTTCATTTTTCACTGTCACTCGAAACACTTTTGTTTAAACCGCTGCCAAACAGAGTTAACATCAGTATGATCTGTGAACATACAATATTGAGACATAGAAAGCAAGCTTTATGGCCCATAAACAGATGTTGTTGTAGTCCTTTATTAGTATGCGAACGAACAACTAATGTGGGATTCTGTTTATCTTGGAACACCTGAACAGTGGATTATCGAAACACCGTTGTGTCTATTTTATTGGAATAATATAGAGATTTACACTTTAATGATATTGTTTATTTTAAATTTCTTTAGAGGTAGAAATAAAATAACATTATTTTGAAATCATTGAATACTGAAATTCAGACGTAACACCAAAAATAGCTATTAAAGGAGTAACATTTAGTTTGGTAAAAGATTTTGCCATATATAGAACACCTTTTATTTTAGATAACACAAAGGTTACCTTTCAAGTTGTTACAAACGACCCTAGGTGGCGCTGTTGAGATATGCCATTACTATTTTCTAAACAATTGGCATTTGAAATTATGAAAACAGTTACAGCTTAGAAATTGGCCGTTGTTTATAGTGAGCCTTTAAAACGAAACAGTTTTGCCAAAAAAAAAAAAAAAAAAAAAAGGTAATTTTACGTAAAGGCTTTCGTTGGGTTATTTTTTAAGATTTTAGTAAAGGCCTAACTCAATTGCAGTGCATAGGATCACCAAATTGGTAATTAAGTACTATCAGAAAAAATGTTTAAAATTGGTTTGCAAAATTTCGTCGTGGTCGCACCTCCTTCAGTGATGAATTTTGTGAAAGTCCACCAAAATTGGTTGTCATGGGGGAAAAAACTCCGATGCTGTGCGCATCATGATTTAAGATCGGCATGTTAGATAGAGGCATCCTTAAGCATATCGAACACTGCAGTACATTCGATTTTGCATGAACATTTAGCTGTGAAAAAGATTCGGTTCCGGATGCATTCCGTATAATAGTTACTTAATTGGTGTCACGAGGAACTGCAAAATACGTATACAACATCATAACAGATGACGAAACTCGAATATATTCGTATGAACCGGAAACAGCAACAATCCACTGTTTGGGTATTCCAAGATGAACCAAATCCCACAAAATTTGTTCGTTCACCAAGCACTTCCAAGAAAATGATCGAATAATTTGTTTGCCAGAATTCATCGACGAAATCGCACAAGACAATCCAAAAACTCGCATCATTCTTCATTATGACAATGCCAGCTCTCATACAGCACATCAAAAATTTAATTATTTGATGGAGAAAAGCATCGAATTAATGTCTCATTGCCTGTGTTCACCTGGTTTATCGCCTAATGACTTCTTTTTGTTCCCGAATGTCAATGAAAATATGTGTGGACAGCGATTTTCATCACCTCAAGAAGCTGTGGAAGCGTTTAAAATCCACGTTTTGAGATACCAACATCAGAGTGGAACATTTTTTTTTCAGAACCGGCTTCAACGCATGCAAACGTATATAAATTGTAAAGACAAATATTTTGAAAACAATAAAACAAAGTTTTTGTTTCCTAGATTTGTAACAACAAAGGTAATACTCGCACTTTTGGAATTTTACATAAAAGTTTTACTCTTAAGGGAATTTTCTGCTAAGTCTTAAATACCCTAGGCCTAGTGATGATATGGTGACGTGTAAATGATAAATAAGGTATATTAATGGTGGTAATTACTTCTTTGTAGGACTATTTTAACACCTGGTCTGAAAATCATGGTAATATCTTACAGAGTTAAACACTATATATAGCTGTTAAATAATGTATATCGCAAGACTAATGCCAGTATTTTTTGTGATAAGCCATTTGTCACATCCATATGCTGACACGCAGTTTCCAATGCGGGGATTATGCCAAAGCTTCTAATCACACGGCGTTGAGATTAATCACATAACCCCCTGCATGCATAACGCGATCCCGATCACCGCCTTGGTAATCGCGATGAGCTAATCCAGTTTCAAAACAGGATTACCACCCTCATGCATTGCCACGCAGATGCAATTTCGCCACAACTGAACTACGCTAAGTCACATCGGATGAATATTTTTGTAAACACTGCGTTAAGTGCTCTGGGATTATTTATATAGAAACGTATGATGATTCTCTTTCTTGATTCCCCCCCAGAATCCTGCTCCCTGACTGAG